>CM076570.1:873263323-873616643 GCA_034641835.2 Pinus albicaulis
AAACATACATCCTTTATCGAAACAAATTCCCATGGCGACCAAAACTAGGTCAAGGGTTTATCTTGACAAGCGTAAACCACTAAAATATGCCTAGTGGTAGGAGTGGTCTTGACCAAGAAGATGCACACCAACTCAAGCTTCCACCAATGATTTTGAATAAAGTACAACAGGGAGGCCTAGCTTGGAGGACCAAAGAACTCGCCATAAAAAAATATGGAAACCACAACAATAAAAAGGAGGTTATGGCCTCTAGATTTCCTGATAGTGCAACAAGGAAGAGTTCTCTATAAAATAACTAGGTGATCTCCTCACATGAAAAATTCCCCATTTATGAGTTAATGTTCATTAGAAAATAGACTACTCGTTTAATCCTGTTATCACCCAAATCGAGGGGATTAATAAATATTAATAATTAATAATTATAATTATTATTTTTTAAGTTTATTTCATTTCAAACTTTACATATTTTGAGTGAGTGAAAATGATTTAATTAATAGTTTTACTTTTTTTTTTTACTTTATTTTTTTTTACTTTATTTTTATTTTTATGTATTTTAACCAAGTCAAATTGTTTACATAACATAACATAACATTACAAAATCTCTTCCATATTGATATGGAGAGTGCCTCTCGGTCAATGTATAGATTTGACAAGAACTCCTACCTACGAAGTAAATATTTTATAATAGGTTTCCTTGTAAAATTTCCCTTCACATGAAATTTGATTTTTATTCTTACCCACCCTTTAAATGTAATGTATTATTCATTTCTTTTGATTCTTGGTTGTGAATAAAAAAAAATCGTTAATAGATTTTTTGTGTTTTGTCTAAGTAAATTTGTAAATTATGGCTTGACCAAATAAAATACAATTCAATGAAGTAATATCAAAAATCTATATGTTTTACATTACTTTAAGAAGACCAAACATACTCAACCATTTTTATTCTTATGGCCAAACTAACCAATAATCTAGCACAATTATGTATAGTCCATATTTATGTGATTTCAAAGATTTTACTAATTATGGTAAATCATTATTGAAAAGTATTTAATTATCTTGGTCAAACCCATTAACTATAATTTATTTTGAAGAGGAATGCTATTAACATTGAATGTGATGAATTAGACTTAAAGAGGACCTTATAAATAATAAAACAAGTTTGAACCCACTTTTAAATAGGAATTTGAGAGGATCCTAAAAATTCTAAGAAAATTTAATAATTAGAGCATGCATTTTGAATAAAATCATAATCTTCTAGCAATGAAGAATAGTAGATCTCTCCCACAAATAGGATTACACATAAAATACCTAAAACTAGATGTTTCTAGATTCAAGTATGAATGTATTTAATGCGTTAATCGTGTTTACCAAAAATGTAAGATTTCCATATCTAACCAAAAAATAGATTTTTTATAATCAAATCCAATCCTCAAAATCATGATCTATCAAAAATGTTGCAATTCTAAAGAAACTATATAAAACTTTCGAAATCAAATGAAAAATTGCTATTTCACTGAGATAAACATGAAATGTCACTTAATATTTTATATAAAATACCAATTTCAGATGGATGTGGACATATCCTATGAGTCTCAACCTTGATATTCAAGCTTCAATATTCATTATTTACGTTTAAATGTGTACAATGTAAGATTGTATGATATGACAAAAGACAAAGACAAGCTCATACTTATCTTGATGTCTCAATCACCACAATTACTAAATTTTTTTGTTTTCTCATATAATGATAATTAATTTTAAATCACTCACTAAATTAAATTGATGGTTTGTAAAATCAAGTAACCATAAATTTAAATTAGTAAAATTTAACGCTAGCTTTGAGCACAAAAACTATATATATTTATAAAAAATTAAAATTATTTTAATTTTCTTATTAAAATAATTAAAAATATTATGTTTTTTCTAATCATTATAAAAATATTTTAATATGATTAAGTAATTAATTAATAGTTTTAATTTTGTTTCCACCAAATCATATTTTACCTCTACATTGAGTAACCATCTATTAATTAAGTTAATAAGTTCATTCTCATAACAAATTTTAAACACTACTAAGAGAAGTTAATATGATAAGTTAATATAATGCTATTAGTATTAATAAGAATGCTAATAATACTAATATTTTAATATTAATATGGCTAGTAATATTAATAATAATACTATTTTTATTCATAATATTCTATATGTAAATGTTAACATGAGTCAAGAGGGATTAATTTTGTTTATATGCAAACATTTTTAGAGTGCAAAATAAAATGTGATACTTTTCATTGTCAAAATTGTATTTTTGAATGCTAAATAGAGCATATATAAAGCAAATAAACATTTTAACTATAAAAACTTTATTCTTTTTTCTATACATAGACATAAATTAGTTAACATTTGATTGCATTTGTTTACTTCTAAATACTTTTCAACATAATATTTTTCTTAATTATAGCTCACATTATTTTTCTATTTAGAATATAATTTTTATTTTTATTTTTTATTTTAAAGGGGCATGGATAAACAGAGAAACTTACACATCCCCTTATATTGGGTTGTAGAATGATTCTCATCTCAACAAAATAGTTAATATGCAGGTTGAGTATGAAAAACAAAAAATAAATATACAAACAAAAAGTCAAGATGAAAAAAAAGAAATGACAAGTAATGAATATAAAATATATAAAGAGATACAAAGAACATCAACAAATAGGAACAAAATATAACATGAATAGAAGAAAAAACAAATTAAATGACAAAGAACACAATAAAGAGAAATTCAAAAAACATATCAACAAAGAAAAATAAAACTTCAAAAGGCAACCCAACAAAAAAGAAAAGATAAAATAATAAATTCAATGACAAAAATCACATGAAAGAGACTACAAAAGATCATATCAATAAAAAAAATGACAATAGCAAATGACAACATGAAAAATACAAAGAGAGAAAGAAGACATAAAATAGAATATTAAAGAGCATAATGATAGAGGATGACAGAACAGTGACAACAAAATAACATGAAGAATAAATGATAGAACATATTAAACAAAAAAGAACACATTAAATTTTTTTATCAAACCGCATATTATCAACAAAAGATAATGTAGCATAAACCCTTACTTTCCCATCTGAAATAGGAGAAAACTAATTAGGACATGCATAATAAATTTATGTTATGCCCTAAGCACCAAAAGCCTGATAATACTGTAACAAAAAAAATACTGTCAGAGAAGTTTATAAGCCAAAGAAAATTCTTTATAAATTGCTAGAAAATAGGAATTAAAGGTGTGAACACAACATATGACCGAAGAACAATAATAGGTTGTAACTGCCAAAGCTATATTTCCCCTGCTAGGATCATTAATGTCCATATTGCAGGTATGAATATTAAAAAAAAAATGCATCTATTACATTAAGCATAAACAAAGATGAGTCTTAAAAAAAGACGACATAATGCCTCTAAACTGAAGCTCAACTTTCTAGCCAATGTCCTTCTCAGCATGCATAGACACACACAAACAGTGAAAGTCAGACCCAGTTAATGTTCAACAATGTCATTACTTTTATAATGACACTCCATCGGCAAGTCGAAAATCTCAATGCTATTTCTTGGTCTTACTCTCCTGCCATTCATATCAGCACCATCGGAAAGTTCATAGCCCACACTCCTACGACTTATTTTGCTGCTGCAATCATCCTCAAAGCCAGCAACTGCCTTCAGAATTTCTGCAAGAAGTAAAGGACATTTATGTTGTAAACACTCAAAACTCTTTGAACGCATAACCTCTGGAAGATTCTGTGTGGCAAATTTGAGACAAGCAGCTTTCAAGTCAGTTGCATGGCAACTCTCAGCCAGAACAAGAGTGGACGCAACTGTATCTACAGATATGTTTCTCCATAATTTTGATTCACAAAGTAGCCTCAATTGCGGCAAACCATACGCATCCGCTACTGGAAGTAAGCGCTTTGTCAATGTCTCAGTTGCTGAAGAAGATGAATCAGCTGGCGATGGCTCTTCATCAAGAAGGGTTTCTGTATAAATATAATGCAGCATAGCCTTGAACACTACAGGCTCCATCTCTGTAATAAGAACTTCATTATTCTCCTCTGAAGAAGAAAAAAATTTTGCTCTGAATACTGGGGATCGTGCAGCCAAAACGAGTTTATGACAACGAAATTTCTTCCCAACCACATCAAAAGTTACATCTGCGGCTTCTTGATTTTCTAAAAGTGCACGGAAGTCTAAAGCTAACTGCGATTCAGGAATAGCTACGGAGTGCAACCCAGCGTATTCGTTGGCAGAAACCACAACACGTAGTGTGCAATGTAATTTCAGGCAATCATCCTTCAGGTAATTGGATGTTTCAAGTGCAGCCTTTTCGATGAAGCGTGTGTAACCCCACATGCTTCCTTCAAACTCAAAAGTGTGAGGCCGTCTCTCCCGCCCCGGGCCCTCTCTCACACCCCGCCCCCGGCCGAAATGGTGGGCCCTCTTGTCGTTGCCCTCCCCACTTTGATCTACCAACTTCAATACGTGGGTAGCGCGAACGTCTGTTCCATTACTGGCCAGCACTATGAAAACCGAAACATAACGAGATTTGTCCTCTCTATTGGTGCCGTCCGGGTAGAAGTAAATGGCCCACTGATAGCCTCCCACAAAGAAAGTCTCGCTGGAAATGGGTCTGCCAACGCCCATGCCCTTGAGCAGAGAGTAACCCTCTATCACGAAATTGTGCGACCCATTGACAGTACTGGTAACTGATCTCGAGGTCGAAGCTGACTCATCGCTGTTCTTGATTCCATTCTGCATTGTCGACGGAAATATAGACCCGGCTGACCTTTTTATTTCAAACGGCCAGGAAAAAAATAACAAAAAAAAAAAAAAAAACACAGAAATAAAACCCTAGGCAGCCAGAATTGCCAGAATTCACAGATAATTCAGCAACTAGAGACCCGTTGGGTATTCCCTGGTTTATCGTCGGTTGCCTCCCACTGCAACTTCAAACTCACGAAGCGGTTTCTGAGCGATTTCAGCGGAAAAATTACTGAATATTTAATGTCTTTGTCGAATAGCCAATATAGATGGCCAACGCCAGCGAGACAAACTCTGTGATCGCAACAATAATGGTGCTTATCATCACCTCCAGCCTCCAAATTCTCTCTCTATATATGCAAGTTATAATCAATCTAGGTCGGTGTTATGGGGGTAACAATCTAAGTCGGTGTTATGGGGAAACAATTCAAACTTAAAAATGGAGTAGTCTTTAAATGTCATTTTTTAAGTTTTGGTCAGAATTTTAGTTCGAATTCAGTGAAAACATTTGTGGCTAAATTTTGATTTATGTTGTTCAAATTGGTTTTTTGTCATTATAGAAAGAATAAAGAACAAAAGTATTTTTAATTTTCACTAGGTTAGATGGATTCAATGTCCTCAAAAACCCATAGAGCTTGATTGTGAAGAGTTCACCAATTAAACTTGTTATTTCAATGAATCCCAATAAGATAACTTGTTATTTCAATGAATCCCAAGAAGATTTGAGATCTGAAAATAAACTAGGCTAAATTATTTAATGGAAGGTAGAGATATAACTTCCACTAAATATTCTAAGAAATAAAGTTATGTTATTGGCCCATAAAATTGTAATAAATTCTCTCCATAATAGAGGGATAAATCTCCATGACTAAGAATTTATTACATTTAAATATATATATTTAACTCATGTATTAATGTTTAACTCTTGTGATGTGAGATGTATTATAAAGTAAATGTTTTGATGTTTCACATGATTGATGTCTATCAACTTTTACCAACCATTTAATTTAGGTGGCTACAATAGTATTAAAATATTTCTTCTTCCTAGGATATTTAATCCAATAAAATTATTACAATAACCCCTCACAAACCATTTATATTTGGTGTATTTTTTTATGGTGATACTTGTGTGTATTTTGTAATAAGTCTTCTAGAATAAGGTAAGTCCGTTGCATACATTTAAAGAAAACTTCTAGAAATATTTTTAACCATGGAAACTCACCCCATCTTTTCCATGGAGATTCTTAACATGTAAATAGATTTTGTTACAATAACCATAAACCACGGCTTAGTAATATCACATGCCAAAAAAATGATAAATTTTATTCTTATGACACGTGTTCCTATGTCATTTTTTTAAAATTAAAATGGAAAAAAAGACATAACTACTTGCCATAAAAATTTCAACATACTATAGGTGACTACTACTAAGAATATTCAATGGATTTTATGTCTCTACCATCTACCTGAGAATTATGATAACTAAATTAAAATTCCTCTATTCCAAAATAAATGTACTAATCTAGATAAGTACAAGTTGTTATAAAATTAAATTAAAGTAAAGTATATAAAAAATATTTTAACTATGAAAGAAATAATAAGCCACGGTATTATAGAGTTTAATATGTTCATGATAGAGTGGAGATGAGTCCTTATTATTAATAATTTGGTTACATGCGTGTATATATATATTAATTCATTTTATAGTTTATAATAATAATAATTTGTATGAGGTAGGATCACTTTATTCTTCAATTACACTCATTATGTGTCTATCAAAAATGTTCTAGAGAAAGGTTCAAAGAATAAAACTGTGATTATTGAATTTTGATTTTTTGGAAATGACAATAGAAAAATAAGTAAAAAAAATGAAGTGTGGGGTGATTCTAAATTTGTGATAGACTAGGCTTTAGTGAGTGATGTTAAACGTGAACCCATATGGATTTAGTGGGTGATGTTAAACTTGAATACATATGGATTTAGTGGGTGATGTTAAACCTGAACCCATCCTTATAGACATCAAGCATGCTTTTATTTATTTTAAGTGGGTGTCCTTTAATCATATCACTCTCGAATTTCATAGAAACATTCTCCTTCTAAAAAGGCTAAGTTCCTATTAGTTGGTGCAGTAGGCCTTTATGTGTTCACTGATGGGGAGGAAGTTGAAGCCATAGAGTCTCTTTCTAAAATTGATAGAGAGGTTATTTTTTAGATATAGGATTATAGGGATGCTAAATCATTCTACATGATGAGCTTGTTGAATGTATGGGTTGAAAATTCATAGTGCTTTGAAAAGATTGATGGTGTAGGTAAGATGATGATAACTTGTTAAAAGTAGGATCGTAGAGATACAAACATGTATATATTCATTATCTTAAATATATGTTATTTTTTTTTTGAAAATAATAATAATTTTATATTTTAGACTTCTGCGATTTATATTTTTTTGTGATGTAGTTTCTGGATCCATTGTATTGGGAAATTCTTTTATCAACATTTTGAAACATCTATTGAGGTTTGTTATCAAGATATATAAGAGTAAATGAACCTACTTATGTTTTATATTTTGATAATAAACCTTATTAGATGGTTCAAAAAATTGATAAAATAATTTCCCAATGCGATGGATCCGGAAACTAAATAATAATAATAATAATAATAATCAGATATCATTTTTTGGGATTCAATTAGTCATTCATACTTAAAATAATAATAATTTTAATTAAATTTATGATTTAATATGTGTTTATATGTATTCATGATTCAAATCTAGAATAGACTATAGTGTGTATGTATATCAACATTTACTTTTCTTTGTATTGCTATTCCTTTTCTAGGAAAAGTTAGTTACTTTGGATTGTTATTCCTTTTCTAGGATAACTTGGTCCAAGGAAGAGACATTAAAATATTTTCTATTTATTAATATTTTCTTAAACATATTATCTTTCAACTAATGTTAAATACTTTTAGAATTAATTATGATGCAAAAAGAACCTATTTACATAATAATTTATTTTTTTAAGATAGTTTTAGTTACTTTTTTCTTTATAGAATAACTTTTTTCCAAAAAAGAAAAATCGAACTTTCTATTATGATCATGAAAATTTACACTGTATATGTGCATGGGCATTCCGAGAAACTGTATGTTTCCTTCAGCCAGAGATGAAAGAAACATAAAGTTTGCAATTATAAGTAAAGCAGCACCATTGTTTCCACTAGCCTTAGCAAGAATTTAAAGCTATAGCGCCCGTGCTGACACCCAAGCTTCCAATCAAAGGAAACCCAACCCTAAACAGGAATCAAATCCATGCTTTTTGATGAATTTTTCACACAACAAAACATTTGAATTGTAAACAGTATTTCAGATGTACATAGTTTTGAAATTTTAAAAATCCCTTTTTATCTCCCAGATCTCCTCATTCGAGGAAAACAATCCGAAACAGAGACAAAAAATAGATGTTCAATATAGGAATATATACTACTACCAAAATTACATGAACCCAGAAAGACTAGACTTATCCTTTCTTCCTTTTTTCTTTTCAACTTTTTGCGAGCCATCCAGTGAAGAAGTAGAGGGAACAATAGCCAACTCCATGTTGGAAGGGAGTTGGATGTCTTTTTCAGAATTAGAACTTTCAGATACATGTGCTCGCTTAGTTCCCACCACACTTCGATCACCTATGTGCTCATCATGTTTGGTCTTAGCTGTTGTAGGAGAAGATGACTTCTCCACCTATTCCTTATTTACCTCCACCTTTCATATTCCATTATTCTGTAAATCTTGTTGACATTTTGTTTCTGTTTGCACCTGGTTTTCTTCTGTTTCTTCCTCCTCCTCATCTGACTATGGCACATCTAGAAATTGTCAGCCATTCTTTTTCTTCAGCTTTCTGATTGTATTCTTCTTTGATAATGTGTAGGTGTTTTTTAGGTTCCCAGTTTGATGCAACACCATGCATCTAAAGGTTGTGTTTTCAAAATCTAATGTTTGTGACCATTTGAGGTCTTTGTGTATTAGGTGTATGCAATATGGAAGTCCTTTTCTTAAATCCATATCCACGCAGATGCGTGCAAAGGTGAATATTCCTATGTCCATCCTCTCTCAGTCCAAATTTATGAACCTTCCTAGAGAGTTCCTAATGTTTTTTAGGACCTGATGGTGCCAAAAAGGGAGTGGCAAGTTGTGTAATCTCACCCAAACATGAAAAATAGTAACCACCATTGAATTTTCATCAAAACCAGGGAACCATGGGGTAACAAAGAGTCTTTCTCTTCCCTAGAACCATGGTCCTTCAGTAGTGGCAAAAATTTAGTCCTTTGTACTATCAAGTTGGACCAAAAAATAACCTTTTGTATAGAGGTAAATATCACAATTTCTGGTCCAATTTTGGTGTATCCATGTAGTCAACTCTTCAGGTTTTGGACAATATCCATTAAATAATCAGATAAAAGCTTTTGACTGCAGTGCATCAAACAATCCAGATACCTCTAGTATTTCTATTTCCAGATATGGAATGTTCTCTATATTTTCAACATTATATGGTCCCAGTAATGACAGGTCTGGAGTTTTTTTTTTCCCTTATGTGGATGCTTTCCCTCTCAAGATGTCTTTGAAAGAGGGTAGACCCTTTCCTATTGTTGTTGATCTGGTGGATGTTGATGTCCCTAAAGCCCCACCTTTGAGTCTTAAATTCAGAAAAATAGTGGAGTTTCTTTCAATATGGTATTATTTTACTTGAAACATTTCCTGTAGCGATTTTCCTTAGTATATCAAGCTTTGTTTTTGGGCTAATATTCCTGTAGCAAGATTGATTTTTTTCTTGAGCTCTGTTACCCACTCTAATTCAAACACCCACAAGATGATGCTCTTCCCATCTGTATTTTTTATAAATATTTGGTATTGGGGTTTACATTCATAGTCCCGTCTACCAAGAATAAAACTTCAGCTTAAAGTGTTGATCCCACAGTGGCATAGGTAAAGACGAAGGGAAGAGCCTATACAAGGGAACGTAAGGCTAGTGGTCAAGTATGTCGTTGAGGAGGGCCAAAACTTGCTCCATGGCCATAATGAATGCAAAATGAGAGGGGTCGATGCCAAATCCACCCAACCTACTAGAAACCCCCCAAATTCAAAAACCATGAAATATAAATGTATAAAATACAAGGTTTTGAAAGTTACCAAGCATAGAGAGAAGGAAAACAAGAGTGTGCAGGCCAAAGACCTCTTAGCCATAAAGCAGGAGTTCGAGCATCGGAGAAATAATAAAGTATGGGACCATATGCATTCAGTTTTCATGCCCCTAAGGATCCATTCGTCATGTATAGGGTGATCCACCCTTGGAGATTGACTTTTCACTAGCGAAAAGGGAATTCCTTGCATCCATCATGCTCACCATAGCTGAAAAACGTATTCCTCGCCATGAGCCACACCAAACGTGCCATTGGTCGGTTGTGCATGCACTCCAAAGAACCATAGAGCTGAGAGGATAAGGGATTTTTATTATCTGCCTCATTCTGGTTTGTCTTTTTGGCTCTAAGGCCCTTCTGATCTCCCCCCTCATGGAATTCCTTCGGGGCCGGGACCTCATTATGTGTCGAAGGCAAAGGATCACGACTGCAAGGGACCAAGTGGAGCTTCTCCTTTCCCAACACCACCCCTCCATTGACCTACAGTGAAGATCCTCCCACCAACACCGTCGATTGGTCATATCGATTGAAACCTGGAGGGAGCCAATAACCCTCCCCCAAAGAATCCCATTGACAGGTGGCTACTGGCTTGCCTTGAAGCCCTAGACTAGAGAGTCTTCCTCTATTGCATTCCATTTTTCGCTTTGCTGCCTCTTTATATAATAACTGAAAGAAAATGTTGAAATCATTTATTAGTATTGAAATTCTTGTAAATTTTTGTATAAAATACATGTTGATCACATAAGAATTTATACATATCTCTTAAACCACATTTCAAAAGATGTATTGCAACAAACATAAATTATTTATTCAATATACACCCTCTTTCAATTCCTCTTTTCTAATGAAATAAACTTGATTTCCTAATAGTCATAAGAAAATATACTGCGATTTACTTTGGTTTTTCAATATAAAGATTGATAAGGAAAAATTGATGTTTTTTCAAAATTAAAATTGAAATAGTGTATAGATATCAAAATTACAAAAATTTTGGCTTCACGCATTAGCTTGATATTACTACTATAAATTGAATATTAAGTGTTGGAAAATGTAAAGTGGCAGCTTCTAGTTCTTATTTTCCTTAACCTTGATAGTTTCCTGTGAACTTTATTAGTCTTATTTATGGGCTTTAGTTAGATCTCTTCATTAAAAAAAATGTCAAGAACAAAACAAAAACAAAAGAGGATACAAAAATTATGCTCTTGGGCAAGGAAAAACCCCTCTTAGTGGAAAACTTGAAAAAAAAAATCTCCTTATAATCTTCTTCAAATGAGATACAAAGGCCCAATCGTGGACAAAGTCCTTCTCCAAGTACCAAGTCATCCCTTCCAGCAAGTCCTTCCTTGAACCTGCACCAACTAGCTGCATATTTTACTTGCTAGCCTCAACCATGCAATTTGCACAATTACTTTGACCCTTCGGTCCTTTACCTCAATTCTGCACCATTGACTTTTTCGATACCTGTGACTTGTTTCACACCCAATTTTGTACCTTTGGCCTATTCCACACTCAGTTTTATGCCTTTGTCTCATTCCACACATAGTTTTGTACCTTCCACCTAATATGAACTGTGTTCTATACCTTCAGCCTATTCCATGCTCAATTATATACCTTTGTCCTATTTTACACTTGGTTCTATACCTTTGGCCTATTGAATGTTGGGTGTGGAGCTTGATTATCTTGTTTATTTTGCGTCACAGCATCAGACCCTTGTACCTTAATGGAGGCGGCAACACCGTCCATAATTAAACACTGCCTTGGGGGTCCAAGGGCGGTGACTGCGACTTCATGGAGCCCCCTCCTGGAAAGGGATTTCAAGGGAAGTGCCCTCAAAGCTAAAAACAGATGTAAAATTGCCTTGTAAAATATAGTAATTTCTAGTCAATCCGGGCCACTCATTAGGCGGATGATCTGACGGTAGAATTTATGTTTATTTTAGGGTTTTTTTTCCCTAGAAGGAACCCCCTCGCTTGTATGAGGGTATTGTATTGCGGCTTTGTATGGTATGTGTATTCTCAGAGAGAGAAACATATAGGGATACTGTGAGAGAGAACAAAGGATAATACAACGTATTTACTGTAGGTTGTGTCTCTTCATTTTTCTGGATAATAGAAAGGAAGGACTGGTTGTTCGGGGTGGACGTAGCCCAAACTAGGTGAACCATGTATAGTTGTGTCTCTCTGGTTTTATGTGTTTTGTATGCTTTTTTTTTTCGCACATTTTATGTGTTTCATTGCTCTGTAATACTTAATTTTATAACAAATGGTATCAGATTCGAAGGTCTATTTGGTTGATAAACTCGTAGGAAAGAAGGGTTTCCTGGTTCGAGTGGGAGCAATGGGGGAAGATGGTAAATTTAGGGTCGAGAAATTTAACGACCAAAAATTCCCGCTGTGGAAGATGGAGATGGAAGATTATCTGTATCAGAATGATTTATACCTACCATTGAGTGGAAAAACAAATAAGCCGATTGTGCCTCGCAGCATCGGTAGCCTTCAATATTTCGAAGGAAACAATGACAGAGTGTTTGATTAAGGCGTTGGCGAAACTATATGAAAATACTTTGGCCTCAAACAAAGTATTTATTATGAAAATTTATTTAATATGAAGATGCCAGAAGGTGGATCTGTTGCAAACCATTTAAATGATTTTAATACAGTTACCAGTTAGTTAAGTTCTGTAGGGTTAAACTTTGATGATGAAGTTAGAGCTCTGTTATTTCTGTGCTCATTGCCAAAAAGCTGGAATGGTTTAGTTATGGCCATTAGTAAATCTGTCTCTTGATCTAGTACTTTAAATTTTGATGATGTTGTCGATGCTATCCTTAGTGAGGAAATGTAACAGAAAAGCTCTGGTGAGACATCGAGTAATGCTTTGAGTGCAGATTCTAGGGGAAGAACAATGGAAAGAGGAAAGAGCTCGGGATATCACAGTAAATCAAGGAAAATCATATCCAAGTACAGATCGGGGATAGTGTGATGGAAATGCAGAAGGAAAGGACACCTAAAGAAAGACTCTAGATCTCAGAAGGGAAAAGAAGGAGACACACAACAAGAAAAAAATCATGAAGCAAATGTGATAGGTGATGTGTTGCAAGATGCTTTGATTCTTTCTTTCAAAAATGTTACTGATTCTTGGGTTGCAGATTCAGGGGCTTCATTCCATGCCACACCTAATAAGAAATATTTTCATGACTATGTTCAAGGAGATTTTGGACAAGTTCATTTGGGTGATGATAAACCCTGTAAAACTATTGGAATGTGTAAAGTTCTTGTAAAACAAAAGAATGGAAACCAATGGCTACTAAAGGAGGTAAGGCATGTTCTAGATCTGAAGAAAAATATGATTTCAACAGGGTAGTTAGGCGGTGAAGGTTGTTTGATGACTTTCACGGATAAAACTTGGAAGGTCACCAAAGGAGCCCTAGTAATAGCAAAAGGAGAGAAGGTTGGTACATTGTATTTATGCAATGGTATTTCTAACTCTGTTAATGATCTAACCTCTAAAGGAGAAAATTCAACATTATGGTATCATAGGCCTAGACACATGAGTGAGAAGGGGATGAAGATTCTTCACTCAAGAAATTTGTTGCCGGGTTTGAAGAATGTTGATTTCGATTTTTGTGAGAATTGCATTTATGGAAAATAGAAGAGAGTCAGATTTCTCAGATTTGGGAAAGAAAAGAAGAGCGAAAAATTAGAGCTTGTGCATACAGATGTATGGGGACCTGCTCAGGTATCATCTCTTGGTGGATTTCGTTATTATGCTACTTTTATTGATGATGCAACTAGAAAAACTTGGATTTATTGTATTCAGAATAAATCTGATGTATTTGATACTTTCAAGAAATGGAAAGATTTGGTTGAGATTGAGACAGGAAGGAAGTTGAAGTGTCTCAAATCAGATAATGGAGGTGAATATTGCAGCAAAAATTTTGATAGGTATTGTTCAGAGCATGGAATTCGTAGAGAGAAGACAGTTCCAAGAATACCACAAGAAAATGGTGTGTCAGAAAGGATGAACAGAACAATCATGGAGCGTGCAAGGTGCATGAGATTGCATGCAATATTTCCTTTACAATTTTGGGCAGATGTTGTAGATATTGTTTTTTATCTAATAAACATAGGGCCTTCAAGTTCCTTAGATGGTGGCATTCCAGAGGAAGCATGGACAAGTAAAAAGATAAAATACTCCTTTTTAAAGCCTTTTGGTTGTGAGGCCTTTGTCCATATTAATAAAGAAAACAAAACCAAGCTTGAGGAGAAATCAAAGAAATGTACCTTTATTTGATATGGTGTTAATGATTTTGGTTATCACTTATATGATTATGAAAATCACAAAATCATTAGGAGCATAGATGTAATATTCAATGAAAAGGTATTGTATAATATTCAGTTGCAGGAAAAGAAACAAGGAAAAGAAAAAAAATAACACACAGTTCTTGATGAGATCACAAAAAAGGTAAAGGTTCCTGAAAATAATAATAATCAAGAGCCACAACAACAACAACTTGTTAGCCCCTTATGAATTTTTTTACAAACAAACAGGGGGCTAAAATTTTTTTTTGAGCATTCAAGGAATGCATTTCCTCTAAAAACACATCATCCTTGAAGCCTCTTTAGGCCTTTTCCCTCTTATTTCATTCCCAATTAACCACTGTCTCTTCACCTTTATCCCCTCTCTTAATTCCTTCCTAAATCCTCTAAATCATCTCCATCCCCCTTTAAACCTCATAAACACCCTTTGTTAGGCCAATTAACCCCTTTTCCTCTCTATCGTTGCCTCTTTTTGGCCTTAAAATGCACTGAAAACAGGACAAAAAATCCATATTCTTCATATATCAGGCTAGCCCTTTCGGCCCAGCCCCAAAACCAGTTCCCCACATGACTCAGGTGCTAAAACCAAGCGCTAGACCGTAAAGGACTTATCGCAATCGGATAAATGGTCGGGAGTGCATTCCTGTGTTAAAACGAAAGCTTCGATGTGATGACACTTTTGTTCTATGGGTCTTGGGAGTGCTATACACTATCGATTCACCTTTAATCCAATGGCCATTGCAAGTCCCACCGTGCCCACATTTTCCCCGTTCACTCCTACAATCACATATCAGCCGTCGATCTGATCTGCAGATCGACGACCCACAAATCAGCCACACCAGTGGTCCGCACGGTCAATCACTGTACAAAATCGGTGGTTTTGATCGCACTGCCTTTGGAAGGAAGGCTATTTTCCTCATTTGATCAGGATCAATGTCACAGGCTGACACGTGGCTTTAAGCTGTTTTGAAATCCCGCCCTCCCCGGGCTTTAAAGGTCGACTACGGGCCCGGCAAGATATCAATGTATGCCATCTGATATGAGGCTGGCTCATCAGACAGTGATCACGCCCAAAAGAAGCTCAGGGGTTAAACTAAGGAAAACAGGACCCCTGGCCCACAATCAATCGCCTTGTGACCCTCTGACGAGATCGCAGCCGTTGATCTCCTCCTGAGATGCAACAGTTTGAAATGAATCGCCCTCTGCCCATGACTTGGTCCCACCGTCAAACCCATTTCATAGGTTTTACGTGCATTCAAAGGACCAAACCTTTGCTTTTCATTAACATCATATCGCCCCACCTACATATTTAACCTCCACCATTGATCATCGCCATCCCGTTTGATCAAATTTTCCACGTGCATTTTTCCACCGAACCTCCATTCTACTGCATTTTTCACCTATTTTCCCAATGGCCACTGTTTCCACAGTCGCGCCACCTGTCCTCCAGGCCTCCACAAAATTTATTTTGTCACCCCTGGTTTTTATAATTGGTTTATTTCACTGTGCAGGGTTGTTACGAGGTGATAAATCCACTCCGAGTTCCACAATCACAGCACACTGTGGCTCTGAAATATAGAGAGGCCATCACAGTCGTAGCCAGTGTATCAGTAGCAAGGATTAAAGGGGTTAAAGCCCATAATTGAATACTTAATGCTTAATCCCACGTTCAGAAGACGAAGATGCAGTTTGAAGACTAAGCACACAAAAAATGATATATCAGTGTCACCGTCAGCAAAACATTCTTTCCCATGAAAGGACGAAGTGCCCATACTGTTTTCATTCCATACCATGTTCCAGAGAAGATCTTCGCCCTGAAAATAGTCCTGGTGCTACCAGAAGCATTGGTTACACAGTATGGTAAACCCTAGAATCATTGATCTTCCTTTTGTTTAATTCACCAGTGTACCACAAGTACTGCAGCCGAGAATACATCAAATACATACCTGGAGTAAATTTCAGCCTGTAAAAGGCCACTCTTTCACCCAAAGAGTACTGAATATTTATGCATACATATTAAAACAGAATGGGTCTCGAGCCCCTCTTCCTACTTTTTTTAATGCCTCATTTATTGTTTCATATACCTCCTCTGCCTCTCTTTCTGATATAAAAACTCATGAGAAAACATTGAAAGGGTTGTTGATCGGATATATGTGCACTGTAAGTTGTTTCTCTTGAGACATAGTTCTCTGTGTAAAGTTGTAAGATAGGTTGAGGAAGATGTTTTCAGACTGAATATCAAGCTGTTGGCAATGTTGTACATGACTAGTGTTGCTCTTTAATATGACAAGCACATTTCTTTGGATCCTAATTTAAAGCAGCGGTGATGTTTATCTATCTTTGTCCTTGCTTTCCCTTGTAGTTCATCATATTTCCTTTCTTCTGGCATGCATCAGAAATCTCGCATAGGATTTACCCTTGCTTGGTACCCTATGTTTCTACTCTCCCTTCCTTTAATGTTTTTTGCTGTATGTGTTATCTGAGGATTGATGCAAGCTAATTTAACCAGTGTAGTGGCTAATATTTATTGCTAGCTGATGTATGAATTAATGAATTTGTTCTTAGATGCTCTTTTTAGGCTTTAATTGAATGAATCGGGACACTCGAAGTTTAGAACTCTATCTCTGTCTCACTAGGATCCTTTTCAATTAATTGAACCTTTCTAAGTTCCCTTAAGCTGGATACCAAAGCATTGAGAGTTCAAAGTCTCTCTCTGATCTCAAGTTTTCACCTTTGTGTTTAAATATTTAATTTTTCCTTGTCTGAAGAGTTAAACTTTTAGGTTTCAGATCACAGGTTGTCCAATGGCATGTCCTGTCCCTGGGTCCGATTCCTGAAGGGTCACCTTGGAGGTTTCCTTGCTTTCACCTTCTCTCTTTCCATTTCATGCCACACTCTCATCTTTAAGATCCAATCCTTTAGATGACTAGCCCAACTGAAAGCCTGCATATTGAATAGCAAGTAAACCCTTTCCTGACTCTGTTTCCCAATAGTCTCGAGTGTTCTCTGAGTTATCTCTCCTTTGCCTAAAATCATCTTTGCTCATCCTTGTCTTATATTGAACCCTTCTTTCTTGATTCCAAACAACCAAACAAAAATCAAACAAACAAACCCCGCGCCTATAACTAGCCTAATATCTTCACTTTCCAGCTTCAAAGACATCAAAAATTTTCCTATATAGAGAGATCCCTCTCTAGGCCCAGGAGGGCTAGATCCTGAGGTCTAAAAGCGGTTATGATGTTGTCTCATCTTTTGGTATTGCCAAACTTGCCAAAACATGGGAACCCCAACATAATGGCGACTCCGCTGGTGAAAAAAATTGAGTGCCCTTAACTGCTATATTTGGTTTTGTGTCCCATTGTAGTCTGGAACATAATGGTGACTCCACTGGGGAAAAGATACCAATCAGCCTAGGTTTGGTAGTAAATCACTGCGGTGGATGGTAAAATCTTAAATCCTCCACCTGGCGACTGCACAACACCTAAATGATTAAAAGACTCCACTGGTGATCAGTAGGCCTGCTGATTATCTTGGTTCACATAAGACTCCACTAGGAGACCAGAGTCCACAACAACATTAGCCATGACAGAAGTAATAAGTAGGGTTAAGTTGCTTTGCTGGAAAAAAACATTCTGGCTTCAAGAACCATTCACACAAGAGCTTATCATAACCCAAACCCACCTGAAATAGTTGACAACCCTAAGAGCATCCTCAAGAAATCTCCTACACCTAAAATACCAACTATTTCCAGTCATATCCATAGAGCTAACTCTGCACCGGAAGACTTTACAGCTCTATCAGACCCACTTTTTTACCTAGACTCTCAAAAATTTTTACCTAGGACTAGGTCATTCAATGCTCTAGACCAGCCAGACCTTGAGCTTCCTGGTTCACCACCTCAAAGTGGTAAACACATTAGGGACAGAGAGACCCCTCCATCTACACCTCCTGATATTCACTTCGTTCAAAACTTGGGACTCAGTGATCCTAAATCAGCTCAATAGATTGTTGTTGGTCCAAGTATTCCTGTCATTTACATACCTGCTGCTCAAGCCAACCCCTTACCTCCTTAGAACATCATCATGGCAGCCTGGTATGCACCTCTGGTGTTACCCCAACCTCTAGTGCCCTTACCCAATCATTACCAATCAAAGGTCCCACATTTCACTGCAAAAGAGTCCACTACAGCTCAGCACCATGTAGATAGGATGGAGGATTCCTTTGACTACATGGAGATAGATGATGAGATAGTCAAAATGAGAATTTTTGCCCAAAGTTTAGGAGGTGATGTGAAGAAATGGTTTAAGGGCCTACCTCCTAATAGTATCCAAGATCTACCCTCCTTATATCAGACCTTCATAAATAAATGGGAAGTTAAGGTCAACCCTCTCCAAATCTTAGCAGAGTACAAGAACCTGAAAAGAAACGTAGGAGAGAGTGTCCATAACTATTCTACCAGGTTCAATAGCGTTTATAGTGCTCTTCCTCCACACATGAAACCTCCCCAAGGTATGGCTCTAGTGAAATATCCTGAAGGCTTTGAAGCTAACATGGCTTACCAGCTCAGGGAGAGAGATTACAACACATTGGAAGACATGCAAAAAGGAGCAGTGAGTGTAGAGGATAACCTGATTGACAAGAAAGCCAGAATGAGGGCTGAGAAGAGGGTAACATACAGAGATGACACTATAGCTTCCACATTTGACCCCAATTATGACCGTCTATCTAAAAACATGGAAAATCTACAAAAAATGATGGAAAAAATGGTTGTCACAGTTAGTAATCAGAACAGAAACCAAAATCATAACCAGAACCAGAACTTTAGAAGGAACAATACCACTCCCAATAGACAAAGAGAATCAGATCAACAAGTTATACCCCCATTCCAAGAGAACTTCCTTGACAAGGATGAGGGGATTATAGAAGGGTCTGTGGAAAAAACAATAAATATGTTTGGGACGAATAACTCAATTCTCAACTGTTCCACAGAAGAAGATCAACCCTCACCCTGATATTGGGATGAGGAAAGATTAGAATATGAGGATTACAGGCTTGGATTTGAAAATTCCATCACGCAGGCCAGAGAACAGTATGGATTTAGAAGCAAAAAGAACTTAGACAATTCCAAATCCAAAGCTTATGAGATTACCATTAAGAAAAGGCCTGAGAAAACTTCTAAAGAAAATGCTGAAAGTAACAAATCAGTAGCTGAAAGTTCTGGGAATGACAAAGGAAAGGACAACCAAATCATTGATAAAAAAGGTCAACCAACTAGCAGCACTAGCACTACAGTTAGTGCTCCTGATAAAACAGTCCCTAACACTATACATAGTGAGAATCTACACACTGATTCAACCATTAAGATAGTGGCTAATAAAGAAAATTTGAGTGTTACAAAGAGTCAAACTCTCTTCAATTTGGAGAGTGAGATTGAAAAAATTAAAATCTCTGTCCCTCTCTGAGCTAGCCACCCGTCCCTATAAAGACCTCTATTCATTTGATTCTAGCAGGGTAAAGTGTCTTGGCCTGATCAAAGACCTATATGTGAACTTAACCTAGATTCTAGCCAAATGTATGGTTATGGATGTTGTAGTGGTAGATGTGCCACCTAAGTATGGTATGCTATTGTCAAGGTCACGGGGAGCCAAGCTGCAAGGTACAATGTAGATGGACGGGGCATATGCCACAATCCCTGTCTTTAGCTAGCTTAGGAGACTGTATAGAGAGGCGCAAATGAAGTTCCTAGTCAGTAGCCTTGACAAGCCTTAAAATTCACCTCTGTACTTTGTACACACAGATCTGGACTCCTTTATCCTTTGCAACGATGAATCCTTAGAAGAGCCAGAACCAAAAAAGAGAGGTATGAACAATGAGATAGCACCCATAGATTTCAACATAATGGCCACTTTAGACTCAGAAGAAAATGAGGTTGAGACCTGTGGACAGTGCATCAAAAACGAAACTCCAAGTAAACAAGAAACAGGATGTAAACAGTTGTTTTGTCACCCCTCATAAACTCATACACCACACGAAGAACAAAACCATCCACAGTCCAATGCAGACCCCATAATACAACAGACCAGTGAGACCCGCATTAGGGAGGGAACTGATGATAAGCTCGAGAATGAACCCTTATGGGAAATGAATTTCGATGGGTCATGCACCAGGAGAACTGCAGTAGCAGGAGTGTGGGTACATAACACAAAGAGTGACTATGCAGAGAGTCATGCCTTCAACCTGAACTTCAAATGTACAAATAATATCACGGAGTATGATGCTCTTATCCTAGGCTTGAATCTGTTGAAAAAATTAGGAGCCCATAGGATAGTTGTACATGGAGACTCTTAGTTGATCATAAAACAAGTGAATGGTGAATACACGGCGAAACGCCCTAGGCTGAGAGTGTACAAAAATGACGCTATGGATTTATTGAAGACCTTTGTGGAATATGAACTAGTGTTTATTCCTAGGAGTCAGAATGTAATTTCAAATGGATTAGCCTGTATAGCTAGTTCATATCACAAACCTCCCAGTGACCAACAAATCATCATTCAGAGGAAGTTCAGACCTGCAGTACCTGATAATGAGAAATATTGGCAGGTTTTTGAGGGAGATAAGCAGATTGAGGATTTCCTGATAGGCAGGAATGAGTTTGAATTTTCCGATTCAGACTCTAAGTCCAATGATAGCTGCCTAAGTGAAGAGCCCTCAGACGAGGTAGAACCACCCTGTAACATAGAAATAAACACTTTAAACAAACAGAATGGAAATCCAACCAAAGAATGTAAAAACGCAGATAATGAGGAAATAGAGGTGCTATAGGAAAAAGATAAAAGCATACCCTGAGGTTTGGCACCTTTAGAAGATCTTTTCGACTTCAATGATGTAGCAAAAAATCCCACTATAGGACACTGAGACTCTAATGTCGAGGAATGCAACATAGGCACTGAAGCCAAACCCAAGATGATTAAACTAGCTAAGTCTTTACCCACATACATGAAAAAGAAATATATTGACTTATTCAAGGAATTCATTGATGTATTTGCCTGGAGCTACGAGGACTTAAAGGCCTACGATAAAAACATTATATAGCACAAAATACATTTTAAAGAGAACCATAAACCCTTCAGATAGAAACTCCGTAGAATAAACCCAAAACAATTGCCTACAGTGGAAAAGGAAATAAAGAAGATGTACAAGGTAGGAATAATAGTTCCTGTGAGATTCTCTAAATGGGTCTCAAACCTTGTAGCTACGAGAAAGAAAATGGGTGAGATCAGACAGTGCATAGATTTCAGGAACCTTAACAGATCCTCACTTAAGGACAACTACCCGTTACCAAAGATGGAACATATCTTGCAGAGGGTAGTTGGCTCAAGGCGGATCTCCCTGTTAGACGGTTTTTTGGGTTACAACCAAGTTCTAGTACTCCCAGAAGATCAACTCAAAACTGCTTTCACCACTCCATGGGGCACTTTTATGTACGTAAAGATGCCCTTTGGATTGATGAACGCTGGTGAAACCTTCCAACGAGCAATGGACATAGCCTTTTCGGAAGAGATAGGGAACTTAATTGTCATTTACCTGGATGACATAACAGTCTACTCCAAGAATGATGAGGAACACCTAATACATCTGAGAAGAGTTTTTGAAAAATTTAGGAGGTTCAATCTGTCATTAAATCCCAAAAAGACTATATTTGGGTTGTAAGAAGGTAAGCTTCTCGGCCACATTATATCTGATAAGGGGATTAAGATAGAGCCACAGAGGGTTGAAGGAATACTACAGGATACGCACCCCAGAAAAGTTAAAGAGTTACACTCCTTAATTGGGAAAATTAACTTCCTAAGGAGGTTTATTCCCAACTTAGCCGAACACCTCGGGAATATGACTAACATGCTGAAAAAGGGTGTAGGAGTTAAGTGGACTATAGAGGCTAAAAAATATTTCGAATCAGTTAAACTCGCACTCACCAAGGCTCTTGTCCTAATTAGCCCAGATTTCTCAAAGGATTTCCTGATATTTTATTTTTCCTCCGAGCATACAGTGGCTACAGTCCTACTACAAAAAAATCCAGAGGGGATGGAACAGCCTATTGGTTTCTTCAGCAAAGCTCTGAGGGATGCAGCCTTGAAATATAACATAATGGAAAAGTAGACCTATGCCTTGTTAAAGGCCTTGAAGGATTTTAGGGTGTATATACTGCATTCCCACACCATAGCCTACGTGCCAAACATAGTGGTTAAAGACATCTTGTCCCAAGATCCGGACGGGAAGAGGGGAAAATGGATTGCTGTAATCTTAGAGTATGACCTTGAAATAAAAACCTCAAAACTGATCAAGGGTCAGGGCCTAGCTCAACTAATGGTTGAATCAAATTTACAAGCCCTTGACATAAACATGGTAGATGCCTTGGATGAGTAGGAAGGATTTCCTGACCCTACTGTTGAGGAGCAGTTTCAAAAATTTCCTTAGTATTCTGATATCCTGTATGTGCTCACAAACCTCAATGCCCCTCCTGAAATATCAAAGACTAAGGCCAGATTCCTAAAGCTAAAAGCCAAAAACTATTTCATACTGAATGAATGTTTCTACTGGAAAAATAAAAATGGCCTATTTCTTAAATGTTTGCCTGAAACTGAAGTAGAGAGGATTAAACAGGAGTTCCATGCAGGAGATTGTGGAGGCCACTTGAACTGGAAAGCCACTGCTAACAAAATACTCAGAGCTAGCTATTATTGGCCTACACTTTTCAGTGACATCCATAAAATGATAATTGCCTACCATAAATTCCAGATCTTCGAGGGAAAAAGAAAGCTCCTCCCATTACCATTACAACCCATTTCTGTTGAGGGTCCCTTTTTGCAATGGGGCCTAGATTTCATTGGAGAAATACACCCTGCTTCTTCTGCACAACACAAGTGGATCCTTACAGCCACGGACTACTTCACTAAGTGGATAGAGGCCATACCTTCTAGGAATGCCACAGATTCTGCCATCATTAAGTTCCTAGAAGACCACATCCTCTCTCGGTTTGGCTGTCCAAGGAAAATAATCACTGATAACGATGCTACTTTTGGATCCAAGAAAATGATTGATTTTTTTCACAGGTATCAAATAGCACTCGGTCATTCAACTGCTTATTACCCACAAGGTAATGGGTTAGTTGAATCATCAAACAAGAGCTTGGTGACCATTATCAAGAAACTGCTTGAAGAGAATAAGAAGTCATGGTATAACAAGTTAGTGCATGCTTTGTGGGCTAACAAGCTTACAATAAAGAAATCCATTGGCATGTCACCATATCAGCTTGTCTATGGAACACAGGCAGTGTTTCCTACTAGCCTTGGGGTACCAGTAATCAAACTTGTCCAAGAGATACAGACAGAGGAAGACAACATGGTGAGGAGGACAAACCAAATGATTCATCTCCAGCAAACAAGGGAACAGGTCTATAATAGAGCTATGAAATTTCAGGAAAATATAAAGAAGTTGTTCGACAAGAGAAGAAAAGCTTCTGACTTCAAAATTGGAGATAAGGTTCTGAAGTGGGACTCAAGGAGAGAAGACAAAGGAAAGCACGGCAAGTTTGACAGTTTGTGGTAGAGTCCATACATCATCCAGGCCACTGTTGGTCCAAATGCCTTTTTTCTGCAAGAGCTAGATGGTACAAATTTGTTTGGGGGTCTTGTCAATGGTATGATGCTCAAACATTACTACTGCTGATTTCCAATTTTGAGTTTCCATTTCCATTTTAAATACCATTGTTGTGTTTTGTTTTCAAAGAAAAGGAGAGAATGTTTCAAAAAAGAGAGAAAGAGAGGTTTAGACATGCTCAAAACATGAACCTCCGAAGTGCAAAGATTGGCTCGAACATGATCAAAACCTGAGCCAAAAGAAGTGAAGAATCAGCTCTAACAAGCCCAAAACCAGAGCTAAAATGAAGAAGAAAGTGATTCTAACAAGCTCAAAACATGAGTCACAAAGAAAAGAAGGATGCTTCAAATTTTTAGATTTCAAGCGTTCAATATTTTGTTTTTAGTTTTCTGCAATTTATTTCCATGAGCAGCTGTCTTTAGGCCTTGGATATGCAGAAAACTAGATTGTTTAATCCTATTTTGACTGTTTTTGAATTTCTGTTGTAGAATGTAGAGAAGAAATCTGCTGGACAGTTTAAACCCAATAGATATTAGATTAGGTAGAGAAACATATGAGGCCAACAGTTAATCTGGTCTCATGGAGTAATAAGGGTAGAAATAGAATAGGTTTATTTTCCTGATTGCAAAAAATTGATGATGTAAAGGGTCTGCTAGTCCAAATGCACCCTGAAGAAAAAATGATAGGACTATCGTCTGGGTAGGTAGTTGTTTGGGAGAATTTTTCTGCTGATTTGATGTCTTCATGATTTCTGGCAGCTGATCCAAGAAAGAAAGTGGATGTGTCAAGTACCAAGCATCTGACCTACCTCAAAGATTATTTTCTGAATTCTTGACTCCTTCAAGAAGAATCCATCCCCATGTGGAGCCACTGTTAGGCCCCTATGAATTTTTTGACAAGCAAACAGGGGGCTAAATTGCTTTTTTTGAGCCTTCAAGGAATGCATTTCCTCTGAAAACACATCATCCTTGAAGCCTCCCTGGGCCTCTTCCCTCTTATTTCATTCCCACTTAACCTCTATCTCTTCACCTTTCTCCCCTCTCTTAATTCCTTCCTAAATCCTCTAAATCATCTCCATTCCCCTTTAAACCTCACAGACACCATTTTTTAGGCCAAGTAACCCCTTTTCCTCTCTATAGTTACCTCTTTTTAGCCTTAAAATGCACTGAAAATAGGCCAAAAAACCCATATTCTTCATATATCAGGCTAGCCCCTTCGGCCCAGCCCCAAAACCACTTCCCCACAGGATCCAGGCGCTAAAACCAAGTGCTAGCCCGTAAAGCGCTTATCGCAATCAGATAAATAGTCGGGAACACATTCCTGTGTTAAAACAAAAGCTCTGATGCGATGACACTTTTGTTCTATGGGTCTCGGGAGTGCTATCCATCGTCAATTCACCTTTAATCTGACGGCCATCGCAAGTCCGCTCCGATCGCAATCACAATTTTTAAACTATGCCGCCCGCTGCACCCCTTGATTGTGATTCGCGATTACAATCTCCGCCGTCGATTTCCCGTTAATCCAACGGTCATCGCAAGTCCCATCGCCCCCGCATTCCCCCGTTCATCCCTCCAATCACATATCAACTGTCAATCTGATCTACAGATCGACGGCCCACAAATCAGCTGCCCCAGTGGTACCCATGGTCAATCATTGTACAAAACCGACGGTTTTGATCGCACTGCCTTTGGAAGGAAGGATGTTTTCCTCATTTGATCGCGATCAATGCCATAGGACGACACGTGGCTTTAAGCTGTTTTGAAAACCTGCCCTCCTCGGGCATTAAAGGTTGACTATGGGCCCGACGTGATATTGACGTACACCGTCCGATATGAAGCTGGCTCATTGGATGGTGATCGCGCCCAAAAGAAGCTCGCGGGATAAACTAAAGAAAACATGACCCCTGGCCCACAATCAATCGCCTTGTGACCCTCCGACATGATCGCAGCCGTTGATCTCCTCCTGAGATCCGACGGTCCGGAATGAATCGCCCTCTACCCATGACCGGGTCCCACCATCAAACCCATTTCATATGTTTTACGTGCATTTCCTTTGTAGTTCGATTAAAAGGACCAAACCTTTGCATTAACATCATATCGCCCCGCCTACATATTTAACCTCCACCGTTTATCATCACCATCCCGTCTGATCGAACGTTCCACGTCCATTTCTCCACTGAGCCTCCATTTACTGAATTTTTCACCTGTTTTCCCAACGGCCACTATTTCCACAGTTGCGCCACCTGTCCTCCATGCCTCCACATCATTTCTTTCGCCACCCCTGGTTTTTATAATTTGTTTATTTCACTGTGCAGGGTTGTTACAGGGTGATAAATCCACTCTGAGTTCCACAATCACAGTACACTGTGGTTCTAAAAAATAGAGAGGCCATCACAGCCATGGCCAGTGTATCAGCAGCAGTGATTAATGGGGTTAAAGCTCGTAATTGAATACTTAATTCTTAATCCTGCGTTCAGAGGACAAAGACGTAGTTTGAAGACTAAGCACACAAAAACGATATATCAATGTCACCGTCAGCAGAACGTTCTTTCCCATGAAAGGACGAAATTCCCATACTATTTTCATTCTATACCGTGTTCCAGAGAAGATCTCTGCCCTGACAACAATCCTGGTGCTACTAGAAGCATTGGTTACACAGTATGGCAAACCCTAGAATCATTGATCTGCCTTTTGTTTAATTCACTATAGTACCACAAGTACTGCAGCCGAGAATACATCAAAGACATACCTAGAGTAAATTTCAACCTGTCCAAGACCACTCTTTCACCCAAAGAGCACTGAATATTAACGCATAGATATTAAAATAGAATGGGTCTCGAGCCCCTCTTCCTACTCTATTTTAATGCCTCATTTAGTGTTTCATCTACCTCCTCTGCCTCTCTTTCTGATATAAAAAACTCACGAGAAAACATTGAAAGGGTTGTTGATCGGATATCTGTGAACTATAAGTTGTTTCTCTTGAGACATATTTCTCTGTGTAAAGTTGTAAGAAAGGCTGAGGAAGATGTTTTCTGATTGAATATCAAGTTGTTGGTAATGTTGGTAATGTTGTACATGACTGGTGTTGCTCTTTAATATGACAAGCACATTTATTTGGATCTTGATTTAAAGCAAGGATGATGTTTTTCTATCTTTGTCCTTGATTTCCTTTGTAGTTCATCATATTTCATTTCTTCTGGCACGCATCAAATATCTGGTTTAGGATATACCCTCACATGGTACCCTAAGCTTCTGCTCTCCCTGCCTTTAATGTTTTCTGCTATAGGTGTTATCTGAGCACTGGTTCAAGTTAATTTAACCAGTTTAGTGGCTAATATTTACTGCTAGCTGATGTATGAATTAATGAATCTGTTCTTAGATGTTCTTGTTAGGCTTTAATTGAATGAATCGGGACACTGGAAGTTTAGAAATATGTCTCTGTCTCACTAGGATCCTTTTTAATTAATTGAACCTTTCTAAGTTCCCTTAAACTGGATACCAACACATTGAGAGTTCAAGGTCTCTCTCTGATCTCAAGTTTTCACCTTTGTGTTTAAATCTTTAATGTTTCCTTGTCTGAAGAGTTAACCTTTTAGGTTTTGGATCACAGGTTGTCCAATGGCATGTCCTGTCCCTGGGTCCGATTCCTGAAGGGTCACCTTGGAGGTTTCCTTGCTTTCACCTTCTCTCTTGCCATTTCATGCCACACTATCATATTTAAGATCCAATGCTTTAGATGACTAGCCCAACTGAAAGCCTGCATATTAAATAGCAAGTAAACCCTTTCCTGACTCCATTTCCCAATGGTCTCAAGTGTTCTCTGAGTTATCTCTCCTTTGCCTAAAATCCTCTTTGCTCATCCTTGTCTTATATTGAACCCTTCTTTCATGATTCCCAACAACCAAACAAAAATCAAACAAACAAACCCTGCCCCTATAACTAGCCTAATATCTTAACTTTCGAGCTTCAAAGACATAAAACCTTTTCCTATATAGAGAGATCCCTCTCTAGACCCAGGAGGACTAGATCCTGAGCTCTGAAAGTGGTTCTGATTTTGTCTCATCTTTTGGTATTGCCAAACTTGCGAAAACATGGGAACCCCAACACCACTTACCCTTGTCAAGTGACGATCATTTGCATGAAAGGTTTTTCAATCCATTAAATTTTTTCTTAAGGTGTCAAAAGAGTTTATGAATTGGTTTGTTCTATGATTTAATCCTTAATTAGCCTCTTTGAATGGAAGGAGCCCTAATTTTCCCCCATCCTTGATGATATGTGAATGTTATGCATAGTTTGTTATGAAACCTTTATGAATGACCTTAATGGTTTTTATTAGGTCTTTACCATTGTCATGGAATGAATTTTATTATGATTTAACAATGTGGGGACTACATGGGCACAATAATAAGGGTCTATACTAGTATTATAGGGACCTAACATACATCTCTCATTCGAAAAGAAAAAATCCTCAATGCTTGAGTAGTTTTGGATGCTTCTATATAAAATTATCATCCTCCTGTGTGGAATCTTCAGTGGGTAAGTTCTTCCACTTGATGAGATGCTCTGAAATTTATCGATTTCTTATCTATAGAGTTCTTGTTTCCATGACTACTTTAGGTTCCAATATGATTTTTCCTTCCTCATCAAGTTCTAGGAATATTGTTTGAATTGGGATTTTGTGACCTATCACCTTCTTTAAGCATGAAACATGAAAAATTGGGTGCAGTCAGGAAGATGCAAGAAGCTCCAGTTTGTCTGCCATAGTACCAATATTTTGCAGCACCTTGTAAGTACCATATTAATTTAGCGATAATTTATTATCCTTCTTAGCTTCCTTGAGAAAAATTTCTTTGTATGGTTGTGTTGAAGCCTCGAAATTCCGTTGCAACAACATGGGGGATAACCACCTGATCCGGGCCTTAAAGCAACTCCTTTTCCATTTGATGTGGTGGCTCCAACTAGTGATAATAGGACTAGTTTCCCACCAAATAAATTGATATGGTAATGATGGATTTGATACAACGTGAAATGAAGAATGATTTTAAACTAATGGAAATAATCTATCTAAGTAACAAAACACGTGCATATATTTAATATAATTATTTAAATTAATATATAACCCAGGAAGAATTACCATTAATCCGATCTAGAAAGATATCTTATAGTAAAAGGTAATAAAGATCATTCAATTACTGAAAGAGACGAAAATTATGTAAGATGATTATTTTGACTAAATAGGTAATCAAAACAATTATGTAAAATATATCGCATATATCGATTGCTTTATGTATTTGGTAAGGAATTACAGTTGAAACATTGTATAAACGTGCATGAATGATAAAATGTAAGTCAAACTACATACGTATCACAATATAAAGATAAATTATTGTAAACTCATAATCAAGACTTAATCATAAGATAATAGTACTAGATATGATAAGTTCTGCTCGTGAAATCCACAATATTGACCTGCTTCTTCTCAATCCAAATATACTTTAAGAGTAAAAAAGTGAAATTTCAGTAAAGCATACTCAAATTTTCCAAAAAGTAGATCATGTTCCATATATTTTATCAAAAGCATTCACAAAATTATAGAAGTGAAAGTTTTCGCAAATTGTTCTTTGATAAAATTCTTGACCCTTCTCTAAATGCATGATAGGGGTTTAAATACTAAACTAAATAAGTCAAAAATATATTATTACAAAAAAATTTGAGGAGGTTTCAAACAACATTCCTCATAATAAGTAAACTAAACTACAAGATAGAAATTGAAGATAAAAATATTGCTTAGTTGGGTTGATTTCCTTTCGTCACTTGATATTTAAGCTAGAAAATATCCATCATTGGATGCATTTGAGTCGGCTAAGTGATCCCGGATATGACTTCTCCTTTGAATATGGAATTTGAAAGTGTTGAAAATTCCTTTCTAGTGGAATCAGTGAAATATTGCAGAGTCACGCACTGGTTATGTGGTCTGATCAAGAAATTCCAGTAATTTTCTTGATCCAATTCAGTGATCTCCTTGGTTGATTCTGCATGTATCTAAATTCTTTTTTTCCACTGTGTCTCCAATATTTTTACCTCTAGAATTTCTTTATTTTTACATTCTTTAATAATTTTGGAATTATGAAGCTATTCATTAACAGAATCAATGATTTCGTTTGCTAAGTTTGTTGCCTTTGAAGTTGCTTTCTCTTCTTGTTTCAATTGAATCTCCCAGTCTTTGAATAAAATATCTTTATGAAATTTGTCAATTTTTGGGAGATCAACCTTCTTCCCTTTATCAGATTCTTGCCATAAAATAAATTCATAAAATTTCTTATGAATCCTTTCACATTCCAATATGTTTGCCACCTGTTGAGTCAAGATTTTAATTATTTCATAGTATGAATTAGTAGCAGAGATTTGTTGGCAGAAACTCTCTTGCTAATGTTTCAACTTTGAATTCCATTCAAGTTCTTCTTTTATGAATTATTCTGTTTGAGGTTGACTCTTGATTTTGTTCATTGTTGCTTCTATCTATGCATGCTTTTCAGAGATGTGCACTTGATGTTGCAACTTCAGCCTTTCAAATTCATTATGGAACTGTGTCATTTTCATTTCAACTTGCTTATCGGCATTATGCTTTTCTTATTCTAGTTTTCTTTCTACATCTTGGATTCTATCTTCTCTTTGTCTAAGCAGAAGTTGTACTTTTGTCGCTTTATTAATCATAGAATTTGCATATACTACTGCAAACTGTGAAATTTTGGTAAGATTTTCAGTTGGATTGACAAAAGTGTCTTTCCAGACAATATCTATTGATTCACTACTGAGGGTTAAACTATTTCATCAACTCTTATTATTTTCCTCCTCTTTACTACAACTTTATGATTTGGACTATAGAAAACTTCCAATGGAGGTATCTCTTCAATATCTGTACACCCTTGTAGTAGGATGATGATTGTCTTGAACTCGGGGTTTGTTGAGGTGGCTGCGTTGTTGTTTCAGCTGTTTTAGCCTGGAGGTGAAAGCTTGTTGATCCTCTGCATAGGATTAGTGGTGCAGAAATTATAGGAAGGCGTGTATCACCATCCGAAATTTATAGTCACATTTCTACATAAAGATTGACCCATTTCCATCGTATATTTCACCTTCATGTAAAGGATGAACCGTATGTTACCTGCCTTTCATATCCATTGAAAAATAAAATGTAATCATCGAGATCCGATCAATGAAAAGGTATTTATCGATGGCACATTCATTGATCTGCATTTTATTGTATTAGGTACATACATATTCTCGAAATGAAGCATAATGGTTTGAATATGAAACTACAAGTTTTGTTCACTGTTTAAACTTGCTTAGGAAAAGTTTTCTTATGAAAATTTACTGTTTAAAGGATCAGAATCTGAAAATATGCAGCAAAATTATACAGTATGACAACAAATAATTGTTTAAGCGGTTCACCCCTCTCTTGGGCTACCTCCGCTGGGTCCAAAAGCCTCTAATTAGGTTTTTTCCTCTTTGATTAAATGCTCAAAATGTGAATACAACTATATAGAAGCCTGAAAAGGCAAAATAAACTGCAAAAATAGATTCATAAGGCTCAAATCAGTAGAAAATGACTAAACAAACACCTCCATTGGATGAAGATAGTCCAAAACAGCTCTTCTTCCCTTAGGCCCTAGTGGCTCCACGACCAAAAATGCTGGTAAATTCTCTGTTAGAGTGCCCTGATGGCTCTACAAACACCCTAACAAAATTTCCAATGACCCATACCCGAAATCAAAAATTGCCCTAAAAGGACTTAGCTATACAAGTAATCGAAGTTTTCCTAGATTCACTCCAGCTAAGTCTGGCTCACTGCCAGATAACTTCGACAAACCTGGAGGTCGGCGCTAAATTTGGAGGTCCGCCGAAACTGCTGCCAAATTGGAGGGGTAGCATTAAATATTAATGTGTGTGGCCACATGTTAGCATAAAATGTGGGGTGTGGACGGTTCAACAAAACCCTTGCATTAAATGTTAACGGTTCCGCATAATGTGAACGATCACATAACAAACGGTGGCATTTAATATACACATAACCGCTTGTTTTAATTCCGCTCCGCTCCAATGCAACCAGCACGTGCCTTAACCCACATCATACGTTGCCATTCCATGCTTTACACACATTACAAGGCCACGTGCCTTTAAAACTTACAAGGCCACATGAACCTTTATAACATAATAATATATGGCTTAAACCTTTACGTTGCCATATTAAACCCTTAACTTATTTCGAATTTGGGTTTTAAACATATATGTGGTTTAATTTTTAATTTTTAATAAGGTTTAATTAATTTTTTTAATAATTAATTAATAATATATAATTAATAATATAATATATGATTTATTAAAAAACCATATAAAATATTAAAACTATATAATTTAATTAATTTATTAAACCTTAATAAAAAAATAAAATTATCCCAATACATATATTAAAAAAATTTCTTTCAAAATTGAAAGTTATTGGGGGATTTCAAAATGCAATATCTCCTCCATATGGTAACGGATTTGAGTGCCGTTCGCGTCTATAGGATCGTTTTGGCGAGCTCTTTCCTGTCGTTTTGGTTTGGAACAATTCTAAGCAACTTCATTTTTGAGCATTTTTCTACAAGAGACTTGATCTCCTAATCAATTGCCTTATATTATCTTGATCTAAAAATTATATTCCACTGTTAAATACAGAATCGCTTCTACAAAAATCTTTGCAGAATTTAAAACACGATTGTCAATTGCAATATCAAGAAGAAATATCAATCACACATAACCCAGATGTTTTTACTGAGAAAGCATAAAGCTAAAAACCCCACTATCATATATTATGTATATATCATGAATCATGAAAAAATATCATACAAAACTCTAATCCAAGATCTCTCAGTACAATATGCAATTGTCTCACACTGTCATACAAAAATTGGCAAGATCATATGTGTGCCAATTTACTCCCTTCAAACAACCTACCTCCACTGCGCAATCCCTGATGGTCAAGAACCCCTAAATGAATCAATCTTACATGCCTTGACTGCACAATATTCATAGGCACATCCAATGTGTGTGTGGTTGCATGTATGCACCCACTAATGTCACAACTCATAGTCAAACTTTCCCTTTCAGCTACATCTCAACTCGATCTCCACTGGATCTAACATGCATGTAGTTAACAGTAGTGAACATTTAGTTTCATGTCAGATCACTCCATGTGAATTAATTTAATATTTAATTCACTGGTCTCTCACTAGTGTATCTTCAATTACAACTAGCACAACTGAGTTTAACTCACTTAACTGAGTTAAACTACTTTACAACTCACATAACTACACATCAAACTCTGTTACAACTAGAATAACTCTATTACAACTCAATTCCACTTGCGTGTCCCACCAACCAACCTTAGAACTTGAAATTCCTTTAGCTAACTGGTTTTCCACTTTAGTTAATTGATTTCAAGTGCTCTATGAGAATAGATTAATATTGATTGTACAACTACTATTAAGGGATAATAATAGTCGACATGCATCTATAAATAGACATGCGATCTATAAATAGAAGTCGCACAGACATCTATAAAAATAATTTTCTCACCATCTATAAATAGACATCATCTATACATAGAATTTTCTCATGCATCTAAAAATATACTTCCACCTAAAAATAGCTTGTGTGGGCCCCACCTAGTGTAGGTTCTTAATTTCACTAGGATCAAGGATGTTGCTTCTGGATGCCAATTTCACTATTTCTTGTTGCAACCTTCAACACTCCCTCACAACAAGAAATGAATGACTTCACATGCAACATGTAACTCCAAGCATGCACCCTACAACCTTTGCATGCGCCATGGAACTCCATGCATGCGCCCTGAAACCTTTTTATGCAACACTTCTCTAGTGTTTATCGCACATTGAACACTTGCATGCAACACTTCCAAAACTAAATATCCTCCAAACAACTGAATCAGTATAATTAATGTGTCATCAAAGTCTTCTGAATTCTTCTTGTGCCAATTGCACATGTCTTCAGGAACCACTACGTTGTTGACCTCTGCATCCATGCACTCTGCACTTGTTGTCAACTCTGATCCGCGTTCCAATATCTGACACTGTCACTTTGATTTCATGTCCTCACGGAATCTGACTATAGAAATCCAACTGATCCTGCTATTTTTTTACTGTGGGCTCCTCATAGCCAGGTTCAATTCATGAGATCCACACCATCTTAATGAATCCTGCCCAGAAATTTCTTCTTGGGATTATCCATGCATGTCGCCCCACCTCTCACCTGGTGGTATTGTTGTATGCATTCCCTCTACCCATATGGCACGAAATCTCTGCTTGAGTGGTTGATCCCACTCCATGATCCTCATCTTGTGGCTGCTCCACATCCTGAGGTTCACTCTTACCTACATGCAAATTCTACTCCCTCTCAAGCATCAATGCCTTTCTCAAACTTCCCAACAGTAGGAAGCTCAGTATAAATCCCATCTACATAAAGTCTCTAGAGATTCTTAACTCGAATCCAAACCTTCTTGGCTTGCTCCGTTGCTTTGTGTTGCAGGAAAAATTTTCCTTCACTAAAGACAACATCATAGCCTCTATCCTCTAACATTGCGACTAAGACTAAATTTTTCTTCAAACCTGGAACATGCATAGCATATTTTAAATGAAAGAGTTTACCTAATTCCCTCTTAAAGGTAATGGTATCAATTCCAGTCGCATTGTATCATCCATCGTTGCCAAACTCAATATGCATCTGAAGATATTTCTCCTCCAAGTCACTGAAAAGTTTCTTATCTCCCCTCATGTGAAAGGAAGCACCACTATCCAAGTACCACCCTGATCCCAACGCACTTGACACCATGAATGCAATCAATGAGAATTAAAGCTGAAATTACAAGGCAAGAGCCTCACCAACTGCAGCTCCAACAACCATCTTGTTCTTCTTCTTATGTGGATAATTTGTGGCAATATGTCCATACTCGTGACAGTGAAAACACTTCACTTTGGACATTTTTTGCTCCTTTCCATATTCACTGGCCTAATATGTAGAATGGAATTTCTTCCCCTTCCCCTTATTCACCTTCCCAGCCAAAGCACAATCCTCTTCCTCATCATGCTTTGATGAAGAGCCACCTTTGATGTTCTACCTGAACTCCTCTTGCACTGGATCTGACCACAGTCATTCCCAATCTGGTGGTTTTAACCGTCCGTTGACAGATTTTTCATAACTGTGCCAACTCTTAGGAAGTCCCAAGAGATCCAAGCTCACCAAAACATCATCAGCAACACTTACTCCTACACTCCCAAGCTCATCCCTCCATTGAACAAACTTTGTTAAGTATACCAGAATAGTGTTGTTATTTTCCAACATGATCTTTCTAAGTTTATCCTTCAACGCCAATTTCCTATGGTCGTTGCTGCTTTGGAAATATCTGTCAAAGGCTTCCACATAACATATGGACTGGATTTCCCATGAAGGCTCGAGACAATGTGGTCTCGTACACCTTCCAATAGAACCCTCCTCACCCTTGATACTTTATTTTGGCATGCATCAAGTAATGCAACATCTATCGAAGTAGGATTAGGGACATCTCTGTCGATGAATTCCTTAAAGCCATTATCTTCGAGCACTGCCTCCATCCTTTCCTTCCCAAAAATGTAGTTCAAGCTTCCCTTGAGTGCATACTCTAGCCGTAATCCATTGAAATCCATTTCGATGTTTACTCAACTGTCGCACCAAGAAATTATTGCAGCAAATTCGAATTGTTTCCACCAACAAACTCAACTCCTGCTTCAAAATTGCAATCTTCTATGCTCCGATACAATGTATTAATTATAAAACATGAATGTATTGTATGGATCCTCTTGATCTATAAATTTTATGCCACTATTAAATACAAAATCTCTTCTACAAAAAATCATTGTGGTATTTAAAACAAAATCGCCAATTGCAATATCAAGAAGAAAGAACAATCACACGTAACACAAATGTTTTTACCAGGAAAGCATAAAGCTAAAAACCCCACTATCATATGTTATCTATATATCATGGATCATGAAACAATATCATACAAAAATCTAATCCAAGAGCTCTCAGTACAATATACAATTGTCTTACACTGTCATACAAAAATTGGCAAGATCATGTGCCAATTTACTGCCTCTAGACAACCGGCCTCCACTGCATAATCCCTGATGGTCAAGAACCCCTGAATGAATCAATCTTACCTGCCTTGACTGTGAAATACTCATAAGCACATCCAATGTGTGTGTGGTTGCATGTGTGCACCCACTAATGTCACAAATCATGGTCAAACTATCCCTTTCACCTACATCTCAACTGGATCTCCACTGGATCTGACATGCATGTAGTTAAAAATAGTAAATATTCAGCTGCATGTGAGATCACTCCATGTGAATTAATTTAATATTTAATTCACTGATCTCTCACTAGTGTATCTTCAGTTACAACTAGCAAAACTGAGTTTAACTCACTTAATTGAGTTAAACTACTTTACAACTCACATAACTACACATCCAAATTTGTTACAACTAGAATCACTCTATTACAACTCAAGTCCACTTGCATGTCTCACCAACCAACCTTAGAACTCAAAATTCCTTCAGCTAACTAGTTTTCCACTTTAGTTAATTGATTTCAACTGCTCCATGAGAATATATTAATATTTATTGTCCAACTATTATTAAGGGATAATAATAGTCGACATGCATCTATAAATAGACATGTGATCTATAAATAGAAATCGCACATACATCTATAAATAGAAAATAATATATAATTATAATTTTCTCACCATCTATAAATATAATTTTCTCATGCATATAAAAATAGAATTCCACCTAAAAATAACCTGTGTGGGGCCCACCTAATGTAGGTGCTTAATTTTCACAAGGATCAAGGATGTTGTTTTCGGATGCCAATTTCAATGTTTCTTGTTGCAACCTTCAACAGGTGGTATCTGAAGTTCTTTAGTAAACTTCTTCCATTCTTTTCCCAAATGATCTACTTGAGATTTAGCTATCTTCTCAGTTGTATTTTTAACTTTTTGAAGTTCTTTAGAAGATGCCATTAATAATTTAGCTTCATCAGTTCCTTCCTCATCATGTGTATCAATTCCTTTGATTACATATTTTATTTTTTTACCAGGGCTTTCATCTTTATTTTTAGATTCATTTTCAGAATGATATGAATCTTGAGACTTATGTTGTGAATGCTCTAAATCTTGAGCTGATTTTTCCTATGACTCATCTTCAGACTTATCTTTTGCATCATCATCTAGACTGACATTAGGAGTTGTCTCTCTAAATTTTTCCATTCGTAACAAGTCCAATGGGGCTAATTCTAATCTCTTATTTTTGTATCCATGAAATGATTTGATGTCTACTACACTGAGTTTATTGGATGCCACGTTTAATAGATTTGTTAATTTCTCTGTTCCTTCAAAGAAATCATCAAAATCATCTTTTTCATGCATGAATGGTCTAATTTTAAGAGCAGTAGTAAAATCTTGAACCACATTGTTGGGATCATATTGTCTTCCTGGCATAAAGGCCAGATTCAAAGAGGTAACATTAGGGATTTCCTTTGTTGTATGACCTATATAAAAAATAGAAAAGGTACCACATTATAATGGAAATGTAGGCCAAATGGATTTCTTTGAATCCCTCAGATGTTTGGTATGCAATATCCCTAGCCAAAAGTTTGTCTAGGACATAATAGGGAAAAACATGAGGAGGAACAATACTCCCGAAAACTCTAACATAAGTAAAATTCTCTTGTCCAAACCATCTGGCTACAGGCATAATGTTGGCATTGGCCTCTTTAGAAATTCTGGGGGCTTTCTCATTAAAAATGGTTTGGTGAATGGGAAACATGACTCCATGGAAAATATTATAGAAATGAGAATGAAATTCAGACTCCCATAAGGCTTTGTGATAAATATGAATAGGAGTAGGGTCTTAACTAGTCCATTTCCAACCCATAATAATAAAATTTGAGCAGAAACATATAGCTTCTGTAATATAAGCACTCATGTAAAAAGGAGGGATTGTTCTAGTATAAAAGACCCTAATTGTTCTGTATTCCATAATAGTTTTGGCCAAATTATTGGATAAGATATTGTCCTAATTCATAATAATATAATTTACGATAGCGTCTATTAACGGAACCCATTGAATGGAAAATTTCACAGTATCATGTTTGGTAAACAACCTACACAACATTGCTACTATAAAAAAATGGGTTGAGGGTAATTCTACAATTGGATCCATACCAAGTTTATCTCGCTTAAATTTTCCTTGATCAACCTTCCATTCTTTTACTACCTTCATCGAGTCTTGATATTATTTTGCAAACTTTTGAAGGAAAGCTTTATCATAAGCTTTCTGTGGCATTGGAAAATTGTACATTGCGCACAAATATTTGGGGGTGAATGAACCCATGTTTTCATGTCTCGAATTCTTGAAAGTTCTGTCTGCGACATTGAGATTTTCAATGACCCATCTCACCATGTTAGTATGTGGTTAAATTTTTGGCCTTGCAGCTATCCTATGTAAAAATGAACATGCAGCGTCGAAATAGGAAGGCTCTGATGAGCTAGTTGCATCCATTGTTTCTAATTTTTTTAATTCCCTTGGATTTTCTCCTTCAAGAAAATTATGCATTTCCTCCCAGGAATAATTTCCAATTTCCTTATTTCATGTAGTATTTGAGAAGAGTGGAGGAATATCTATAACTTCAGAGGTGGATGATTGGGCAATCGATTTTTTTTCCTTTTTCATTTCTACTAATATTACTTTCTTGGGTAGTTTCTTGAATTCAAGCAAACAAGGAAATTAGAGTTGAGATGAAGAACAGAGAGGAAAGGAGAAACATAGTTTAGTTACCATAAATCATAAACCCAATGCTTTTATTTGAAACATGCTTTAGAAATATATCAATATTTTTGAGCCCCGAAACATTTGAATGTCGTTAATATCTTTTTAAACAACTATAAAATCTTTTACGTCTTTTACCCTATATGTCCAACTAGGATATTAATAATGTTAAATATTCTTAACGGGCCGATTGATTAAGCATAGTTGCAAGCACTTTGGTAATAAATGTTATATCCCAAATCACACATCTTACAAGCATCCATGTTAGGTACCATAACCGTGAATTTATGCAAAATGTGATCTACGCAAATCGCATATCGCACTTTATCAAATCGAGCGTGAATTTTATTTGTGTTGATTTTGCAGGATGCGATGAGGGCTAAAACTCAAAGAATTTCACTTTATAGGATTTTTTGATGTGTTTCAACATTTATTTATTTTTCTATTGGGTCCCGATCTCATCGAATTTTCTTTTCGAATGATATCTCTTTTGATTGATATTTTAGGGAGAAGCAAAGTGATTTATAGTTATAAAGGGTTTTCACCTTTTTAATGGGAATTTTCATATAACTCGAAAATGTCTTAGCGCTATCGCAATTCACAAGTTATATATGTGTTCCAAATTTGTTAGCTTGGCAATTTTGTGATTTGTGCTAGGCAGAATAAAATCAAAGTGAAAAGAGGTTCATGCCTTTTATTCCTAAATTTTTAAAACTTAAAGTAAAGCAAAGTAATGTTTCCTAAGCTCTATTTTTTTTTTTAAAGGGTCCCCATTTATTATTCACAACCTTAATCGATGTTCAAATAAATGGGGGGTTTGTTTCATAACACAACAATTGGCGATCACTGGGAGAACCAATTATCTTTGATAATTTTAAAATTTTTGTCTTTTTCAAAATAAAAATAGTTGAAGAGTTGTAAATAAAATGAAATTTAAAATAATTAATATTCCTCTTAGTCATAAAAATAAAATCGCTTCATTATTATTCACTTGATATCCTCTTAAAGATGAAAATTATTTTGTCTAAATTAGTCTTTACTAGGTTAAAAGATAAAGTAGCAGATTCCCTTTGCAGATTAGTTTAAAATATCTTCATTTGTCACAGGTAGAGACTCTGTTGTGATTAGGTATAAATAACCTTTGATAGGGTTATGTTTTAACCATTCAATGATTCAGTATCCCATCAAAATAAGAATTCGGTTTTTAAAGATAAATCCTAAGTCCTATATTTATTCTTCTTTCCTCTTTTTATTTAATTTTTCTACTTCAAAGACAGTCTTGGTTTGGTGGCCAAATAATAACAATGTCATTCATTGGTTGTAACTTAACTGAACAAGCTAGCTCATGATGAGACCCCTTGTCTTTTGATTAAAATAATCTTAAGCCATTACCCTATTTTGGTATGCAGTTTTAGTAATGCCAATTAGCTATTCCCCTATGAATATGATAAGCAGGCTCGTGATGAGACCTCTTATCTTTTAAGATTTTTTGAAATGTATTTCATAAGATCAAGCCTTAAAAGGAGAAAATTTTATTGGATGGGGAGAATCATTGACTCCTTAAGAGTTTCTGGATAACAATTTTAGAGTTAAAAATGCCTATTTGCAAAGATTCATTTACTTGGTTAATGATACTTTTCTTGACTGATAGTAGCTCAAAAGTCCCTTATAAAGTTGGAGGCTTCTCAAATAAAAAATAAATTTTTGAAAAACAAGAAATTTTTCAGAGAGCCAAAACCTTTCTAGCTTTCAAATGTTATAAATAATTCTTTGACGGTCACTATTTATAAAAGTAGAAATAATAAAATATTCAAAGAAAATTTATTTGTGAAGTCAATAGTCATAATATTTCAACTTTGTTTTCTTATGAAAAATAAAAGAAATAATGTACAAAGCATAGAAGAGGTTATCTTCTATGAAAAGTATTTCTTCAAAATTTGCCATTTACATGCAAGGATTCCCTCCTACCTGATAAATCTTGCAATAAAAATTTTGATGGGTCGATTAGCTCAGCAATCTTAAATGGTACAAGCCAAATTATTTGGAATTTGGTATGCTTGCATTTTTCCTCATGTGCTTTGTCCCACTTAAATACTAGGTCTCATAATTGAAATGATTTTGGGCTAATATAATGGACATCAAAGGAATTCTTAACTTACTGTTGATGGTAAGCATGTGTGATTTTGGTTTTATTTCTTTCTTCTTCTAGTTTAAGAATCTGTGCTTGCCTTAATTTCGAGGAAGAAGAAGGAGTTTCTTCAATAAAATGGACTCAGGATAGAGAAGGAATAACTACGTTTGTCAGAATAACAACTTTTTTCCCATAAACTAGACTAAATGGAGAAGTGCCTATTGAGGCCTTCTGTGTAATCCGGTCTTCCCATAGAGAAAATTTTCAAGATTTGTGTCAATTATTCTTACTCTGATCAACAATTTGTTTTATAATTCTAATGATATTTTTGTTGGTTGATTCTGCTAGACCATTTCCCTGAGTATAATAGTTGCAAGAATATCTAAGTTTTAACCCTCTTTTAAGAGCAAATTCTGTCATTGCATTGCCTGAAAAATAAGATGCATTATCAAAAATTAAGGTAGTTGGTAAACCAAATATGGTAATAAAAAATTGGTCAATGAATTCAACGATATTATCAGAATTAGTTTCCTTTAGCAGAATTTCCTCCACCCATTTTGTAAAATAATATTTTCCTGTAAGAATATATCTATGTTGCTTTGAAGAGTGAGGAACTATATCACCTATTATGTCCGGTCCCCATTGTACGAATGGTTGTTCAATGTTGATTGGTTGTAATGGTAGTGTAGGTTTCTTTTGTCTTCCAGTAGTAGTTTGACATGTTTTACATTTTCTTACATATTTATGTGCATCTTTAAACAAAGTTTGCCAGTAATGGCCAACATGTAGAATTTTGTGTGCCGTTGTATCTCCTCCAAAGTGTCCACCAACTAAGTCATCATGGAGTTCCTACAAAACCTTTTCTAACTCATATTTTTATATACATATTAATAGGATAGAGTCATATTTTTTTTTCTAAATAAAACATCATTGATGATTTGATATTGTTTTGTTTTTAATCTCAAGGCTTTTTTCTTTCTGTAATTGAGTTGCATAGGATCATATCCATTTTATAAGTAAAATATGAGATCATCATATTGATATATTGTATCGTTGAGGCTTACCTCAGAAATCTGTATATCATTACCTAGATCTTCTTCTATTGGTGAATCAAATGCTCCAATCAACTTTCTGCAAAAACCTTGTCCTCTAACAATTTTAGCTAGTCAAATTTCTACATATACTTGTAAAGAAGTTACCTAGTTGGCCCTTTTCTCTCCCACTTCTCTTTGCATAAATAATTGTCTTACTATTGAAAATGGGACTATGATTTTGGTGTGATTTTTTAGGAGAAATGGACTAAAATGTTTTACTTCTTTGAAGATAGAAAATGCCCATTTTTCAGCAGCAGAAAAATTCACTTCATCACCTTGTAAATTTGAACTCAAGAAAGCAATAGGTGCTTCAATATATTATTCATTAAGGTGTGTTAAAACAACTGCATATGATGTTTCTAAGGCAAATGTATATAATACGAAATGTTTCAGAAATTTAGGAATGACCAAAGAAGGAGACTTAATGATAGCTTGCTTGATTAATTTAAATTATTTCCTTTCAATGTGACCCCATTTAAAGATTATATTTTTTTTATCATGGATTGTAAAGGAAAAACTATTTGTTAAAACTCAGGAACAAACCTTTTTACAAAATTTATTTGACCTAAGAAAGACTGCATTGATTTATTATTGTGGGGAAAAGGGATTTTCTCAATTTCTCTAATCCTTTTTGAATCAATAGAAATACCCTTTTTTGATACGAAAAATCCTAAAATCTTACCTTCACTCAAAGAAAAATAAGACTTCTTTGGATTTAATGAAATCCCATATTTCATACATCTTTCAAATATTTGTTTAAGTTCATTATAATGGTTGCTTCTTTTCTTGGAATTAACAGTGATATAATCTAAATAAATTACAACAGATTTTTTAATGAGCCCTTTAAAGGATATATCCATATCTCTTTGAAATGTGCCACCTACATTAATAAAACTAAAAGGAATTTTTTGATAAGCATAAGCTCTAATTTTTTTTCTAAACATAGCCTTTAATCTATCATCTGGATGTACTAGGATTTGGTTATATCTTGAAAATCCGTCAACAAAATAAATAAGTTTAGAATCGACTATTGATTGCAGTACTTGTTCCATGGTTGGCAATGGGAAATTATCCTATAGAGAAGCTTTGTTTAGATTTCTAAAATCTATGCATATGTGAATATCACGATTCTTCTTTCTAATAGGCACTAGATTGGAAACCCATTTTGAATTTCTAACAGGGAAAATGATCTTGGCTTTGAGGAGTTTGTTCAGTTCAGATTTTGTCTGGCTTTCAAGGCTCGAGAGGATTTTTCAGTTTCTATTTCACTGGTTTATCATTTGATATCATAGGTATGGTGTGTTGTACGACAAAAGTATCATAAGTCTTGAGATCAGTATAATCCCAGGCGAAGATTCCTTTGTATTTCTTCAACAACTAAATAAATGATGGTCTTTCATGATACGGTAACCCAAGACCTAGATTGATGTTCTACAGTTTTTCATCAGTACCGAGATTTACTAATTCAAAATTCAAAGTTGAAATTTGAATTTTGGCATTAGTTATCTTCAAAAATCTATCTTTGAGATCATAAATATCTTTTAACTTAACCACATATTTGGGTATTGGATTTTCTTCAATGTTTTTCTTTAACTGGAGGTCATGCTCATTTTCATCTAAGTTTTGATCGTCATATGAGCCTTCTGATGTCAAGAATGGATGATCCAAAAATAAATTCAATGGAGAATCTATCATGACTAAAATCTTCAAATTGTATGAGCTTTGATGCAACATTAGCCAATACATCAACACTAGCATTTTTCAATCTGGGAATAGGACAAATATTGAATGCTAAAAAAATATATGTGAGATATTGAACTAATGTTTGATAGTGTTTAAAATTTCTTGAATGGCAGTGGATAATGTTTCTTACCTATTTAATAATGATTTTTGAGTCTCCAAATACCCGCAAAAATTTCACATCAAGACTAATTGCTTTATATAATCCTTGTATCAATGCTTCTTATTTTGCAATATTATTTGTACACTCGAATTGTAGTCTGCAAAATATCCATCGATTTTTCAGACCAACCTCTACGCAAAATTAAGCCATAGAATTCTAGAATATCAGCCACCAAAATATAAATAATTTGACTAAATTTGTGATTCGAAGAAAGTAGGATACTGACTGAATTTATTTCCCCTAGGACTTCAACTTTGGCTCTACCAAGTCATACTATGTGAACAAAAGATTTGTGAGGAGTGATATTAAAATTAGCACAAACTGTTGTTGGAAATATATTAGAAGAGGCTCTTGATTCAATCAGACAACTGTGAAGATTTATGTTGTAAATTTCATATGTTATAGGAAAAGGAGGCATGTCTGAATTAGACCTATCACCTATAAGGATTGCATCTGAAGGATCAACCTTATTTGAAGAAGTAGGAGGTTTTCCTGAATTGTTTGCGGCCTGAGATATAATAGCAGCAAGTAGTGGTCAAGCAGGAACTACATTTATTTCTCTAAGAAATATATTTTGTTGTTGTTTCAATTTAGTAAGTTCATGAAGTGAATATTTGCCTTTACTTTCTTCATATCTTCAACAATATTATATTCCATGGTGTCAGATACCACCAAGGTTTTTGACGTAGATGGAGAATTTGTTGAAGGTGGACTAGACTGTGAAGCCTTAGAGGCAGATTTATTATTAGCAGATTTATCCTTTGAAGTTGATGTTAAAGTTTTATGCTTTTGACTTGGCTGGCTTACTTCAGTGGGTCCTTTACTTCTAGTAGTAACAGGCAAAGATTCTTGTTGTTTTTCATTTGGAAGAATAAAGTCCCACATACCATTTAGTTCAACTACTTCTTCATCTTCGGTTTCTTCTTCCTCAGCTTCTTCATATTATGTTTCTAGGTCAGACTCAACATTAGATATAGTGTTGGGTGGCTGAGAACTAGAAGACTAATTTCTATTGAAATATATAAAAGTTTTCTTAGCATTGGAGTTTTAAGCAGCTTCATTTTTGATATCTACCATTTCATTTGTCATGGTTTTGAGTGCTTTTTGGAGGCCTTCTACATCAAAAGGATCTCTTGATGGCTTTTATTTGAATCATCTTTGAAAGAAACTTTCTTGGACTTTTGGTATTCTTGAGATGTTTTCTTTTTGAGAGAAATTATATGTTTCTCTACAGACAAATCTTCTTTCATGTTTTCTTCTAATGTAGCTAATTTCATTCCATCTACAGAAATGGCTATATTAGAGGGAAGAGAAGATATATACCACTCAATTTGAATATCAGCACCAGGAACTAATGTACCATGGATTTTATTGAGTAATTTATTAAATCTAGAATTGAATTATTTGATCTTCTCATATGTTTTAGCCTTGAGATTTGATAAGTCATTGATAAGCGATGCAATTGTTCTATCATATCCAAACTTAGCTAAGAATTGTTCTTCAAACATATCCCAACTAGTTATAGAGCGAGCAGGTAATGAAAAATACCAAGATCCTATAGATCCTGTAAGAGTATATGGGAATAATATAACCACACATTATTCTTCAGTTACCTCTTTTAAATTTATGGCTAACATATAATTGTGGAGATGTTCTTCTACTGGTAGACCATCATGAGGATTAAATTTAGGCAACCATCATTCAGGATATTTAGGAAGTGGGTGAAGAGGGGTTGCCATGATACACCACCTGGATTATTCCATGGTTGTACATGTGCTAGTGGTTGTTGTCCTACCATTATTGTAGGAGTTTGGGTGGATGAAGATATGAACGAGATTTGAGTGGAAGAAGAGGCAGGTTGACTACCAGAGCTAGAATAACTTGCACCAGTAGTATGAATGAGAGTTGTTGTAATGTGTAGGGGAAGTGAACGTATTTGGGATGAGGAATTGGACAAATTCTCACTAATAGATGTTTGTGATTTAGATTTCTTGGTATTATTTAGGGAAGAAATAATGGTAAATTCCAAAGGAGGATCTCCAATTTTCTCACTTAAAGAATGAGTCAAGATTCTTCTAGGTTGTAACACAAATGAAACACTTTCTTAAGATGGTTGTGATATTGCAATTTTTTCAGCTTAAATAGAGATTTGTTCTAATTTCTCTATCATAGTTTGAAATTCTGTCGATTCATATTTATAGTCTTAAGAATGTAATTTCTGAGATCTAATAGGGGATTTTGGAGAATATTGTTCAACTTCTGATCTTAAAATTGTAATTTGAGATGGATATCCAGAAGTTGGTGGGGATCTAGATGGAGAACGACTATTAGGATGGCTTCAAGATTTTGTATTGATTTTCCTTTCCATTCACAATTGGCCCTCCTTATAGCACCAAAATGTTGAAGCCCCAGAATTTCGTTGCAACAACATGGGGGATAACCACCCAATCTCAACCTTAAAGCAGCTCCTTTTCTATCTGGTGTGGTGGCTTTGACTGGGCATAATGGGACCAGTTTCCCAGCAAATAAATTGATATGGTAATGATGGGTTTGATACAAGGTGAAATTAATAATGACTTTAAACTCATGGAAATAATATATCTAAGTAACAAAACACATGCACCTATTTAATCTAGTTATTTAACTTCATCTATAACCCAGGAAGAATTACCATTATTGCGATATAAAAATATCTATTATAGTAAAAGATAATAAAGATCATTCAATTACTGAAAGAGATGAAAATTATATAAGATAATTATTTTGACTAAATAGTTAATCAAAACAATTATGTAAAATATTGTTGGAATCACGATTCCCATTCGACCAAAAACCGCAAGCGTTTGTCTCTGCTACAATCGCCAGAGTTAGGATCCACGAGAGGCAGTTATTCCATGTCGCAAAATACACGGGGAGCATTGAAACCAATGTCCAACAATCTCCCCCCCAACGCGAGCCGGGTGAGTTTCGAACTCGAGACCTGTCGCTCTGACACCAATGTCCAACAAATATATCACATATATCGATTTCTTTATGTATTTGGTAAGGAATTATAGCTGAAACATTGTAAAAAAGTGCATGAATGATAAATTGTAATTCAAACTGCATACAGATCAAAATATAAAGAGAAATTAATGTAAACTCATAATCAAGACTTAATCATAAGATTAAAATACCAGATATGATAAGTTCTGCTCATGAAATCCACAATATTAGCATGTTTCTTCTCAACCCAAATATACTTTAAGGACACAAAAGTGCAATTTTAGTAAAGTATACTCCAATTTTCCAAAAAGTAGATCCTGTTCCATATATTTTATCAAAAGCATTCACAAAATTACATAAGTGCAAGCTTTCACAAATTGTTCTTTGATAAAATTCTGGACCCTTCTCTAAATGCATGAGACGGATTTAAATATTAAACTAAATAAGTCAAAAATAGATTATTACACAAAAATTTGAGGAGGTTTCAAAAAACCTTCCTCATAATAAGTAAAGTAAACTACAATATAGAAATTGAAGATAACAAGATTTCTTATTTGGGTTGATTTCCTTTTTTCCCTTGATATTTAAGCTGGAAAATCTGCATTATTCGCTTCAGTTGAGTCGGTTAAGTGATCCTGGATCTGAATTGTCCCTTGAATACGACCTTTGAAAGTGCTGGCAACACCTTTCTAGTGGAATCAGTTAAATATTGTAGAGTCATGTAATGGTTATGTGGCCTGATAAATAAATTCCAGTAATTTTCTTGATCCAATTTAGTTATCTGCTTGATTTATTCAGCATGTATCTCAATGCTTTCTTTCCACTTTGTCTCCAATATTTTGAACTCTGGAATTTCTTCAGTTGTACATTCTCTCAATAAGTTTGGCATTCTAAATTTTTTCATTCATAGACTCAATGATTCATTTTCTAAGTTGGTTTCCTTTGAAGCTGCTTTCTCTGCTTGTTTCAATTGCATCTCCCAGTCTTTGAATCAAATATCTTTATGAAATTTGTCAATTTTTGGGAGACCAACCTTCCTCCCTTTGTCAGATTCTTGCCATAAAATAAATTCAGAAATTTTCTTATGAATCCTTTCACATTCCAATCTTATGTTTGCCACCCATTGAGTCAATATTTTACTAATTTCACAGTATGAATTAGTAGCAGATATTTGTTGGTAGAAACTCTCTTTCTACTATTTCAACTTTGAATTACATTCAAGTGCTTCTTTTATGAACTATTCTGTTTGAGATTGACTCTTGAGTTTGTCCATTGTTTCTTCTATCTGTACATCATTTTCAGAGATGTTCACTTGATGTTGCAACTTCAACCTTTCAAATTCCTTCTAGAAATATTCCATTTTCATTTCAACTTGATTATTGGCATCATGCTTTTCCTGTTCTAATTGTCTTTCTAGATCTTGGATTCTATATTCTCTTTGTCTAATTAGAATATGCACTTATGCTGCTTTATCAATCGTAGAATTTGCATATGCTCCTGGAAAATATGAAATTTTGGTAAGATGTTCAGTTGGATTGAAAAAAATGTCTTTCCAAACAATATCTACTGATTCATTATTGAGGTTGTCATTGTTTCATCAAATCTTCTTATTTTAATCTTCTTTACTACAAATTTATGATTTGGACAGTAGAAAACATCTAATGGAGGTATCTCTTCAATATTCAAAATAATTTCTTAAGTAGGGTAGGTCGGGATGATTTCCTAATCTTGAAACTCTATGGTTTTTTGAAGTGCCATTTTTTTTTCTGGTTGCTTTTGAGTCTTTTTAGGAGTGTGAAATCTTGTTGATCCTTCTGGTTTAGTATTAGGTGGTATATGAAATTCTTTAGTAAAATTCTGTCATTATTTGCCCAAATGCTCTACTTGAGATTATGGTTTCTACTCGGGTATATTTTGAACTTGTTGAAGTTCTTTAGAATATTCCTTTAATAATTTAGCTTCATCAGTTCCTTCCTCAGCATGTGTATCAATTCCTTTGATTACATATTTTATTATTTTATCAGGGATTTCATCTTTATTTTCAGATTCATTTTCAGAATGATCTGAATCTTGATACTTATGTTGAGAATGATCTGAATATTGAACTATTTTTTCTTGTGACTCATCTTCAGACATATCTTTTCACCATCATCTAGATTGATACTAGAATTTGGCTCTCTGACTTCTTTCATTTGTAACAGGTCCAATGGCATTGTTTCCAATCTATTACTTATGTATTCAGGAAATGATTTGATGTCTTCTACTCTGAGTTTATTGCATGCCACGTTTAATACATCTATAAATTTCTCTGTTCCTTCAAACAAATCATCAAAATCATCTTTTTCATGCAACAATGGTCTAATTTCAAGAGTAATAGGAAAATATTGAACCACATTGTTGGGATCATATTGTCTTCTTGGCATAAAATCCAGATTCAAAGAGCTATCATTAGGAATTTCATTTTTTGTATGACCTATATCAAAAATATAAAAGGTACCACACTGTAATGGAAATGTAGGCCAAATGGCTTTCTTTTAATCCTTGAGATGTTTGGTTATACCATTTCCAAGTGTTTGGTATGAAATCAAACTAGCAAAAAGTTTGTCTGGGACATAATAGGGAAAAAAATGAGGAGGCACAAGACTCCCAAAAACTATGAAATAAGTAAAATTCTCTTCTCCAAACCATCTGGCTACAGGAAAAATGTATGCACTGGCCTATTTATAAATTATGGAGGATTTCTCATTAAAAATGGTTTGGTGAATGGGCAACATGACTCCATGGAAAATCTTATAGAAATGAGAACGAAATTTAGACTCCCAAAAGGCTTTGTGATAAATATGAATAGGACTAGGGTCTTGAATGGTCAATTTCCAACCCATAATAGGAAAATTTGAGAAGAAACATATAGCGTCCATAATATAAGCACTCATGTAAAAAGGAGGGATTGTTCTAGTATTAAAAACCCAATTTTTTCTATATTCCATAATATTTTTAGCCAAATTATTGGATAAGATATTGGCCCAATTCATATTAGTAGAATTGAGGACAATGTCTATTAAGGGAACCCATTCAATGGAAAATTTGGTGGTATCATGTTTGGAAAACAACCTACACAACATCACTACTATAAAACAGTGGGGTGAGGGTAATTGTGCAATTTTGAAATTGGATACATACCAAGTTTGTCCCACTTCAATTTTCCTTGATCATCCTTCCATTCTTTTACTATCTTCATCTGGTCTTTATTTTATTTTGCAAACTTTTCAAGGAAAGCTTTATCATAAGCTTTTTGTGGCATTGGAAAATGGTACATTTCATGCAAATCTTCGAGGGTCAATGAACCCATGTCTTCCTATCTCGAATTCTTGAAATTCATGTCTGCAACATTGAGATTATCAATGACCCATCTCACCATGTCATTATATGGTAAAATTTTTGGCCTTGCAGCTATCCTATGTAAAAATGGACATGCAGCCTTGAAATAGGAAGGCTCTGATGAGATAGATGCATCCATTGTTTCTACTTTCTTTAATTCCCTTGGTTTTTATCCTTCAAGAAAATTATACATTACGTCCCAGGAATTTGTTCCACTATCCGTATTGCATGTAGTATCTGAGAAGAGTGGAGGCATATCTGTAACTTCAGAGGTGGATGATTGGGAAAATGATTTGTTTTTTTTTTGTCATTTCTACTGATATTTATTTCTCGGGTAGTTTCTTGAATTCAAGAAAACAAGGAAATCAGAGTTGAGATGAAGAGCAGAGAGGAAAGGAGAAACTCGGTTTAATTACCATAAATTGTAAACCTGTTGCTTTTATTTGAAACATGCTTTAGAAATATATCAATATTTTTGAGCCCTGAAACCATTGAATGTCGTTAATATATTTTTAAATGATTATCAAATAATTTACGTGTTTTACCCTATATGTCTAATCAGAATATTTATATCGTTAAAAATTTTTAAGGAGCCAATTTATTAAGCATTGTTTCAAGCGCTTTGGCAATAAATTTTTATATCGCAAATTGCACATCTTACAAGCATCCATGTTAGGTATCATAACTACGAGTTTATTGGAAATGCGATCTGCGCAAATCACATATCGCACTTTATCAAAGCGGGTGTGACTTTTATTTTGGTTGATGTTGCGAGATGTAATAAGCGCTAAAACTAAAAGAATTGCACTTTATCGGATTCAATGATATGTTTCAATGTTTATTTATTGTTCTATTGGGTCATGATCTCATCGCATTTTGTTTTCAAATGATATATCTTTTGATTTATCTTTTAGGGAGAAATGATGCGATTTACATTTATAAAGGTTTTTTCTCCTTTTTAATGGGAATTTGCATATAACTTGAAAAGGTCTTAGCACTATCGCAATTCAAAAGTTATATATGTGTTCCAAATTTGTTAGCTTTGCAGTTTTTTGATTTGCAGTAAGCAGAATAAAATCAAAGTGAAAAGAGGTTCATGCCATTTATTCCTAAATTTTTAAAACTTAAAGTAAAGCGAAGTAATGTTTCCTAAGCTCTATTTTTTTTTTTTTAAGGGTCCCCATTTACTATTCACAACCTGAATTTATGTTCTAATAAATGGGGGGGGGGGGTTGTTTCATAGTACAACAGGTTGTAGCCATAAAAATACCCAATCTCCTATATCAAAACTTCTTCGCTGCAATGTTAATTTGCATGTTCTTTCATTTGATTCTACACCAAACTTAGGTTATCCTTTAAGAGATGGAATTTTTTTTTTTTATGCTCTATGTGATGTTCCACTGCTTGAACATTTTAATTTTCTCTTAAATATGATGTGATGGATGGTGGATGATATCCATAAAGTGCCATAAATGGGGTCATTTTTGCTGCAGTGTGGAAGGAAGTGTTATACCACCATTCAGCCAAAGGTAACCACTTGACCTATTGTGTTTGTTTACCAGATACAAAGCAATGAAGATATCCTTCCAAAAATTTGTTCATTATCTCAATTTTCCCATCATATTGAGGATGATAAGATGAGATATGATCTGGTTGAGTACCGAAACTAGAAAATAATTATGTCCAAAAATTTCTAGTGAAAATGGGATCTTTTCTGATTACAATAATATTTGGGTTTCCATGTAGCTTTTGAATTGTTTCCGTAAATGCAGTAGAAATTGTATTGGCTTTAAATGGATGAGGTTATGCAAAAAAGTGTGCATACTTCGTATGTATATCAATTACCTCCATGATGACACTCTTTCTTTTAAAATTGGGTAAAACTGTGATAAAATATATTTAAACATCCTCCCAAAGTTGACTTGGAATGGATAAAGGTTGCAGCAGACCCAGGGTCTTAATTGTCTCAACTTTATTTTTTTGGCAGACCAAAAATTCTGCCACAAAATTTTGACAATCAGATTTAAGGCGATCCCAAAAAAATTCTTTCTTGACCCTGTGGTAAGTAAAAATCCCGAGTGTCCACATAAGGGATAGGTGTGCAATTCCAAAAGAATATTTTGTTTTAGTTTGGAATTCATAAAAAGATATAAGTGATCATTGTACCATAATGAATCATTTTTCCAGCTAAATATATCATATATACTGAGATCTTGCTGCAAATTTTGAATGGGTGTCCAAACTTCTTTGTCATTCTTCCATTAATCCCTTCCTTCAGTTATCCAATCTAGTTGGATAATAGAAATGGCACAAATCAATGCTTCCACATCCTCATCTTTTCTTGAGAGTGAATTTGCAACAACATTTAGCTTCCCTTTTTTGTAGATGATTTTAAAGTCATAACCCAACATCTTTGTGACCCATTTTTGTTTCTCTTTTGAATATAGTCTTTGTTCCAAAAATTATTTAAGACTATCATGATTTTGTTTTACCTTGAAGTTTCTTCCCATTAGGTAAGGTCGCCATTTCTTTAGTGCATGTAGTATTCCCAACATTTCCTTTTGATAAATATGTTTCTGTAAATACTTTCCTTTTATTGTATGGCTTTCAAAAGCAATGGGCCTTCCTTCTTGCATTAAAACAAAACCAATTCCATTTCCTCGGGCATCACATTACACAATAAAGTTTTTTGTGAAGTATGGCATAGCTAAGACCAATGCTTGTCACATTTCCTCTTTAAGATGTTCAAAGGCATTATCTTCTTGAGTCCAATAGAATGCATCTTTCTTCAGTAATGTTGATAGATGTGATGTTATTATCACATAATTCTTAACAAACTTGTGATAATACCCTGTTAACCTGAGAAATCCTCATAGATGCTTTATGGTTGTGGGGATTTTCCATTCCTTAATGGTTTTAATTTAATTAGGGTCTACGTTAACACCCTCACAAGATACAATATGACCTAGATATTCCACCTCCTTTACTCCAAAGAAAAATTTGGAGGTTTTTGCATATAATTATTTCTCCTCTAATAGTTTGAGCACCTTGTCAACATGTTAAACATGATCCTTGCAATACTTGTTGTAGATTAGTATATCATCAAAAAATACTAATATAAATTTTCTAAGGAAGGGTTTGAAAAAGGAATTCATCAACCCTTGAAATCTAGAAGGTGCATTGGTAAATCCAAAAGGCATGACAAAAAATTCATAATAACCCTTATGAGTTCTAAATTTTGTTTTTAGAATGTCTTCAGTATTCATTTTAATTTGATGATATCCCGAATGGAGATCCAACTTGGTGAAGTAAATTGCTCCATGTAATTCATCAATGACAGGAATGGGAAATTTATCTTTAATAGTGAGCTTGTTGAGCTCCATATAATCTGGACACATGCACCATGATCCATCCTTCATGTGCACCAATACTAATAGAGTAGAAAAATAACTTTCACTAGGTTGAATTATACTGGCCTCTATCATTTCTGCAATCATACGTTCAATTTCTCTCTTTTGGGGATAGGGATATCTGTAAGGCCTGATGTTTGGAGGAACACTTCTTGGAATCAAATGAATATCATGATCATGATCACAAATAGGTGGGAGGCCTTTGGGAGTCTCAAATACATTGTAATGATTTTCCAATACTTTTTGGATGTCTGGAAAAATAGACGATTTCAATGCTTGAAACTCTAGTGATAATAATTTTGCAATTACGCCTCGTTGTTCTTTATTTAGAAGATTTTCATGATATTAGAGTTTATTATCTTTCCTGGTTTCCCTATGATACCCCTTAATTAAACTTCCTTTCCTTCCAAAATAAAAATCAAGAAAAGTTCTTAAAAATTAAAATATGTTGTACCCAAAGATTGTAACCATTGGACTCTGAGTACAACATCAAAACCACCCATTGGAATGGAGAGCATTGGGATATTTAATACATATTACCCCATGGTTAGCTTTATGTTATGGAACTTTCCAAAGTAATTTATTATTCTTCCATTTGCAACCATCACTTGACACTCTGGTGGTGGATATATGAAGCAATTCAATTCATTAACTATCTTACAATGAATAAAATTATGGGTCTACTTGAATCAATCAACATTATTAGATTTTTCTTCTTGATATGTCCTTCTCTATTGAGAGTTTTGGGAGTGGTAATTGTTGCCAATGCATTAGAAGGTATGGTCAGATTCATTTCTTATTTCTCTAAGGTTGGTTCCTGGTGCATATCCTATTATTTTGAAGTTTATTGTTCCTTTTCTTCCTCCTCTTCACAATCTATGTAAAATAATTTATTATTAGCACACTTATGACCTTTAGTGTATTTGATATCACAACTATTACAAATTCATTTTTCTCTTTTTTATTCAAATTTTTGTGGTGTTAGTCTTGTAGGTTATGGAAGGTTGGGAGAAAAAACACTTCCATATTTATAGTTGTGAGTGGTAGGCTTTCTTGTTGCCATAATTTTGCTTTCAATTTTTCTTGCCAACCTGAATTCCTTCCCCAATGAATCAGATTCCAAAATATGAACCTCATGTTTGATGTTATCCTTTAAAGTCCCTATTAAGAAATCAAACCTATGCTCCTCGAGAATATCATTTACCGTTATATTCACTTTTTGAAAGTCCTGAATGTGTTCTACCATTGAACCATTTTGTTTAATATTTATCAATTGGCTAAAGAAGGTGTTGATTTTTGTATTCTCATAATGTGCTATCATTTCCTTTGTATAAATTGACCAACTGACAAGTGGTTTACGAGAACAAGTCCATTGATACCATACAAACTGATTGGGTTCTAAATGTAAAGTTGCACTGCACCCTTTTGTGTTTTTTTTCACATTATGGAGATAAAAATATCACTCCATTTATAGTACCCATGTTACCGGATCCTTGCCATCAAACTTCATCATATCAAACTTTGGGATATGGTGGGTCTTAAATCCAACATTAGAGTCTATGAAATAATTATTAAAATTTATTTTTTTTCTCATCATGAGTTTCATCTACTACCTTTTCGCCATTAGTAATAATTTATTCTAGCAACTTTGTCAAACCTTCCTTCAAACCTTTCATGTCTACCTTTAAACCATTCTTCATGTCTTCCATGTTTCCCTTAAGTTTTTATTCTATACCATCGATATTAGCTTCCACGCCATTATTTAAACCATACATATTATCTTCTATACCTACCTTTAAACCATCCATGTCGCCTTTTAGTTCATCTTTGGTTGCTCTTTGTGAGAGAAAAAATTGTTGCACTTGGTCCCGTAATTTTGATATATCATGCTGCAATTCTTCCCCTTCATGTGTCATAGTATACCTTTATGAGGGCTTAATGGGTGTGGAATTATTTTTTTTGTGAGGAATTTTAGAACTAAATACTGATATATATGCTTCAATATGTCCTTGGAATCACTTCCAACTAATTTTTCAAAAAAACGTTATGTAAAATAAAATAAAATAAAAACACACCTTTTCTTTATTTTTAGGAGCTCTATATTGAAATTGTAGTATCTTTGATGATTTAGGATCTCTAAGATATGAAATTTGGTCTTGTATTATCCTTATAAGTATTTTTTCTAATGCCATAGGCCATACCCTATTTGGATTCTTCAAGCTAAACTTACGTCAAATCTCCCACGATGACCCGATTATGGACCAATTTAGTAGAGGAACATTGTAACAGGTGCCACAAGTAACTGTTTAAACATTTGGCTCTGAAATTGATACAATAAAACCTATTATCCATTCAATTTCATCCAATTTTTATAGAATTCAAATCCAATATCTAAAATGAAAGTTATGACAATTTTCCCTTGGTCACCAGTTTGAGACTGAACTTTTGAGCCAACAAAAACCCTAAATTCCTCAGATCATATCTCCGAAAATATAGAGAACCAAGATCTGAAATTTCGACACAAATTTAACCAATATTTCAACTCCACTTGGTTTCAATTTCAGCTTCTAAGAGTTCCTATACAAAGCGTTATAGTGAAAATTCCAAGATGACATGTTTTAAGAAGTGAAACCCTAGAATCCAAAGCTCTGATACCAAATTTTATGCAACCAACTCATAAAATAGAATTAAAGATAGATCAACGACTTAAAATTTATCTACTTAGAGGGGGGAACCTCCTTTAAATTACATAAATGAACAATTCTTGAATGATTCAAATGACAAAACCTACTTTATATAGATAGGAGACTAAGGGGTCATAATATAATTAGAGCCTACATAACAATAATAATGTAAGGGCACAAAAATAACAATAGTGGGCTTCTATGGAGCACAATAATAACAATATTAGGACTGCATGAGCACAAAAATAATGGGATGTACTAGTATTATAGGGACCTAACATAATCACCATTATAATCATTGTGTAAATTACTGAAAGCATGAACTTAAGGAAATTAACCTTGACCCTAGGTTGATCTCACTAAAAATGAGAACAAGTTCTCTAAAAGAATAAAGGATATCGATGAGTTGACTTATGGTAGATTTGATTATGAAACAAACGCTAGTGTTTATGGTGATTTGAGCATGTCATTTATGCTTGATTTTCACCATCATGGAAAGGTGTTATTTGTACTTTTGAAAAATGCGAATCCTATTTGAGGTAAGATATAGAATTTGATTCTTGTTTTTTAATACAGTTATTAGATAGACTTTCCACATGCATATTGGAATCCTAACTCGTGTTGACTAATATGAAGTCCAAACTATATCGTAGTGAATCAAGGGGAAGGGATTTTATGTGGTAAATGGTCTTAATTGTTATATTTTGATTTTCATATTGCAACTTTATTCATTAATTTTTTTTTGATGCCCACTTTTCATTTCCAAAAAAATTGTGATGTAATTAAATACTTGTAATTTTGGGTTACTAAAATTTATATAATGTAGTAAACTTTATTGTGTGTTGTATTATTCTATTTTATTTTAAAAAAATCTAGAGTTGAAGTAAGGGAGAAGCCAACATATCATGATGCCTTGGGAAGGAGGAAAAACATGGCTAGGTAGGAAAATATGGAAGGGGGTGGGGGATGGTGGTGGTTGGGAGAAATCATATACTTACTTGAATAAAAATTATTTTCCCTTGATGTGATGGTTTGGATTCCAAAGAAGATTATATAGAAAGATTTAGAAGATGAAGGGTCAAGGTGTGATTATAAAAATAAGGAGGAGAAAACTTCAAGGGGATTTTTGTTCTTATTTATCCTTAGCTTTTCTCTCAGACTCCTTCACTAAAAAATTTAATGTGGAAAGAAAAGTGGTGGTAGAAACTAGAGAGGTTAATACCTGGTGAGTAGTTAAGAGCTACGAGTGATAGCCTATGTGATAGAGACTAATTTTTTCTTATGTGTGAAGGAGAGTGGGCTTCACCTTCTTCTTTTTTTAAATCAAGCTTGAAAATTATGTGCTAAATCCTTGATTTTAGTTTTCCCTCAAGGCATAAAGATATGGCATGGGAATGGCCAGCTTTGAGAAAAATTGTTGCAAAGGTGAGCCTTAGGTGAGGTGGAGGGTGGGTCACCCCACTTCAATTCTATAATTTTTTTGTTACACTAAAAATATATTTATATATGTATTATTGATGTTTTTTGCATTAATGATTTAATGATGTGAAATAATTATTTTTATTGTTATATTATTTTATTTGTGATCATTTTGCTAGTTATGATAATAAAGTTTGGAGCATTGTGTTTGAATTCACTTGGCTATGGAATTTTAATCAATTGGGATGCATGGGAAATGCATGAAAATTTTGGGTAATTTCATGATTTCCTTATTAATTGAATCTTTCCCCTATTAATTGCATGCTTTCCCTATTAATTTCATGTTTCATTTTCTTTAATTTCCTCTACAATCTATAAGTGATTTATGGAGTTTAATGGTGGAATCCCAAAATGTGATTTATGGGTTAAATAAGTCATCTTGGAATTTTCGCTATAAGTTTTATTCTGAGAGGTTCTATAGGTTGAAACTTGGATCACAGTGAGGGGAAATTCCATTGATAATATAGTTTTAGATCGTGATTCATAATATTATCATATTTAAGGTCTAAGAAATTTGATCTTCCTAAATTCTAATGAAATAAGTTCAGCTTGGCATTTTTACTATAACTTTCCTTTTTAGTGGTTTCATAGGTTTAACCTTGGACCATTCTTAGGGTAAATCCTATGTAAAGTATTGTATATTATGCTCTAAGAAAGTTTAGCTCCTTGAATGCTCCTAAAATAAGGTTAGTTTGGAATTTTTCCATAGAGTTTATTTTGGTGGTTTCAGAGGTTAAAACTTGCACCATACTTGGGGCATATCCTAAGGAAATTATTGCATATTTTCAGATCTTGGTCATCTATTTTTTTCAAGATATTCCCTAAGGAAGTTTGCTCTCCTGAATGCTCCTAAAATAAAGCCTAAAAATAGCCCAGTTTGGAATTATTTCCATATTACTTTCTCTTTGGGAGATTTCAAACTATGAAACTTGGAGGAAATAGAGAAAATATCTCAAGGCACCTATGGTAGAATTTTCATATTTTTTTCCTCTATAATTTATGATATATACTGTATGGAAGATTAGGGTTTGAGAGAAATAAATATTTCACACAAATTTTTTGAAGGAATGCCCCAACAAAATTTGGTTTTGTGGATGGTGATTAGATAATGTGTGGGAACTATTTCATAAAATTATTTAGATAAAATGTGATTCCCTGCATCCGTAATGAATAATTAGGAGGTTAGGTGTGTTACAAAGTGGTATTAGAGTTTATTTTTAAGCTCGTGAAGAAGAAGAAAAAATGATACCTCGTATCCTTTATCGAGCGTTAATGCACCAGGTATGTTACATTTTTGGATAAATAAACCTTCTTTTGATGTTGATAGTGTAGGCACAGTATAGGCCTTCAAGAAAGGTGAATCCTATGGATATTATAAAAATAGCTAAATTATTTTTTACTTACTATGTTTATAAGAGCTAACTAAATGTATAGAAAACTTCCCTCCACTTGGTTGGAATACAATGACCTAAGAAATTTGAGTTTCAATTGATTGGGATATTTGATTGATTTTTATTCAAATATCTAAGGTTTTTCTTTTAAGTAAAAAAACCCATAGAGTAAACTTACACCATGAATGGAAGTTATATCACAGTATAACTCTAAAACTACTTCAAAATTATGTTAAAATTCAATGCAAATCTATAATTGGAATAAGGGTCTCTTTTGTACACATTGAACTTATTCCATATCCATATATGTTGTGATAATTTTGATGAAATCAATTTATTTTCTTATAACTTTGAATGATAAAAATTAAAAGTAGGTGATCATAAGGTGAAGTATTGTAACATACCTAGACCCTAAGGTCACTTTATGTAGGTGAGGTATCCAAAAACAATTCTTATTTTTTCCATATCAAACCTCATTTCTTAGGTCACCATTATCTATTTCTCATTCACAACCCTCCAATTATATAAATTTCATCAATTTATCAACTCTAGATATGAAGTTATGGCCCTTAAAAGTTCCCATCCCTCTTAGTGCCATGTGAGAAAGCATACAATTGACACATGGTAGTACTATGCCCACATGTCACCAAAATATAGTACCACACCATCAAACACATGTTTAACATGTGGAAATACTCTAGAAATGTGGCATAGTTGTATAGTTTCATGCTCTCAAGGCAAACAAATCGATCTACCAATTCATATAAAGACTTGGGTGATTTCATATACCTCAGTTTATAAAAGGGTTAGATCTATAGATTTATGGACATATGAAACATATTCCATCTAGATAATACCATAAATTTAATTAAATAAAATTGTTAAATCTGTATATCTGAAATACAATTATCAAAAGAATTATGTAAATAATTTAAATAAAAGTGTTAGATCCAAATGTTTGAATTCCCAAATATTTGGAAATCACTTATATGGAAAAAAACCAAAATGTACCATTAAATTAAAAATTAAAATTTCCATATTCAAAAATCATTTGATTCCATATAATCCATGTAATCTTCCAATTTTACCACCATGTTTCCCTTCAACATCATCCTTTACATCATGGTTATATTCCTGCACTTTTAGATGTGTATATTTTTCGATATCTGAGACATCCAACATCTGGGAAAATATAAAATGGTTGTGTTCTCAAATTTTTAGATCTTGGATTTCTAATTTTCATGGGATACACTACGTCAACAACCACATCGATTGCCACATCAACCCCTTTAAGCATCATGTCACATCCACAGGCCATGTATACATGCCACATCATGAGTGTTTGAATATTTATGTGGTGAGAATCTTGAGTATTTTTCATATTCGACACACAAAAATGGATATTGTGGTTAATAATACGAATATGAAAAATGCTCAAAAATGCCACATCATCTTGACTTTTATGTCTTTCCACATCAGCATAACATGTCACCACCCCTTCAATTATAAGTTGGAAAAGGGTTTACCATGATTGGACTCCATTTTATTTACCATAAGTTCTATCCACCTGGCATTTGGATAAGAGATTTTTTTAATTGTTTTATTAAGGAATCTAGGATTCTTCTAGTTCTAGATCAAGGATTTTGTTGGCTTAATGGGGACTAGACCCAGGTTCAGATATGGCTGCGCGAACCAACAAAACCACTATTAACGGCCCTTTCGGCAACAGTCTGTTGTATAGAACGAAGTCTCTGTAATATTCCCAATTTTTCCACAAGATAATTGGAATATTGTAGTTCTTAATAAACTTAATTAATTAAGTAAATAAGAGGGTGGAGGGACCCACAAACACAAAAGATAAATTAAATCCATTTTTGATGTGAGTATGTGGATATTTCATATCTAGATCTACATAATGGAGTAGTGGAGAAGCTACTTAATGTGAAAGAAGTAAAGATAATGTCTCATTAATGAGATGTTGGAGGAGTAGTGCATTTAATGCACACATGATGGAGAGGGTGATCATTACATTCACACATGATGGAGATCATGGAGAGACATCGCAGTCAACATGGCGGCCTATGTCCACATGTATAGTGCAGTTATGAGGTAGGCCAAGGCATGGGAAGGTTCACAAACTATATAATGAAGATGAAGGCAACATTGGAAGCAATCTTTAGATTATTATTGATGTATGATCTGTTTAGATCTATATTTTTCATTTTACATTCCAAGCATGCTTGAGATGTTTATATAAGACTACAGTGCTGTTTAGCACAGGGTGTTTCCAAGCGGAAATCCCACCCTTACCCATGGGGGACTTTGAGTGCCTACTCTGGGAAGGTTTCCTATTGATCTTATTCATCATTAGGCATTGGTGCCATATTTTTCCTACTTTCTGCAACCGATTTATCTGCAGAAATTATGCATTTCTACATCAGGGATTGAGAGGAGGAGGTTGTCCTTCAATATTTCAGTTGAGGAACAAGTGAAGGATTCATCCTATCACCTTGAGCTTCAAGATCATCCTTCCAGTGCTTCAGATCTATATCAGGCATCATTCCATTCATTATTCATCTCCCAACAATAGAATTTCCATCAGGAATTGTGGAGTCCATTCCTGTAGATCCAAGGGAGAAGGGAAGTTGCTAGAATTCCAGCTAGTTCCTAGTGGAGGACCATTCCTTCACATTGCATTTATTTTTTCCATCATTTCTAAGCTACATTTCATATCTAAGCAGTAGGCTAGAGATCCTCCTTCCTTTACAGTGTATTTTTTGTGAGAAATTTTGTAGCAGCAACTACAATCTTCAGAGGAGGATTGAGGAGCTAGATCTTGAGCTTCTACCTTGAGGATCTAGTGAAGGGATCAGCCCTTCAATCTTAGATATGATCTTGTGACATATTGAAGCCATTTATTTTTCGGATCTAGCTTCATATCTTCATAACCCAATAGACCAGGGATCAAACTCGAAGAGGGTAAATTTCCAATCTCAAAGATCTGGAATTTCCTTTCTGGATTATCTTAGGTTGCCATCATAGAGCCCAGATCTAGAATCTTGGCATCATCAGAGCTCCAGGTTTCCATAGATATGCATTTTATTATTCAGTCAGTAGTTATATGTACATCATCTGCTGAAGGTACAACGGAGTATTTTCTTCCAACATCTTCCAATTATGCAGTGCCTACTTTGGCATGTTTTCAAGGTCATTCTAGCCTATTTATTTGGCTTGAGTGCATCTATTTGAGCAATATTGTATTGTTTATCCATCTCCAATAATAATAAAAGGGCTCATCTATTCTGTACATTCTATGAGTTTTCAATCTTTACATATACATTTTCTGTGTTAAAAATATCGTGTTTATGTATCAATGCATTATTCCATTTAGGGATATTACAGTGGTATTAGAGCACGATCTTTGGCTCAGCTTGTGGACATTGTTGACAACATAAGAAAAATAGATAGTTGAGATCTACTATGGAGGGAGTAAGTTTTGCCTCATATTTATTTAGAGCTATGAGGGATCTCTCCAAATAGATCAATGAAACAAGAAAAGAAAGGCAAAGAGAAACCCCAAGAAGGTTTCAAGATGCAGAAGGTCCCACTACTTCTTTTCAGCAGCAAAGAAGACCAGAGAAGAAAAGAGCTTCACATTATTCCACTAGATCCACTTTCTTTGAGAAAGAGAACTGGTCTTAATATGATAAGGAATTGGAGCATGAGACCCTAAATAAATATCTATCCGATTACAAGTCACAACCAAGAGCATTGAAAGAGAATCTCTCTCTCCAACATTTTTGGCAACTCAAAGAAGAGAGGAGATCAAAAAGCAGCAATAGAAGAAAGAGGCATAGATTCTTCTTGCCTACATTTGATGGATCTTCCAAGAGCATATTTATGGTAAGGGAAGAATTATTTACATTATTTATGAAATATCCTATATCAGAAAGAGAGGTTGTGGAGTTTGCAGCACTGCACCTAGAAGGTGAAGCAAGAGTTTGGTCGTTCGTTCATTTGTCCCATATGAAAGTGTCTGCTTATGCATATTTTATTCAAATACTAAAGAATAGGTATGGTAGAAAGAATCTAGATACATCTCACATACTAACATCTCCTATCATTGAGGAGATAGTACATGAAGATCCAAAGGGATATGTCCTCATTATCACAAAGGAGGAGGAGCCTCTACCACCACCAGCTGCAGATGTGCTTAGATCAAGAGGGGGATCACTTTCATATTTTCAAGATGGTCGTGAGTTCTTGAAATTTGGAGCCCCATGCATGATAAATGAGATGCATGATGAGGAGGAGATAGATACTAGCACTGATACATTTATAGAGATGGAGCCATCATCACTACCAGCAGTTGGAGACATCATTGTTCCGGTTAGAGGAACTCTTGTGGTCTTGCAAGAGGTTCCCACACATCAGGTGATCCAATGTATGTATACACTTTCATCTCATATTGTTTCAATACCTCTTATTGAAAACTATGGGGACATTCTGTCGGGACTATTGCATGACCAAGGGTTAGAACAACATGCTGGTTTGGAGTAGCATCATATCACTGCGCAGAGGACCGTTGATCTAATCAAGGAAGAGATGAAGAATCATCCTAGTTTGTCATTGATGAACTACATTCAACCCTTTGAGTTGAATTGTAGAGTTTCAGAAGATGGGATGAGTATGATCCTATATACAATGGTTAGCTATGAGTTCAGCATTGAGCCTTGCTTTGAGACAGCACATGTATCGCCTTGTAAATCTACAGTGTTGTTAATGAGTAGTAGTGAGAAGAGGAGGACTGATTCCTTATGGGATAAATCATATGGAAGCTACATTTATGAAGAAATGGAGATAAATATGATAGATGGTAGACATCTTGAGATGGGAAATCTTTTCCCCTTTCAAGATGACTCTCTCTCAATGAGCATCTTACAACTCAAAGAGAAACTTCTACCTGCAACCGATCTAGAATCTTATTGGTTTTGGAGGCCCATTGATGAGAAGAATATCTCATGAGTGGTCTCATTGGAGGTGCACTTCAACAGTTTGAGAAGGTTGGTGTCCTACAACGGGAGGATACTAAGTGCTTGTAGAATGAGATCCAGCATCCTCATTGGGATGAATGGTTGATGATGTGGAGCAAGGGGTTTCCAAACCACTTGTAGATCTATGATATAAACCACCAAAAATAATGGTTGCGCTGGTTTCTCTTGGGTTAGTATGGTTACCACCCAATGGATCATATTTTTATGATTCATGCCTTGCACAAAACTGGAAGAATGCAGAAGAAAAAGGCATGGTTACTTTGGTTGTTGATGAGAGAGTTTGGGCATCTCAAGATATATATTATGTCCATGTATTTACTTATGTTTGGGATATGTCTCATGTCTTTACATGTATTTTTTTTTGGGATATATCTCATGTGCATGTGTGTACTTAGGTTTGGGAGAAATTATAACTCTCATATGATGTGGCATAAGGGAGCTTGTTTGTATTATGTTGATGGGACATTTCACCTGTCCATTACTATATTGTTTCTCCATGGCTTGCATCATGATGATGTAAGGTGGCAACAAGAATCCTTGTTGCTATGGTTACTATTGGGATATTATGGACTAAATTCTTCCCATATATTGCATGACATTGTTGGAGGATGGAAATAGGAGCCCTTACAACGTTGGATTTTGTTGGGGGATTATGGTCATTATACTTTGCATAATGATGATGTGATGGAGTAGAAAGATTCCTTATTAAGGTGGCTTCTCTTTAGGTAATATGGCCACTATAATTGGTACAACGATGATGTGGTATGGCAGCAAGAGGCATTCTTGCGATGACTTCTATTGAGAGAGTATGGCTCACATATCTATATTGATGTAGATTTGGCATGGAAACAAGAAGCATTGTTGTGGTGGCTTCTTTTGAGAGAGTATGGCTCCCTTGTTTTTTTTCATGATGATCTAGCATGGCAGCAGAAGGATTTGTTGCATTGGTTGTTAGGAGGATATGGTTTGACATTGTTCATCCATATGTCTCTACTTCTTCTTTTTAACTCTGTTGATGTGATGTTTGGATACTACATGGCCAACAGGGATACTGATGTGAGCATTGATAAATACATTTTACTCTATGTATCATGGGTTGGAGAGATGGTTCATGAGTTGGTAATTTCCACTTTGGAGATGAACCACTTCATCTTATGTATCTCATGTGTAGAGGATATCTTTGGCCATCATATGGTTGCTACTAGGAGATTCATTGATGAGGATGGGTATCTAACCTTTCAGTTGGAGGCCATTCTATACATTCTAGAGAGTCAAATTTGGAGTTGTACATGCATAGCACATTGTGATAGATGGGGAGGCCTTCCACATGAGGATGCCATTTTGAGGGAGGATGTTGTTGTAGCGTCCACTTTTGCAGCTTCTTGAGGACAAGAAACATTTTTCTGGGGAGGACTGTAATATTCCCAATTTTTCCACAAGATAATTGGAATATTAGAGTTCTCAATAAACTTAATTAAGTAAGTAAATAAGAGGGTGGAAGGACCCAAAAACCCCAAAGATAAATAAAATCCACTTTTGATGTGTGTATGTGGATATTTTAGATCTAGATCTTCATAATGGAGTAGTGGAGCAGCTACTTAACGTGAAAGGAGTGGAGATCAAGTCTCATTAATGATAAAGATCATGGAGGTTGAAGCAGTCAACTAAGATCATGGAAGGAATAAAATGTAATATCATAGAGAATTCATGATTGGATGATGAAGGAGTAGTGAATTTAATGCACACATGATGGAGATCATGGAGAGACAATGAAGTCAACATGGAGGCCTATGTCCACATGTACAGTGCAGTTATGAGGTAGGCCAAGGCATGGGAAGGTTCACAAACTATATAATGAATATGAAGGGAATAATGGAGGCAAGATTTAGATTATTATTGATGTATGATATATTTAGATCTATATTTTTTCATTTGACATTCCAACCATGCTTGAGTTGTTTAGCTAAGTCTGCAATGCTGTTTAGCACAGGGTGTTTTCGAGCAGAAATCCCACCCTTACCCACAGGGGAATTTGAATACCTACTCTAGGAAGGTTTATTATTAAGCTTATTCATCATCAGGCATTGGTGCCATATTGTTTCTAATTTCTTCAACGCATTTATCTTCAGAAATAACGAATTTTTGCATCAGGGATTAAGAGGAGGAGGTTGTCCTTCAATACTTTAGTTGAGGAACCGGTGAATGATTCATCCTATCACCTTGAGCTTCAATATCAGCCTTCTAGTGCTTCATATCTATATCAATCATCAGTACATTCATCATTCATCTCCCAGCAGTACCATTTCCATCAAGAATTTCGCAGTCCATTCCTATAGATCCAAGGGAGAAGGGAAGTTGATAGCATTTCAGATAGTAACCCAGTGGAGGACCATTCCTTCACATTGTATTAATTGTTTCCATATTTTATAAGCTACATCACATATCTTAGAAGTAGGCTAGAGATCCTCCTTCTTTTACAACGCATTTCTTGTGAGCAGTTGTGTAGCAACAGCTGGAATCTTTAAAGGAGGATTGAGGAGCTAGATCTTGAGCTTCTAGCTTGAGGATCTAGTGAAGGGATCAGCCCTTCAAGCTTAGATCTGATCTTGTGACATATTGAAGCCATATCTTTTTCAGATCTAGCTTCAGATCTGCATAACCCAGTAGATCAAGGATCAAACCCCAAGAGGGTAAATTTCCAATCTCATAGATCTAGAATTTCCTTTCTGGATTATCCTGGGTTTCCATCATAGAGCCCAGATCTAGAATATTTGCATCATCAGAGCTCCAGATTTCCATAGATCTGCATTTCCCTATTCATCCAGCAATTAGATGTACATCATTTTCTGAAGGGAAAATGCAATATTTGCTTCCAACAACACTCCAGTTACGCAATGCTTGCTTTGGCATGTTTTCAGTGTCATTCTAGCCTATGTATTTGGCTTGAGTGCATCTATTTGAGAGCTGTTGTATTGTTTATCCATCTCCAATAATAATAAAAAGTCTCATCTATTCTGTACATTATATGATTTTGCAATATTTACATGTACATTTTCTGTGTTACAAATATTTTGTTTGTGTATCAATGCATTATTCCATTTAGGGATATTACAATCTCACCTAAGGCAATATTAGGGCATGATAGAACCAGGTTTCTGCATCTAGATGGACTATGGGGTGTGGATTTATGGCTTATCTTATATTTAACAATTATGAGAGCTTCACATACCAAATATACTAATTACGCAGTCATTGTTCAATACTTATAGTTAACTATCTTACAGACTGCATGATTATAGTTTAACATGTGTTACTCAATAGAAGAAACCATAACCCAGACTTTGCAATGAAAATATAGATAAAAACCCTAGCTTGGAATAGATAACATCAAAATAAAGATAAAGAAAACATATAAGTAAATAACACACATCTTTATTAAAGGACTTATTTTATTACTTCAGATCTTCTTAATACAACACTTTCCACCCTGCACACTCAGTTGCAGGGGTTTGTGCACTCAGGTGCATACTTTTTAAGGTCTCTGCCTCAGTTGTAGGAGCCTTCCCTTTCACACAAAACATAGAATACATACTCAATAAAACCTTACATCCAAATGCATTCTATGATAAAAGATAGGTCCCCGTAGAATCATTAAGATAGCTCCTTATATAGTTTTTTCCTTTTACAATACCATGGTCCAAAAACCATGGGAAAGGCGCAATGTATACAAAATATTCCCTTCCATTTACAAAATAAGGGACTTTGAACTACCCCAAATCCCCTAAGACTCTATCATAACTACGCGTAGTGCGCTTTTCTCTTCAAAATTCGAATTCTTTTACAAAAACTTAGATCTAGGGGAATTGTGTCCAACATGCCCCCAACACAAAGATGTGACTCGTCCTGAGTCACTCTACTAGTGCACCCTCAATATTTTCTTTAATGTTGCACATTGCATCCTTTGGCGGCAGAACTGTCTCAGCGCACTACTTCTTGACTTCTCATAATTCAGTCAACAGCTTCTCTTTGGCTAGCCCGGCTATCTTATGACCAATTTCCTTCTACATTTGGTGGAGTGCTTTTAGTTGTTTCTCCACAGTCTATGATATATTATTGGCTTCGGTTTCCCATGGTTTCGTTCTAGCTGTGATAATTTTTTCCTTTCTACGCATCTCATCAATTTTTCCCTGCAAAAACTTACCCTCTTGTAGATGGGTATATCGAAGTATCGACACTAAAGCCTTCGTTGTAACCTTAATATGGTCCATTTTTTTTTTCTTTCACAGATTTCTACTTCAACCTCTTTCACACGAGGGTCCTCCTGCAATGAATCCAAAATGTACATAATGTCTTCAAAGACTTGAATGCACTCCTGGACTATGGATTCAATATTTTCAGTGGCAACCTTAATCTTCGTTGTGTGTTGCTCTTACACCTCTTATGGAATAGCAGGTTGTAATTGCAACTATATCTCAATGATATTAATTTGTAACTTAAATCGTGCCTTGTCAAATTTTTCCTTGGAGTATTTTACTACCATCGTGAGATTTTTGACTTTATCCTCTCGGGATGCCTCATCTTGAATCTGCAGATCAGGAAGTTTGCTGCAAACTTTGGTTATGGATGCCTCCAACTTCTATATGTGCATAGCTTCCTCATATCACTCCTACATTTCTTGATACTCTTCCTCGACCATTTTCTTTTGTTCTCTCTTAACATCCCAGATAATCAACAATGAATGTTACTCGTGGATATGCAATGTGACGTCGTTGTGGAATTCGTGCAATGCATTCAATGGGAGTGCATCAAAGTTGATCCTGGTGTTCTTCCAATGTAAGGCTTATGCCTCATTCTCAGTAGTGTCAAATCATAGGGTACCTGTAGGGATCTGAACTACACCAATAATAGTCATGATGGCCAGCTCTTATCCTATTTTACTTGCACTTGATGGTGCCCCGCTCGTTTGCACTGCGCTTGTCTGAACCTGTAATTCCTTGAGGCCTTTGTGGACCTCTACCAACACACTCTTGTATTGGTCCTCAATATTTCCCCATAGATGCTTAGTGATGTGTCAAAAAGTGTCATCAATCTCATCAAATCTCCCCTTACTAAGTGTTAGCCATCAACAAATTTTTTTCATAGAAAATGATGGTTAAAACAGGTCTTGAGCCTTCAAGAGATTATTTTCATGGAAAATCACTCATTCTTGAAGCCTTATGGTGTTTTTTAAAAAGGTAATCAGAATTTTTTCCTTAGAAGTGTTGTTCCTTATTTCTATTCCCTATGCTTTTGTTAACTGTTGTTCCCTAAGCTGTTGTTCCCTAAACTGTTGTACCCTAAGTTGTTGTTCCCTAAACTGTTGTTCCCTAAGTTTTTGTTCCCTAAAATGCTATTCCCTAAGCCGTTGTTCCCTAAAATTCTGTTCCCTAAGCTGATGTTCCCTAAATTGATGTTCCCTAAGCCGTTGTTCCCTAAACTACTGTTCCCTAAGCTGTTGTTCCCTAAACTGTTGTTCCCTTGTTGTTGTTCCCTAACTGTTGTTTCCTAGCTGCTGTTCCCTGAGCTGTGTTATTCCTTAACTATTGTTCCTTAGCCTTTTTTTCCTTATTTTTCTACCCCCATGCCACTTGAAAAAAAAAATTTCTCCCTTTGTATTTTCCCATAGCTAAATTTTTATGTTTTAACGCTGAAAACCAAAGTTCGCCCACCCTAAAAGCCTTCCCGCTACGCGACAAAAAGGGTGACATCACGCTGGCCCCACCACGTGTTTCCACCGCGCATATTTCTATTTTTTTCCCTCATCCACGGCCGTTGATCTTCCACCTGAAGATCTAATGGTCCCGAACCCTTTTTGTGTTCATTTCCCCAATAATACCAATTGCGCATAATCCATGTGAAACCGGTGGTTCCTTGGTGGACATATGGCGATCAAAGGATGATATCATGTTCGATCACATCAATACCTCTTACCTCCTCAATGCCGCGCAAAAACCATTCGTGGTTTCGCAAGACCACTTTCCATCATTTCATTCCAAATTAAAATTTAAACCTGTTTTCACCGGTTTTATCCATAAAACCTCCTCCGCTTTCATATCCTGCTCCTCTGCACTGCTCCTCTTCCCATGCTCGAGCCCTCTGTTGCAGTTAAACCACGAAATGCAATATTTCTTAACCAGTTTGTTTTTTTGTGCAGGTTTAATGGTGGATTTATCCACAGGTCTCCCATAGCCAAAGAATCATTGTTTAAATGGGCTGAGGAGTCGAATTTCAAAGTTTAATCAATGTTTCATGGACATTGATTACAAATAAAACCCTCCAGTGCAAAAGAAAGCCGAGCCACCTGTACATGTAGGAGATAAGACATATCAGCATAAAAGGCCTCGAATGCCACATCTACAGCAGCTATTACTCCACCAAAGGAAACCTGCAGTCTGCTTTGCTTTTCAAATACACTATGATAGCCATCCTTATGATAGATACTTCATTAAAAAACTATCAGAACAGTTATTAAGTAGACATGGGGCTTCAGAACCCAAAAAATGACAGTCTACTTGTCGTAGAGGTCAAACAGAGTAATTCATGCCACGGTTTTCTTCAAATAATACACTTCAAAGTTAAATACCCGCCTACCAAATATGCATAAAAACAAGAAAAACTATCAAATGGTACAAGCAGTCAATGCTATGTTTATTGAGCAGAATGGGCATTCGAACACTTCTCCCACTCTATCTTAATTCATATATATTACCATTTCAGTAGCAATATTCCTCTTTCACCTATAAGTATTAAAAGAAAATTCATTATAGTGGTTGGGACACCGTTAATTTTCTGAACTGTTATTGAGTAAGAGACTCTGAGTAGTTGTAATATAGTAGGCTGGGAAGAAAAGCATTGGACTGTAAAGAGCTATCGGACTGAAAGTATGTAACTGGTTTTTCACATCAATAGACAAGCAGATTCACTGGATCCTGATCTAAATCATTTGTGATGTTATTCTCACTATAATTTTTATTCTCTTTATGTTGTCACTATGTTCATAATTCTCTAGTAAATAACAACAAATATAGAGTTGGATATACTGCAAAGTACCCTGGCTCTCACTGAAAATCTTTATCTTTATGCTTTCTGCTAAATGTGTGTTTGGGAATGATTTCAATGGAGTATAACTAGTCAAGGAATGTTGGTGAGCCCATGTCTGGTTGAGTAGAACTTGAGTTATTGTTCTTGAATGATATTTTCATTGCAGACTAAGTAGAGTCTTAATCAAGGAAGTTTATCGTTAGCCTTGTCCCTTGTTTATGTCTTAAACAACTATTCTGAAGATTTCCCTTAAAGGTGTGCCAAAAGTAGGTTTGGTTAGAATTCCTTACTTGATCTTAGGTGACTTTTATGTTTATCTTAAATTTTTATTCTTGAGAGTGTGTCAAAAGCAGGATAGGTTTAAAGCCCTTACCTGATCTTAGGCTGCCCTTTATTTTCTTACATGTTGCTTCTTTCACCTCATCCATTAATGTTTCCATACCATCAACTCAACTTAAAAGGTCTTCTGATATAGATGACTTGCCCTTTGAAAACCCTTGAATATTTTTTTGTGAAAGTAAACCCTTTTATCGCTCCATAGCCCAATGGTTTAGCACTATTTTTTTACCTATCTTCCCATGCTGAAACATCGTTCCACTTATTTCTTTCTTCACTTCACATGACCTTCTCATTTAATGATCCCCAACCAAAAAAAAAAAAAACCCTTTGTGTTGCATAACCAGCCTAATATCATTATCATAAGCCTTAAAGACAAATCCTTTGAAAACACATATAGAGAGATCCCTCTCTGAATCTAGGAGGGCTAGATCCAAGGATTCCAAAGTGGTTCTGCTAAATCACAGGACACCAATATAATGGTGACTCCGCTGGGGACTACTGAGTGAATCACATTACCTATATTCTTTATAGCTCAGAAGACCCAAAACAACCTTAAATTGGTAGTTAATTACTGTGGTGGACAAAAATTCATCTTAAAACACTTGAAATTATCCACTTGGTGACTCCACAACTCCTAAAAGACTAAAATACTCCACTAGTGATCATTAGGCTTGTTGATTATTCCTGGTTTCACAAAGAATCCACTAGGGGCAACCCACACTACCATTAAACATCATACACAGCCATGATTAGGAAACTTTGAGGATTAAGTTTTCCTTGTTGAAAGACTAGTTTGCCTCTAAAGACTGTTACACCTGGCTAACTTTATTTTTCTTTGGGTCTAAATCTTAACATACTGGCTTCAAGAATAATTAATACCAGAGCCTTCCCAAACCCTAATCCCCCTGAAATAGTTGATAATTTGGAAAGAATTCTTTGGAAATCTCCTGTATCTAGGAATCCAACTATCTCCTGAAAATAACCCGTACACTCCTCGTATATATGGAGCCCCTAAGATACACAAGGAAGAGATCCCAATTAGACCCATTGTCAACACCATTGGAGGACCAACTTACCATCTTGCTAAACATCTTGCTAAGAAGCTTAAGCCTCTCGTTGGAAACACCAAATCCTTTGTCAAGGACTCTTCTCACTTCATCAATGAAATCAAAGAATTAAATCTAGATAAAAATGATATCTTACTGAGTTTTGATGTCAAATATCTGTACACTAACATTCCTATTAATGAAGCCATGAAAGTGGTTCAAAATATTACTGATCCGCACATAGCCAAATTAATAGAAATTTGTCTCAGATCCACTTTCTTCAGTTTTAAAGAGGAAATTTATGAACAAACTTGCGGGGTTGCCATGGGATCATCTCTTTCACCCATCATTGCCAATATTTTCATGGAATAATTTGAAGAAAAAGCCATTGATTCCTCCCCTCTAGAACCCAAACTTTGGAAAAGATACGTGGACGACACCTTTGTCATTTGGCCACATGGAAGGGAAAATCTAGATATTTTCTTGAAGCACCTGAATAGTCTTTCAGAGTCTTTCAAGTTTACCATGGAGGTGGAAGAAAATGGCATCCTTCCCTTTCTTGACATCCTCATCAGCAAGAACAATGATGGCTCCATATCCCACCAGGTATATCAAAATAAAACCCACACTGAGCAATACCTTCATGCCAGCTCTCACCATCATCCCACGCAGAAACTTGGGGTCCTTAACACCTTGGCAACCAAAGATGTGCGCATCTCCGATCATGATCATTTTGTACAAGAGAAAAACCATCTCCTAGGGAAATTTATAAAGAATGGATACAAAAGAATACAAGGAATCAAAGCCTTCAATAATGCTAAAAATGGCCCTAAAAGGAAGCAAAATTCGGAAGATATAACCGGTAAAGTTCACCTCCCCTATATAATGGGAACCACTGACAAAATTTCCCACATTTTAAGAAATAATAAAATTAAAACAAACTTCAAGCATTTGAACACTATCAGCAGATGTCTCAAATCAGTCAAAGATCCCATTGATCCGAGATGCCACAAAGGAGTTTATTTAATTCCATGTTCATGTGGCAAACCCTACATTGGTGAAACTGGTCGATCAATCATGACTCGGATTCAAGAACATGCTGCTGAAATAAAACATAACCACTCCAGAACTTCAGCTCTAGCTGAACACTCCAGTTAAATAAATCATCATATTTGTGTCGAGGACTCTTAGGTTTTGGCTAAAATTAACCATTATCACCATAGGAAATTTAGGGAAGCCATTGAAATTGGAAAACACCCTAACAACCTCAATCGTGATGATGGCTGGAAAATAAGAAAAAATTGGATTCCTATTCTACACCCCAAACCTACCTTAAATTAACTCCCCTTGCTCCTCTTTTTAGTATTTTCCTCCTCTAATCTTTTCATTTCTCTATACCTCTGCGTTGGTCCTCTACCTTTCCCCCCTTCCTCGCACACCCCCCCTTTTTTGATTATTTCTTCTCAACCCCTCTAAACACCTCTCCCCCTCCCCCCTCGTTTCCTTTTGATTCATTCTTCCCCTATGTCTTCTAACCTATTTATCTCATTTGAAATCTTTCATCTTAAACTAATAAATTTTAGTAATCTTTAATTTATAAAAACATCATATACCCCTTATTCTGAATCCATTAAGATTTAGAGTTCTCTATTTTCACCTTCACCCCCTTTAATCTCTGATCTAGTATTAAAATTATATTAATTTTGATATTGTGTGATAATTAAAATCATAGTTTTTCATTAATCATAATAGTTATTCACATGTGGTGATTTTGAATAACTTTATTTTTTAAATAATTAAATATCTATTAAAAATCAAAATATGTATTAAGTAATATTTACAATTAAAAATCCATCTTTAAAGTCTTTAATTAAAATGAGGCCCATTATTAGATATTATTCATTAATTAAAATTAAAAATCATCAATAGAAAAGAGCATAGATATTTATTAAATCAATAGTATTTAATTACTCATATAAATTAAGATAAATATCAAATAATACTATAACTTTAATTACAAACAAACGTTAGGGTCTTAAAAGGATATCTAATAATTCAATTTAATTTATTTTTCCTCCATAAATCAAGGTCGGCCTCCCAGTTTCCATTCCGCTAATTTTCTCTCACTCCTTTATTTATACCTTATGATGAGATCTGACAGAATCGACTAATCTATCATGATGATGAACCACAGAGGATTGGTTTGAAATTTCAATTACATAAAAAATGGATGTGATTAATCCATAAGAATATACAAACAAAAATACAAATCGCAGAAACCTCAAATCAACAATCCAACTATTGTCAGACCCGTTCATAGAGATAACTTTGTCCCTGAAAACCTTTCAGCTCTTCAAGAGATCCAAGGTGACAGATTTCCCAAGTAATTTACTAAGAACCAATTCACTTAGTGGTATAAATCATACAGAATTTGAGCCTCCAAGTTCACCACCATATAGTGGCCAACATATTGGTAGCAGAGAAACCCCACCATCCACACCTACGTATCTTCATTTCATTCATAAATTTGGTTTCTGTCATCCCAAATATACTCAATAGTCTCTTGCTGGTCCAAGCATTTCTGTCACCCATATACCTGTTGTTAAAACCACTCCATCCCTCCCACAAAATCCCATCATGGCAGCATGGTATGCTCCACTAGTGTTAGCACAACCTCTGTTTCCTTTACCAAATGAATGTCAGTCCATAATTCCTCATTTCATAGGAAGTGAATCCAATACTACTCAACAGCACATAGACAAGATGAATGATGCCTTTGACTATATGGAAATAGAAGATGAGACCGTTAAGATGAGAATATTTGCCCAAAGTCTAGGAGGAGAAGCCAAGAAATGGTTTAAGGGCTTGACTCCTAATAGTATAAATGATCTCCCTTCTTTACACCAAACATTCATAAACAAATGGGAAATTAGGAAGAACCCTCTCCAAATACTTTCAGATTACAAAAACCTCAATAGAAACACTGGGGAGAGTGTGCAAAGTTATTGCACTAGATTCAATAGCGTTTATAACACACTACCCCCAGATTTGAAACCTCCAAAAGGCTCAGCTTTGGCCAAATTCCTTGAAGGATTTGATCCTAAAATGGCCTATCATCTAAGAGAAATGGATCCTTTGACTTTAGAAGACATGCAAAAGGGAGCCCTTAATGTGGAAGCAAATCTGATTGAGAAGAGAGCTAGGATGAGGTCTGAAAAGAAAGTGACATATAGGGAAGACACTACACCTTCCACATCCGATTCAAAATTAGACCATCTAGCCAAGAACATGGAAAGGTTAGAGAAAATGATGGAGATGTTGGTTGTCGAAGAAAATTATTAGAATAGGAACCAAACCCAAAATCAGAACTAGAATTTTAGGAAAAACCTCGCTCAAATGAGACAAAGAGATTCTGATCAACATATTAGATCTCCATTCCAAGAAAATTATGTTGATGAAGATGAGGGAATGATAGAAGAGCCAGAGGGGACCGTTATAAACATTCTGGGAGGAAGCAATGAAGATCCTGCCTTTTTCACAGAGGATTACAAGGCCACATATACACACTATGATAATAAAGGCTCTGAATCTGAAGACTATAGGCAAGGCTTTGAGAATGCTATCATGGAGGTTCACAAACAATATGATCTCAGAAGCAAAAAGAACCAAGAAACCTCCCAAACAAACACCTATGAATCTGCTGCTAAAAACAGATCTGAAAAAGTGGTTAGGAAGGCTGTTGAAAACAACAAAACAACAGTTTCCAGTTCTGGTAAAAACAAGGGCGAAGACACTCAAACCTCTGGTAAACAGAGTGTTGACCCTAGCAGTACTAGCACTTCAGCTAGTGCCCCTGAAAAAACTGTTTTAACTAATTTACATAGTGAAAACCAGCAAGTTGATTTTGCTGGTAAATTATTGACTAACAAGACAAATTTGAACCTTTCAAAGTATCAGTTCCCTTTCAGCTTAGAAAGTGAAATCGCTAAAATCAAAATCTCTGTCCCCCTCACTGAGTTAGTCAGTCAAGATGTATATAAATGTCTAGTTTTAAAAGCTTTAAACCTAGAGGAAAATAATGACTCAGTCAAATTAAATGATGATCATCCAGCCCTTTTATTCGGTCCTAAAATTGAAGGAAATTTCCAAGAAGGAATAGTCCCTCCTTTCTATGTCAGTTTGAATATCCATGAAAAGGTTTTTCACAATGCTATGCATGATTCAGGGGATTCTCATAACCTCATGCCCAAATTAATCATGGAGAGATTAGGCCTTGAGATCACCAGACCATACAAAGATTTGTATTCTTTTGACTCAAGTAGAGTAAAATGCTTAGGCTTGATCAAAGACCTTTGTGTAAACTTGACCCAGATCCCAGCCAAGTGCATGGTGATGGATGTAGTAGTGGTTGATGTGCCCCCCAAATATGGCATGCTGCTTTCAAGGTCATGGGGTGCTAAGCTTCAAGGTACCATGCATATAGACATGACATATGTCACCATCCCTGTCTTCAATCAACTTAGAAGACTTTATATGGAATCACACATGAGATTTATGGTCAGCAATCATGAAAAATCAAAAAACTCCCCTCTTTATTCTGTCCATACTAACCTAGAATCGTTCATTCTTTGAAATAATGAAATCTTTGGTGAAATAGAGTTGTATTGTGAGCAATCACCCAACATAAAACAAAATAGGAAGGGAGAAGATCTCAAACAGTTTGCTCACTCTGCAAATTACAACAAACAAAGTAGAGAGTCTAAACCATCCACTGTCTATCAGTTAAGTGCAAATCAATAAAGTCAAGAAGAAAGGTGTAAACTCCATGAAAACTTTAAGGAACAAGACCAGCATAAACATACCGCAGAACCCATAAAACTTCATAATGACAGTCAGAACACACAGGACAAAGAGAACAACAATGAAAATAACAGCAAGTCTGAAACTAGCCCTCTTTGGAGTATGAGTTTTGATGGCTCCTATAATATAACTGGTGCAAGAGCAGGTTTATGGCTTCACAACGCAGAAAACAATTATGTTGAAAGCCATGCATACAAGCTGAAATTCCAATGCACAAATAACATAGCAGAGTATGAGGCACTCCTCTTAGGACTACATTTACTGAAAAAATTAGGAGCCAAGACGGATAGTTGTTCATGGAGATTTTGAACTGATCATTAGACAAATAAAAGGAGAGTACGTTGCCAAACATCCAAGACTAAGAGCCTATAGGAATGATGCTATGGACCTTCTGAAAAATTTCGAGGAATATGAACTTGTTTTTGTCCCTAGGGACCAAAAAATTCTAGCCAATGGATTAGCCTGCGCTGCCAGTTCATGCCAAAGACCCTATGACAACAAACAGTTCGTGGTCAAAGTAAAGTATAGGCCAGCTATCCCAGACAACGAAAATTATTGGCAGGTATTTGAGGGAGATAAACAGATAGAGGAATTTTTTCAGTTTAAAAATTAGTTTGAAGTGCAAAATTCAGACTCAAAGTATGATAAGGGTTGTCTAGGTAAGGAACAACCTGTAGAAAAAGAACCTCCACCCATTATAGAAATAAATCTGATAACCAGTGAGTTCAAAAATCAAACATAAGAGTACATAAACCTGGGAAAAGAAGACATAGACGTACAATCTAAAGACAAAGTTCTGCCCAAAGTATTAGCTCCTCTAGAGGACTTGTTTGATTTTAATGACGTTTCCAAGAAACCGACAATAGAACCCATGGAATATAATATTGAGGAAAGCAATATAGGCATTAAAGACAAGCCTAAAATGATCAAATTATCGAAAACAATGCCAGTTCACGTTAAACTAAAATACATTGAGCTTTTCAAAGAATTTTCTAATGTATTTGCTTAGAGCTATGAAGATCTAAAGGCATATGACACAGAGACCATGCAACACACGATACCTCTTAAACAAAACCAAAAACCATTTAGGCAAAAATTGTGCAGAATAAACCCTGTGCAGCTACCTTTGGTTGATAAAGAGATGATGAAAATGTATGATGCTGGGATCATTTTCCCTATGAGATACTCAAAATGGGTGTCTAATCTGGTAGCTGTAAGAAAGAAAAAAGGAGAAATTAGGCTTTGTATTGACTTTAGGAACCTAAACAGAGCCTCATTAAAGGAAAAATACCCCCCACCTAAAATGGAACATATCTTACAAAGGGTAGTTGGTTCCAAAAGGATCTCATTACTAGATGGTTTTTCAGGATATAGCCAGATTCCGGTACTTCCTGAGGATCAACTAAAAACAACTTTCACCACTCCTTGGGGAACTTTCATGTATGTGAAAATGCCTTTTGGGTTAATAAATGCAGGTGCCACCTTTCAAAGGGCCATGGACATTACTTTCTCAGAAGAAATAGGACACTTATCGTGATTTATTTAGATGATGTTACAGTCTATTCCAAAAAATATGAAGAACACCTAGCTCACCTCAAGAAAGTCTTTGAGAAATGTCTAAAGTTTGGGCTATCTTTAAATCCCAAGAAGAGATTGTTTGGTCTCCAAGAGGGAAAATTTTTGGGTCATATCATATCATAAAAAGGGTTTAAAATAGACCCAAAAAGGGTTTAAGCTATATTGCAAATCAGTCACCCTAGAAACATCAAAGAACTTCAATATTTCATTGGAAAGATTAATTTCCTGAGAAGGTTCATACCCAACCTAGCAGAACTCCTTAGGAACATGAAAAACATGATAAAGAAAGAGATAGGAGTTAAATGGACCTTATAAGCAAAGAAGTCCTTTGAACTAGTCAAACATGCACTCACCAAGCACTAGTCCTTATCAGCCCTGATTTCACTAAGGATTTCCTCATAAGTTCCTTTGCATCAGAACATACTGTGGCCACTGTCCTATTACAAAAAAATCGAGAGGGACAAGAGAAATCAATTGCATTTTTCAGCAAGGCATTAAAAGATGCACCTCTGAAATACAATATCATGGAAAAATATGCCTATGCTTTGATCAAGGCCTTGAAGGATTTCAGAGTTTATATTCTACACTCTCACGTTATTTCTTTTCTGCCTAATAAAGTGGTAAAAAAAATTATGTCACAAGATCCCGATGGAAAAAGAGGGAAGTGGATTGCAGTAATATTGGAATATGATTTGGAAATTAAACCCACTAAACTAATCAAGGGTCAAGGCCTAGCACAATTAATGGATGAATCAAACTTGAAAGCACTTGATATAAACATGGTAGATGGATTAGATGAACAGGAAGAATTAACATCCCCAATTATTGAAGATAGTTTCCACAATTCATCTTGGTATGTTGATATTTTGTACGTGCTTACTAATCTAAATGTCCATCTTGGTATGTCTAAAACTAAGGAAAATTTTTTAAATTTGAAAGCTGTTAACTACTCCATTTTAGATGAATTTTTATATTAGAAAAATTCTAGTGGATTATTTCTTAAATGTTTTCCTGAGGTTGATGCAGATAGGATCAAGCATGAGTTTCATGAAGGAGAATGTGGAGGCCACCTAAGTTGGAAAACCACTACTAATAAAATCCTTAGAGCTGGATATTACTGACCCACGCTCTTCCAAGATGTCCACAAGATGATAGTTGCTTGCCACAAGTGCCAAATCTTTGAAGGCAAGAGAAAACTGCTTCCCCTACCATTGCAACGAATCACTGTTGAAAATCCTTTTCAATAGTGGGGACTAGAATTCATTGGGGAAATCCATCTTGCCTCATCTTCCCAACATAAATGGATACTCACAGCCACTGACTACTTCACCAAATGGATAGAATCCATCCCTTATAGGAATTTCATAGACTCAGTTATCATAAAATTCCTTGAAGACCATATCCTGTCTAGATTTGGCTGTCCTAGGAAAATCATCACTGACAATGCTGCTACTTTTGGTTCCAAAAATATGGTTGATTTCTAACATAGATATCATATTGTACTTGGGCATTCCACAACTTATTACCCTCAAGGTAATGGGCTGGCAAAATCTTCCAACGAGAGCCTGATAAACATCATAAAGAAGCTTCTGGAAGAAAATAAGAGATCATGGCACAACAAGCTGGTACATGCTTTATGGGTAGATAGATTGAAAACAAAGAAATCAATTGGAATGTCTCCCTATCAGCTGGTTTATGGAGCCGATGCAGTTTTTCCTACTAGTTTAGGAGTGCCAGTGATGAAGTTGGTCCAAGAAATACATTCAGAAGAAGATGGCATGATGAGAAGGATAAATCAAACCATACATCTTCATCAAACCACGGAGGAAGTTTATAACAGAGCACAGAAAGTACAAGAGAACATCAAAAGGCTGTTTGATAAGAGGACAAATGCCAGTGATTTCAAGATTGGTGACAAAGTGCTCAAACGGGATTCTAGGAGAGAAGATAAGGTCAAACATGGCAAGTTTGACAATTTATGGAAAGGCCCTTACATGATTCAAACTGTTATCGGTCATAATGCATTTTTTCTATAGGAGATGGACGGTAAAAACCTGTTTAGGGGTCCTGTTAATGGCAGGATGCTCAAACATTATTACCACAGAAACCATTGCTTGAAGCTTTCATTTTTTTAAATTTTAAATATCATTGTTTTGTTTTGTTTTGAAAAAAATTGAAAAATAAAAAAACAATAGAAAAGAGAAAAGAGGGCAGATTAGAAAAACAAGAAAGGTACAGCCCCATACCAACAAAAAGGAAATGAAAAGTATGAAAGTGCGCCATCTTAAATGCCACTACTTAAAGAGCACTTTTGTCTAGTCGTACAGCCTAATCACGGCTAGATAGATTTCAATTTATTGCTGATAGGTTAGTAGATCAGATTTGCCAAACAATTTAATATTGGCTTATCAGTAGATTAGATAAGGACAGAAAAATAAGTGGTTCTAATATTCTCAATATATGAACCAAAGAATCAAAGAAAGATGGCTCAAATCAAATCAAAACCTGAGCCAAAGAGACAAAGAAGACTAGTTCTAACATGCTGAAAACTTGAACCAGGGAAAGAAGAAAAACAACTCAAAAGAGATCAAAATCAGAGCTAAAAAAAAGAATGAAGGAGGCTTGTATTTTTCAGATCTTAAGCCCTCCAAGTTTTGTTTTTCTTTTCTTCAAATAAAGGTCTATAAGCAGCTTGTTTTTATGCCATAGTCTCATAGAAAATCAGACAACTTAATCCTGATTTGACTATGTTTCAATTTCTGTTTTAGAATATAAAGAATGCCAGATCTGTCAGACAGTTTAATCTTGACAGATCGTAGATTAGGTAGAGAAGCAATGATTTCCATTGTTTAATCTGAATTCATGGACAAATAAGGGTAGACTTGGATTATTTTTCATGCTTTCAAAAGAATAAAACTTTGATGTCAAAGGGTTTGCAAGTCCAAGTGCACCTCGCTGATGAAAAAATGCTAGGAAAGTAGGCTATGTAGGTAGTTGTTTGGGAAAATTGATTTGATATAATGCAATACTGATCATATTTTGTAAGCAGCATGATCAAGAAAGAAAAGGTTGTCAAGGATAAAGCATTGATCTACATTCCAGAGACAAAATTTTCTGAAGTTCTTGACACCTCAAAGGAGCTACCATCCCCAAGTGGAGCCTCTGTTAGCCATCAGCAAATTTTTTTCATAGAAAATGATGGCTAAAATAGGTCTTGAGCCTTCAAGAGATTATTTTCATGGAAAATCACTCATTCTTGAAGCCTTATGGTGTTTTCTAAAAAATCAATCAGTAGTTGTTCCTTAGCAATGTTGTTCCTTACTACTGTTCCCTAAGTTGTTGTTCCCTAAACTACTATTCCCTAAGTTGATGTTCCCTAAACTGTTGTTCCCTGAGCTGTTGTTCCCTAAGCTACTGTTCCCTAAGATGTTGTTCCCTAAAATATTGTTCCACATCTGATTTAAAATTAGACCATCTAGTTAAGAACATGGAAAGGTTAGAGAAAAGGATGGAGAGGTTGGTTGTCCAAGAAAATGCTCAGAATAGGAACCAGACCCAAAATCAGAACCAGAACTTTAGGAAAAACCTCGCTCAGATGAGATAAAGAGATTTTGATCAACATATCAGACCTCCATTCCAAGAAAATTATGTTCATGAAGATGAGGGAATGATAAAAGAGCCAAAGGGGACCGTTATAAACATGCTGGGAGGAAGCAATGAAGATCCTGCCTTTTTCATAGAGGATGACAAGGCCACATATACATACTATGATAATAAAGGCTCTGAATTTGAAGACTATAGGCAAGGCTTTGAGAATGCTATCATGGAGGTCCACAAAAAATATGATCTCAGAAGCAAAAAGAACCAAGAAACTTCCCAAACAAAGACCTATGAATCTGCTGCTAAAAACAAGGCTGTTGAAAACAACAAAACAACAGCTGCCAGTTCTGGTAAAAACAAGGGAAAAGACACTCAAACCTCTGGTAAACAGAGTGTTGACCCTAGCAGCACTAGCACTTCAACTAGTGCCCCTGAAAAAACTGTTTTAACTAATGTACATAGTGAAAACCAGCAAGTTGATTTTGCTGGTAAATTATTGACTAACAAGACAAATTTTAACCTTTCAAATTATCAGTTCCCTTTCACCTTAGAAAGTGAAATCGTTAAAATCAAAATCTTTGTCCCCCTCATTGATGTATATAAATGTGTAGTTTTAAAAGCTTTAAACATAGAGGAAAATAATGACTCGGTCAACTTAAATGATGATTAGCCAGCCCTTTTATTTGGTCCTAAAATTGAAGAAAAGTTCCAAGAAGGAATAGTCCCTCCTCTCTATGTCAATTTGAATATCCATGACAAGGTTTTGCACAATGCTATGCATGATTCAGGGGATTCTCATAACCTCATGCCCAAAGTAATCATGGAGAGATTAGGCCTTGAGATCACCAGACCATACAAAGATTTGTATTCTTTTGACTCAAGTAGAGTAAAATTCTTAGGCCTGATCAAATACCTTTGCGTAAACTTGACCCAGATCCCAGCCAAGTGCATGGTGATGGATGTATTAGTGGCTGATGTGCCCCCCAAATATGGCATGTTTCTTTCAAGGTCATGGGGTGCTAAGCTTCAAGGTACCATGCAGATGGACATCACATATGCCACCATCCCTGTCTTCAATCAACTTAGAAAACTTTATAGGGAATCACAAATGAAATTTATGGTCAGCAATCATGAAAAATCAGAAAAATCCCCTCTTTATTCTGTCCATACTAACCTAGAATCATTCATTCTCTGCAATGATGAAATCTTTGGTGAAATAGAGTTGGATAGTGAGAAATCACCCAACATAATAGAAAATAGGGAGGGAGAAGCTCTCAAATAGTTTGCTCACTCTGCAAATTACAACAAACAAAGTAGAGAGTTTGAACCATCCACTGTCTATCAGTTAAGTGCAAATAAAGAAAGTCAAGAAGAAAGGTGTGAACTCCATGAAAAATTTAAGGAACAAAACCAGCATAAAAATATCGTAGAACCCATAAAATTGCATAATGACAGTCAGAACACACATGACAAAGAGGACAGCAATGAAAATAACACCAAGTCTGAAACTAGCCCTCTTTGGAGTATGAGTTTTGATGGCTCCTGTAATAGAAATGGTGCAGGAGCAGGTTTATGGCTTCACAACGCAGAAAACAATTATGTTGAAAGCCATTCATACAAGCTAAAATTCCAATGCACAAATAACATAGCAGAGTATGAGGCACTCATCTTAGGACTACATTTACTGAAAAAATTAGGAGCCAGGAGGATAGTTTTTCATGGACATTCTGAACTGATCATTAGACAAATAAAGGGAGAGTACGCTGCCAAACATACAAGACTAAGAGCCTATAGGAATGATGCTATGGACCTTCTGAAAAATTTTGAGGAATATGAACTTGTTTTTGTTCCTAGAGACCAAAACATTCTAGCCATTGGATTATCCTGCACTGCCAGTTCATGCCAAAGACCCTATGAAAACAAATAGTTCGTGGTCAAAGTAAAGTATAGGCCAGCTGTCCCAGACAACGAAAATTATTGGTAGGTATTCGAGGGAGATAAACAGATAGAGGACCTTTTTCAGTTTAAAAATTAGTTTGAAGTGCCAAATTTAGACTCAAAGTATGATAAGGGTTGTCTAGGTAAGGAACAACCTGTAGAAAAATAACCTCCACCCATTATAGAAATAAATCTGATAAACAGTGAGTTCAAAAATCAAACATAAGAGTACATAAACCCAGGAAAGGAGGACATAGACGTATTACAGTCTAAAGACAAAGGTCTGCCCAAAGTATTAGCTCCTCTAGAGGACTTGTTTGATTTTAATGGCGTTGCCAAGAAACATACAATAGAACCCATGGAATATAGTATTGAGGAATGCAATATAGGCATTAAAGACAAGCCTAAAATGATTAAATTATTGAAAACATTGCCAGTTCATGTTAAAATGAAATACATTGAGATTTTAAAAGAATTTTATGATGTATTTGCTTAGAGCTATGAAGATATAAAGGCATATGACACAGAGACCATGCAACACAAGATACCTCTTAAACAAAACTAGAAACCATTCAGGAAAAATTTGTGCAAAATAAACACTGTGCAACTACCTCTGGTTGAGAAAGAGATTATGAAAATGTATGATGTTAGGATCATTGTACCTGTGAGATACTCAGAATGGGTGTCTAATCTGGTCGCTGTAAGAAATAAAACAGGATAAATTAGGCTCTGTATTGACTTTAGGAACCTAAACAGAGCCTCATTAAAGGACAAATACTCCCCACCTAAAATGGAACATATCTTACAAAGGGTAGTTGGTTCCAAAAGGATCTCATTACTAGATGGTATTTCAAGATATAACCAGATTCTGGTACTTCCTGAGGATCAACTAAAAACAGCTTTCACCACTCCTTGGGGAACTTTCATGTATGTGAAAATGCCTTTTGGGTTAATAAATGCAGGTGCCACCTTTCAAAGGGCCATGGACATTTCTTTCTCAGAATAAATAGGACACTTCATCGTGATTTATTTAGATGACATTACAGTCTATTCCAAAACAGATGAAGAACACCTAGCTCACCTCAGGAAAGTATTTGAGAAATGTAGAAAGCTTGGGCTATCTTTAAATCCCAAGAAGACATTGTTTGGTCTCCAAGAGGGAAAATTTCTAGGTCATATCATATCAGAAAAAGGGATTAAAATAGACCCAAAAAGGGTTTAAGGTATATTGAAAATCAGTCACCCCAGAAACAACAAAGAACTTCAATCTTTCATTGGAAAGATTAATGTCCTGAGAAGGTTCATACCCAACCTAGCAGAACTCCTTAGGAACATGAAAAACGTGCTAAAGAAAGAGATAGGAGTTAAATGGACCTTAGAAGCAAAGAATTCCTTTGAACTAGTCAAACATCCACTCACCCAAGCACCAGTCCTTATCAGCCATGATTTCACTAAGGATTTCCTCATAAGTTCCTTTGCATTAGAACATAATGTGGCCGCTGTCCTATTACAGAAAAATCCAGAGGGACAATAGCAATCAATTGCATTTTTCAGCAAGGCACTAAGAGATGCACCTCTGAAATACAATATCATGGAAAAACAGGCCTATGCTTTGATCAAGGCCTTGAAGGATTTCAGAGTTTATATTCTACACTCTCACGTTATTACTTTTGTACCTAATATAGTCGTAAAAGACATTATGTCACAAGATCCCGATGGCAAAAGAGGGAAGTGGATTGCAGTGATATTGGAATATGATTTGGAAATTAAACCCACTAAACTCATCAAGGGTCAAGGCCTAGCACAATTAATGGCTGAATCAAACTTGCAAGAACTTGATATAAACATGGTAGATGCATTAGATGAATAGGAAGAATTACCAGCCCCAATTATTGAAGATAGTTTCCGCAATTCATCTTGGTATGTTGATATTTTTTACATGCTTACTAATCTAAATGTCCCTCCTGGTATGTCTAAAACTAAGGAAAAATTTTTAAATTTGAAAGCTATTAACTACTCCATTTTAGATGAATTTTTATATCAGAAAAATGCCAGTGGATTATTTCTTAAATGTTTTCCTGAGGTTGATGCAGATAGGATCAAGCATGAGTTTCATGAAGGAGAATGTGGAGGCCACCTAAGTTGGGAAAACACTACTAATAAAATCCTTAGAGCTGGATATTACTGACCCACCCTCTTCCAAGATGTCCACAAGATGATAGTTTCTTGCCACAAGTGCCAAATATTTGAAGGCAAGAGAAAACTACTTCCCCTACCATTGCAACGAATCACTATTGAAGCTCCTTTTCAACAGTGGGGACTAGACTTCATTGGGGAAATCCATCTTGCCTCATCTTCCCAACATAAATGGATATGCACAGCCACTGACTACTTCACCAAATGGATAGAATCCATCCCTTCTAGGAATTCCACAGACTCAGTTATCATAAAATTCCTTGAAGACCATATCATGTCTAGATTTGGTTGTCCTAGGAAAATCATCACTGATAATGCTGCTACTTTTGGTTCCAAAAAGATGTTTGATTTCTAACATATATATTAGATTGTACTTGGGCATTCCACAACTTATTACCCTCATGGTAATGGGTTGGAAAAATCTTCCAACAAGAGCCTGATAAACATCATAAAGAAGCTGCTAGAAGAAAATCATAGATCATGGCACAACAAGATGGTACATGCTTTATGGGCAGATATATTGAAAACAAAGAAATCAATTGGAATGTCTCCCTATCAGCTGTTTTATGGAGCCAATGCAGTTTTTCCTACCAGTTGACGAGTGCCAGTGATGAATTTGGTCCAAGAAATATAGTCAGAAGAAGATGGCATGATAAGAAGGATAAATCAGACCATACATCTTCAGTAAACCAGGGAGGAATTTTATAACAGAGCACAGAAAGTACAAGAGAACATTAAAAGGCTGTTTGATAAGAGGACAAAGGCCAGTGATTTCAAGATTGGTGAAAAAGTACTCAAATGGGATTCCAGGAGAGAAGATAAGGGAAAACATGGCAAGTTTGAATATTTATGGAAAGGCCCTTACGTGATTCAATCTGTTATCGGTCATAATGCATTTTTTCTACAGGAGATGGACGGTACAAACCTGTTTGGGGGTCCTGTTAATGGCAGGATGCTCATACATTATTACCGCTGAAACCATTTCTTGAAGCTTTCATTTTTTAAAATTTTAAATATCATTGTTTTGTTTTTTTTTGAAAAAAAATGAAAAATAAAAAAAAAACAATAGAAAAGAGAAAATAGGGCAGATTAGAAAAACAAGAAAGGTACAACCCCATACCAACAAAAAGGAAATGAAAAGTCTAAAAGTGCGCCATCTTAAATGCCACTACTTAAAGAGCATTGCTATCTAGTCGTAAATCCTAATCACGGCTAGATAGATTTCAATTTATTGCTGATAGGTTAGCAGATCAAATTTGCCAAACAATTTAATATTGGCTTATCAGTAGATTAGATAACAACAAAAAAAGAAGTGGTTATAATATGCTCAATATCTGAACCAAATAATCAAAGAAAGATGGCTCAAATCAAATCAAAACCTGAGCCAAAGAGACAAAGAAGACTAGTTCTAACATGCTGAAAAATTGAACCAGGAAAAGAAGAAAAATAGCTCAAAAGAGATCAAAATCAGAGCTGAAAGAAAGAATGAAGGAGGCTTGTAATGTTCAGATATTAAGCCCTCCAAGTTTTTTTTTTTCTTTTCTAAAAATAAAGGTCTATGTGTAGCTTGTTTTTATGCCATAGTATCATAGCAAATCAGACAACTTAATCCTGATTTGACTGTGTTTCAATTTTTGTTTTAGAATATAAAGAATGCCAGATCTGTCAGACAGTTTAATCTTGACAGATAGTAGATTAGGTAGAGAAGCGATGAGTTCCACTATTTAATCTGAATTCATGGAAAAATAAGGGTAGACTTAGATTATTTTTCATGCTTTCAAAAGAATAAAACGTTGATGTCAAAGGGTTTGCAAGTCCAAGTGCACCTCGCTAAAGAAAAAATGCTAGGAAAGTAGGTTGTGTAGGTAGTTGTTTGGGAAAATTGATTTGATATAATGCAATACTGATCATATTTTGTAAGCAGCATGATCAAGAAAGAAAAGGTTGTCAAGGATAAATCATTGATCTACATTCCAGAGACAAAAGTTTCTGAAGTTCTTGACACCTCAAAGGAGCTGCCATCCCCAAGTAAAGCCACAGTTAGCCATCAACAAATTTTTGTCATAGAAAATGATGGCTAAAATAGGTCTTGAGCCTTCAAGAGATTATTTTCATGTAAAATCACTCATTCTTGAAGCCTTATGGTGTTTTCTAAAAAATCAATCAGTAGTTGTTCCTTAGCAGTGTTGTTCCTTACTATTGTTCCCTAAGTTGTTGTTCCCTAAACTGTTGTTCCCTAAGATGATGTTCCCTAAACTTGATCTGAAATTGTGAGAACAAATTATTTCTCATACAGAGATTGACAGTAAGGGGATTTTACTGGTTATTTCACCTTTACTAGAAAGGATGAAACCAGAGGCTACCTGGCCCACAAACTGGCTCTGCCTAAAGAAATAAAATGTAATCACTGTAATAGATCCGATCAATGAAATTATTTGTTTATGTGCAAAGTATTCATTAATCCAACTTTTATATGTGAATAGGCAAGATTATGTATTCTACAAATGAAGTATAGTGGTTTGAAGATGAACTAATAAGTTTTGTTCTCTGTTTAAACCTACTTGGGAAAAGTTTACTTATAAAAATTTACTGTTTAAGGGAGCAGAATCTGAAATAATGCAGCAAAAATATATAGTATGACAACAAATAATTGTTTAAGTAGTTCACCCCTCTCTTGGGCTACCTCTGTTGGGTCCAAAAGCCTCTAATTAGGCTTTTCCCTTTTTGATTAAATGATCAAAATGTGAATACAACTGTATAGAAGCCTCAAAGGGAAAAATAAGTTGCAAATTAAGATTCAGAAGGCTGAAATCAGTATAAAATGACTAATCAATCACCTCCATTGGATGAGGATAGTCCAAAATAGCTCTTCTTTCCTTAGGCCCTAGTGGCTCCACGACCAAAAACGCTGGTAAATTCTCTGATAGAGCACCCTGATGGCTCTGCAAACACTCCCAACAGCTCCAGAATGATCCAATACCCCAAAAACAAAAACAAATTCGTATCAAAAGGCCTTTCCTAGCCAAAGTTATGGCTCTTTTACTCCAACTGCCAGTTTGGCCTAGAATCACTCCAGATAAGTCTGGTGGAACTCCAGATAATCCGCCACAATAGGGAACGGCCCTAAAATTGGGGGTCCACTGAATAGACCGCCGAAATGGAGGGGCTAAGGGATAAGCCCATGCATCCGCACCAAACGGACTTCATAAACAAACTTAAGTTTATTGCGGCATTACATAAGGTTTGCAACCATATATTAAATCTCCTCCGCTCCTGGCGCTGGTCCACGGGACCACAACCCCGCCACCTGCACGCCAAACGAACATTCAAACGTTTAAAAACATATTCACGCCAATGGTTTAACAAATCAACCATTGTAGCCCATTGGTCGGGCCTATTCGTTGTGTCCGCCCTGACCCGGGGTCGAACCACACCGCGACCAAAGTTTTACTCCGCTCCAAGTAGGCACCACATGCCTTTTAACTTTGCACGTTCCAAATTTTTGAACCAAACGTTGGGTTTAACATGTTAATATGAAACCTTTGATATGTTATGCCATACCATATTACACCTTTAAACTTTAACATGTGGGTTTTTAAACATTACATAATGTGCCCATAACCTTTGAACGATTAATATATATATGGGGTTTTTATTTAGTTTTTTAATAAGGTTTAATTTTTTTTTTTTAATAATTAATTAAAATATATAATTAATAATATAATATATGATTTAATAAAAAACCATATAAAATATTAAAACTATATAATTTAATTAATTTATTAAACCTTAATAAAAAATAAAATTATCCCAACACATAATATTAAAAAAGTTTCTTTCAAAATTGAAAGTTATTGGGCAATTTCAAAATGCAATATCTCCTCCATACGACAACGGATTTGAGTGCCGTTCATGGCTACAGGATCTTTTTGGCGAGCTCTTTCCAATTGATCTAGTTTGGACCAATTCTGAGCAACTTCATTTTTGAGCATTTTTCTACAAGAGATTTGATCTCCTGATCACACCTCCCAAATGGGAAGATTTTGGACCCCAAAAGCTCTCTGATTACTGAAACTGATGATGTAGAGACTGATTCTCCACTCTTCCACCTTTGAAAAACTGAAATCTACCCGATTTCATCAAATGAAGCTTTTGAGAAAATGATAATCTGTCTCTGGAATAAACTGATCATCCATTGCTAAGATTGACAGAGTCATGATGCAAATGATTAAAATTTGCAGAACAGCAATTAAAATCTGCAGAAAAAAACTTTCTCTACATTGATCAAACTTCCCAGAAGACTTAAAATAACCTTCACCTTGCAAACTGTTCCCATGGCGAATTCTACCATTCTGAAACCAACTTTTTCCCATGCTGAATGGTGTATCCTTCTCGCTTGCACTGCTTTTCTTTGACACTTCATTCTCTACATTGGCTGACCCAAAAGGTAATTTGTGCAACATAACATCATATTCTTTCAAAGATAAATTGTTATCAAACTGAGACAAATCATTAGCAACATCATAAAAAGGCAAATGCTAAAAATCTGGTCGTTTCAACATCAACAAAGTTAGACTTTCACTTGCATTAACCAGTCTTTTGAATTGACTTGCATGGAGTAAAGAAGATTCCAGCTTCTTCTTGTGAGCTCTCACAATGAACTCTTTACCATCTTTGAACAAGTGATACTTGTTTTCATGGTGATGAAAGATAGCCCTTCTGTCAAATAAATAAGGACGTCCCAAAAAAATACCTAAGATATCAAGCGGCACAACATCAAGTTCCACTGTGTCAATAAAGTGTGTAGTTATTGCAAAGTGCAATATGCACTTCCTTGAGACTTGCAAATTGGCATCCTTGCATATCCATCCAAGTGGATAAGGCTTCAGATGTGGAATGGTCTCAAGTTTAAGCTGCTTGACCAAGTCTTCAGATATAAGATTATCTTGTGACCCACTGTCAAATAGTGTGTCAATTTTGGTATGTTTTGAAATTACCCTCACATGGAAAAGCTCTATCTATTGGAAATATGATGCAGAGTGTTGTCCTTGATGGCAACCCACCTTGATGAAGATGATGACAACTTACTTGATGAAGTTGTGCTTGATAGAATATGTTCTTAATGAAGTAAATCTGATGTATCTATAGTGAGTACAGAAGGCAGTGAAGAAAGGAATTCAGATTGTGCTAAATCTATGGTGAAAGAGTATGTCTCAAGGCATACGCGGATCTGTCTAAGGGAAGTTGCGTATGCATGCGGAAAAGAACGTGCAAAGTTGTGTATGGGCTAAAGCGCTCTAAAAGTGCAAAACCAGGGGTAACCACCATGGTATTGACCCATTGTATTGGGTAATGATCCGCCTAATTGACCCCGTCTAGGAATACCATCGGAAGTAATGTTGTTTTGGCTCATGGTATTGAAAAAGGGGCTCATGGTATTGAAAAAGGATAAACCTATATAAAGAGATGAAATTCATTATGTAAATCATGAGTGTGGGTGCAAGACGTCTGAGCTTGAATGAATACTTCTCTCTGAAGTAGATCTGAATGGAAAGGGTTACACTTGAATGAAAAATCTGAGTGTATGATGCACCAATGATGAAGAAGGGGATCTAGATCTGAAATGTGCTTGTATTTGCTAGATTTGTTTATGGAATGATTAGATCCAAGAAGAGGCGAACATCTGTCTGAAGTGAAGGGTTAAATCTGTGTGAAGTATCTGTTCTGAAGAAATGCAATGACCTAAAATCTCTGAAGATCCATACGCTAGTTCGCTGAAGAGGAAGCGCGTATATACGTGGCTTCGATGAAAGAAAAGCGCGTATGCGCAATTAAATTGGTTCTATAATATGTACAAAAGTATACGCTAGTTTGTGTAATGGAAGCGCGTATATACGCGACATCAGTGAAGTGAAAGCGCGTATTCAAACTAGGGTTTGCGAAGTCTGTGGTAAGAAATGACTGATCTATTCTGTTGTATTGCTGCTATCTGTATTCTACTGTTCTGAGTTGTCTGCATCAGTTTGGTTGTATGATTGAGCTTAAATGTATGAAGAGGGTCCAGTCTGAAAATATGATGAAACGTGGCCTACAAGTATTGTTCTATTGAAGTTGTTGGATCCAGTGTGAAAATTGATGAAACGTGGTCCGAAGGGGTGCCGAGGGTTGTAGCCTTCAGTCAGGAGGTCGTAGCTCCCTTCCAGGAGAGGCTGGTAAACGAGATCAGGGGGTCGTAGCTCCCTTCCAGGAGAGGCTGGTAAACGAGTCAGGGGGTTGGAGCTCCCTTCCAGGAGAGGCTGGTAAACGAGCGTAGGAGGGTGCCTGCGTGCTGGTCAACTCTGCGCCAGCACATATGTTGTAAGATGTTTTCTCTATAATAAAATATTGAAGGCTGAGCAACTGCAGCGGTGGTTTTCTCCCGACTTGGGTTTCCACCTAAAAATCCTGGTGTTCATGTGTGATGCTTTGTGTGATGGTTTATTCTGTTCTTACTGCACATGTTTACTATTTATTGAATATCTGATGAATAAATGATGGAATGGTTTAAGTGAAGAATTAATGACATAATTAGTTCTCTGTGTATACGCGAGTTTAATAAAGGGTATCCGCGTATATACGCGAGTCTTCTTCAGGAAAGTAGCGTATGGGTTTTTGAAGTAAAGAAAAGTAAAAAGTTTTGAATATGCTGTAAATACTGATTCACCCCCCCTCTCAGTATTTTTCCCAACAATTGGTATCAGAGGAGGTTCTTCTGCAGAAGCTTGATTGCTTGAAGAAGATCCGTCGCAATGGGAAGTCAAGAAGGAGTGATGTCTATAAAGCCACCTCTATTCAATGGAAGCAATCTGATATTCTGGAAGGTACGAACAAAAGTGTATCTGCAAAGTCTTGGTGCAGATGTATGGGCAATCGTGGAAGAAGGCTATCAATACCCAGCAAATATTCCTACTGATGCAGCTGAAAGGAAGAAGTATGAAACCAATGCCAAAGCATTAAATGTCTTGTTAGGAAGCATGTCTGAATCAGAATTTGCTAAAGTGATGCAGCTACATTCAGCAAAAGAAATATGGGACAAAATCATTCTGAGCTATGAAGGAGATACAAAGGTAAAAAATGCAAAACTCCAAACTCTTAGAATTGAATATGAAAGTTTGAAGATGCATAGTGATGAAAGTGTTGCCAGTTTCTTCCTTCGTCTAGATGATGTTGTAAATTGAATGAGAAATTTGGGTGAAACCATAACTGATACTACTCTGGTGGAAAAAGTCTTAAGATCCTTGACTTCAAAATTTGACTCTAAAGTCTCAGCTATTGAAGAAAGGCAAGATCTGCAAACTCTTACTATTGTTCAATTACATCGTATTCTGACTTCTTTTGAAATGAGACAAGGAGGTCCTTCTCAAATCAGAGAAGCTGCTTTTAAGGTATCTGCAAGAGGAAAAGAAAAGGAAGTCGTCAAAGAATCCAGCTACATATCCGATGAAGAAGAAGCGAATTTCGTGAGAAAACTCCAAACAGGAACTGGAAGATTCAAAGGTAAGCTTCCTTTCAAATGTTTTGAGTGTGGAAAAGTTGGTCATTATGCTGCAAAATGTCTTTATAAAGGAAAATAAGTAGTAAGAAGGAATAAGAACCAATCTAGCTCTAAGAAAGGTTACTATACTAATGAAGACAGTGATGGGTCATCTGATAGTGAGGAAGAATGTGAAGAAGATCTTAGACTTCTCATGGCATTTGAACAAAAAGAAGAAAAGGATACTTTTATGGATGCTCTAGAGGAAAATGATTTTCTTGAAGAAAAAAATCAACTCAAACTACGCTTAGAAGATTATAAAATTCTCTTAGAAGAACAAAAGATAATCAGAGAGACCATTGAAAAGCAGCTTGAAGAAGCAAAGAAACATATTGAAAAATTGGAATGTGAAGTTGTAAGTCAAAGAAAATAAGTTGAGAAAGCAAAGACCTTGAATCTTAGATTTGCTAAAGGATCTGAAACCTTATATGAGATTATCAAGGTACAACGTTCTCCTCTTATAAAGACAGGTCTTGGATATACCGGAGAATCTTCTCAAGCTTCAGCACCAAACTATCTAAAAGCAGCTACAGGTGGTTTACTACATTCAGCAACTCAGCAAGGGAATAAAGGATCTCTACAGGGAAAGCAGGACCATCTCAATTCAAGGAACACTAACAGGGATAGCTTTCAAAAACGCTACACCCAACAGGTAAATTCAAATAGAAGATTCCATGATCGCAGAAATTTCTACTTCAATGGGCAATGTTTCACATGTCACAATTTTGGTCATAAAGCTGTTCAATGTGTTGCATATAAAACCATCATGACAAGATAAGCAAGAAAGAAAATGTTGGATACTGAACCAAAGAAGAATACCTATAACAACTTTTCTCCTCTTCAAAGTGAAGTTGCATGTACTTATTGCAATAACTTTGGCCATGAAGAATCTGAATGCAGGAACAAGATCCAGCCAAAAGAATATGTTCCCTCAAGCTCTAAAGTGTGGAAAAAGAAAGAACCGCCGGTTGAAAATTGTGGGATAGCATTATTTGCAGAAGGTGAAGAAAATCAATGGTACATCAATAGTGGGTGTTCAAGACACATGACAGGTGACAAAAGCAAACTTCTTTCATATAATGCTCTAGAAAAGGAAAAGAAAGTTACATTTGGAAATGATACTCCTGCTATAATTAAAGGAAAAGGGTCAGTGTTTCTAAAAGAAAAGGTGAAGGCTAAAGATGTCATGTATGTGGATGGATTAAGACATAACCTGTTAAGTGTAAGTCAAATGTGTGATCAAGGAACATAAGTTGTTTTTAGTTCAAAAGAATGTGTGGTTCGTGATCTTGATACAGGTAAAATTATTATAAAAGGAAAAAGAAATCCAAGCAACCTGTATATACTAAAGGGCTACAAAGATCAATGTTACCTGAGCAAATCTTTAGAAAATTGGCTATGGCATAGAAGGCTGGGGCATCTGAGCTTCTCTCAAATCAACAAAGCAAGCAGACTTCAAGATGTTCGTGATCTTCCCAATATTAATCCACCAGAAAGTATCATATGCAAATCTTGTCAATTCGGTAAGCAGACTAGAGTACGGTTTAATGCCAAAGAAGGATCATCAAGTAAGCCGCTTGAACTCATTCATACTGACATATGTAGACCTATGAGAAAGAAGACACCACGTGGGGAAGAATACTATATCTTATTCATTGATGATTACTCTAGAATGTGTTGGATCGGGTTCATTAAACACAAAGATGAAGCATTTGAAAAATTTCTGAGCTTCAAAGCACTGGCTGAAAATGAATTGGATCTAAAAATCAAGTGTCTCAGATCTGATCGAGGAGGAGAGTATACATCAAATGAATTTCTTGAATTTTGTGAACAACATGGCATAAAAAGACAATTCTCTGTAGCTGGCACTCCACAACAAAATGGCGTAGTAGAAAGAATGAATAGAACAATTCAACAAATGGCTAGAGCTATGATTGATGATTATGGAATACCTCACACTTTCTGGGGAGAAGCAACACATACAGCAGCAAAAATTCTCAACAAAGCTCATGTTCGGGTAAACAGTGATAAAACTCCATATGAACTCTAGTATGGTAAATCTCCCTCCGTAAAGAATTTTAGAGTTTTTGGAAGCAAATTCTTTATCAAAAATAATGATGAAAAGCTTGGCAAGTTCGAACCTAGATCAGATAAAATAATTTTCCTTGGTTACTCATCTTCAAGAAAAGCATACAAATGTTATAATGAAAGGCTTCAAAAGATTGTTGAATGTATTGATGTTGTTATTGATGAGTCTCCTACAGCTCCTAAAGAAGAAAAACAAACAACAAAAGAAGATGATGATGACTTATGGCCTTCTACATTTGATATAGACAGTGAATCCAATGATGAACCTGAAACTGATCTATCTGAAAAAGCTCCATCTAGATATGTTCAAAATAATCATCCTGAATCTCAAATCTTGGGAGACAAGGAATCAGGTGTACGAACAAGGAGAACTCTTGTGGGATCTTCTAGTCATATGGCACTTCTATCCACAATTGAACCTCTCAATGTCAATCAAGCTAGCAGAGATGAATGTTGGAGGAAAGCCATGGATGAAGAACTTGTTCAAATTGAAAAAAATGACACTTGGGATTTGGTACCAAGACCTCGTGATAAAAATGTCATTGGAACTAAATGGATTTTCAAGAACAAGTTAAATGAGAATGGGGATGTTGTAAGAAACAAAGCTAGACTGGTTTGCAAAGTGTATACTCAACAAGAAGGTATAGACTTTGAAGAAACTTTTGCTCCTGTAGCTAGACTTGAAGCCATCAGAATGTTTCTTGCCTTTTCAAGTTATCAACAAATCAAAGTTTATCAAATGGATGTTAAATCTGCTTTTCTTAACGGTGATCTAGAAGAAGAAGTATATATAGAACAACCGGAAGGATTCATTTTGGGAAATGATGCAAATATTGTTTGTAGACTTAAAAAGGCTCTGTATGGACTCAAACAAGCTCCAAGGGCTTGGTATTATCGTCTTGACAAATATCTTCATCAACAAGGATTTTCAAAGGGGTCTGCTGATAGCAACTTATACACAAAAGTTGAAAATGATAAACTATTGATTGTGGTTGTATATGTTGATGATATCATTTTTGGGAGTAACGAAGAATCTTTGAGTCAAAAATTTGCTTCTGTCATGCAGCAAGAATTTGAAATGTCTCTACTTGGGGAACTAACATAATTTCTTGGCTTACAAGTGCATCAAACTACAGATGGTATATTCCTATCACAAGCAAAATATCTTAAGCAAATTCTGAAGAAGTATGGCATGGAAGAATGCAAACCTGTAAGTACACCGATGATAATCGGATGCAATCTCAGTTCTCAAGATGATTCTCCCACGGTGAATCAACCAGAATACAGATCGATGATAGGGAGTTTAATTTATCTCACTGGGACTAGACCAGACATTATGCATGCTGTTGGGATTGTTGGACGATTCCAAGCTAATCCAAAAGAGTCTCATCTTCAGGCTGTTAAAATAATTTTCAAATATCTTCAAGGAACTCAAGACTTTGGTCTATGGTATCCAAAGAATGCTGATCTTACTCTTCATGCTTACACTGATGCAGATTGGGCTGGAAGTGTTGATGATCGGAAAATCACTAGTGGTGGTACATTCTACATGGGGCCCCGGTTAGTATCTTGGTTCAGCAAGAAGCAAATTTCTATTGCCTTATCTACAGCAGAAGCAGAATATGTGGCTGCCGCATCTTGTTGCACTCAACTCCTTTGGATGATGCAAACCTTACAAGATTTTCAAATCAAATGTACTCCTCCTGTCCCCATTAAGTGTGATAATACAAGTGCCATTAGTATTTCAAAGAATCCTGTTATGCATTCAAAGACCAAGCACATTCCCATCAAGTATCACTTCTTACGTGAACAAGTGCTTGAGCAAACAGTGAAGTTGGAGTATGTTCCCTCCAAAGAACAAGTTGCTAATATCTTTACCAAACCTCTGCCCAGGGAAGCGTTCGAGTATCTAAGACAGAAGCTGGGAGTGTTCTCTGCCAGTCAAAAGAACAAATCTGCATAAATTTAGAATATGGTAGTGGATACGCGGGTTTCATGAAACACAGTCGCGTATATACGCGAGTTCCTATACAGAAAACCGCGTATGTATGATTGCTGACAATTTTCTACTTGGAGTCAGCTCTCTTCAGCACAGCTGCAGTGATGTTTGGTATCTCTGATACTGTTTGGTATATCTGGTGGTGTTCCAGTTCTCATAATTCTTTTCTCATGTTTTGATAAAGATACCTTGATGATTTGTTGGTGAAAGTGTTCAGGATGCACAAACTAAGGGGGAGCCTTAGTCATATGGAAAGGATGCTTGGATGCACAGATTCAGGGGGAGCTTTAGCGTTGCTGAGTATAATGCATTGTTGGCATTATGATGATTCTGAAATATGTTCTCCTTCTTGAGGACTTTTTGGTGTTGGTTATGAAAAGTCACATTTGTAATTTGATGAAAAGGTCTTGTTAAGACCCATGATGTAAGATTGTAATATTCAGTCTTGTAAGGACTTGTCGAATTTGTAAACCCACTTGGTTGGGTAGCTGAGTCATTTTTTTGTAAACCCACTTGGTTGGGTAGTTGAGTCTCATATGTAAATCCACCTGGATGGATCTTTGATGTAAGTATGAGTCATTGGTGATAGGAAGTTCATAGAGTCATGTACTTCATTGAAAAATATGCTTGAAAATTCAGCATGAACTCAGGGGGAGAGTATGTTGGTTTTGGTCCGCCCTTTGCTCTTGATGTAAAAGGGGGAGAGTGACAAGGTGTTTGAATGGTGTCAAAAATGGAGAGAGTGACATGATGTCATTATATTCTTAATGTACCTATCTGTTGTGGTAACCAAACACCATTGTGGTTGCCATCAAGTCCAAAGGGGGAGATTGTTGGCAATATGATGCAGAGTGTTGTCTTTGATGGCAACCCACCTTGATGAAGATGATGACAACTTACTTGATGAAGTTGTGCTTGATAGAATATGTTCTTAATGAAGTAAATCTGATGTATCTACAGTGAGTACAGAAGGCAGTGAAGAAAGGAATTCAGATTGTGCTAAATCTATGGTGAAAGAGTATGTCTCAAGGCATACGCGGATCTGTCTAAGGGAAGTCGCGTATGCACGCAGAAAAGAACGTGCAAAGTCACGTATGGGCTAAAGCACTCTAAAAGTGCAAAACCAGGGGTAATCACCATGGTATTGACCCATTGTATTGGGTAATGATCCGCCTAATTGACCCCGTCCAGGAATACCATCGGAAGTAATGTTGTTTTGGCTCAGGGTATTGAAAAAGGGGCTCATGGTATTGAAAAAGGATAAACCTATATAAAGAGATGAAATTCATTATGTAAATCATGAGTGTGGGTGCAAGACGTCTGAGCTTGAATGAATACTTCTCTCTGAAGTAGATCTGAATGGAAAGGGTTACACTTGAATGAAAAATCTGAGTGTATGATGCACCAATGATGAAGAAGGGGATCTAGATCTGAAATGTGCTTGTATTTTCTAGATATGTTTATGGAATGATTAGATCCAAGAAGAGGCGAACATCTGTCTGAAGTGAAGGGTTAAATCTGTGTGAAGTATCTGTTCTGAAGAAATGCAATGACCTAAAATCTCTGAAGAACCATACGCTAGTTCGCCGAAAAGGAAGCGCGTATATACGCGGCTTCGCCGAAAGAAAAGCGCGTATGCGCAATTAAATTGGTTCTGTAATATGTACAGAAGTATACGTTGTTTTGTATGAATGGAAGCGCGTATATACGCGACATCGGTGAAGTGAAAGCGCGTATGCAAACTAGGGTTTGCTGAAGTCTGTGGTAAGAAATGACTGATCTATTCTGCTGTATTACTGCTATCTGTATTCTACTGTTCTGAGTTGTTTGCATCAGTTTGGTTGTATGATTGAGTTTAAATGTATGAAGAGGGTCCAGTCTGAAAATATGATGAAACGTGGCCTACAAGCATTGTTCTATTGAAGTTGTTGGATCCAGTGTGAAAATTGATGAAATGTGGTCCGAAGGGGTGCTGAGGGTTGTAGCCTTCAGTCAGGGGGTTGTAGCTCCCTTCCAGGTGAGGCTGGTAAACGAGATCAGGGGGTCGTAGCTCCCTTCCAGGGGAGGCTGGTAAACGAGTCAGGGGGTTGGAGCTCCCTTCTAGGAGAGGCTGGTAAACGAGCGCAGGTGGGTGCCTGCGTGATGGTAGGAGTCTGGACCAACACATATTTTGTAAGATGTTTTCTCTATAATAAAATATTGACGGCTGAGCAACTGTAGCGGTGGTTTTCTCCTGACTTGGGTTTCAACCTAAAAATCCCGGTGTTCATGTGTGATGCTTTGTGTGATGGTTTATTCTGTTCTTACTGCACATGTTTACTGTTTATTGAATATATGATGAATAAATGATGGAATGGTTTAAGTGAAGAATTAATGACATAATTAGTTCTCTGTGTATACGCGAGTTTAATAAAGGGTATCCGCGTATATACGCGAGTCTTCTTCAGGAAAGTAGCGTATGGGTTTTGAAGTAAAGAAAAGTAAAAATTTTTGAATATGCTGTAAATACTGATTCACCCCCCCTCTCAGTATTTTTCCCAACACTATCCTCCTCTTTTCATCATGAGTATCTTTGTGACAATTCAAAGAGCTAGAACTAGGAATTGTGTCTTGCGCCACTTCTTTCCCCTTAATGTTCTTTAAACCATGCCTATGCTTTTTGTCTCATCTCCTGAGTCTGACCCTAAGTCTTGCTCAACTGTTGCTACAATTTTCTCCTTTTCTTTGGTCTTGTTTTTGTTCTTGAATTTTTCTGGTTTCAGTTCAGGATGAATCTTCCAACAATGATCTTCATCATGACTAGTCTTTGAACAGATCTTGAAAAAGAACTTTCCCTTTTCTTTTCTTGAATTTGCAACTCTTTTCTTTCCTTTGTTTTTGAAATTACTATCCTCATCAAAAGTATTCTTTCCTCTAGCTTCTAAATGTGTAGCCTGGACACAGACTTCATCTAAGCTGGTAGGATTGAACATTAGAATAGTATGTTGCAGATAATTGTGCAAACCTCCTATGTATTTCAACAAGGTTTCTTGACTTTGTAAGTCTACTCCACGTAGAAGTGCTCTCCTTCTAAACTCTTGGGTATAATCTTGCACATTTTGACCCTTAAGTTGCCTAAAATTTTGCCAATTCATGATTTCTTTCTGAATATGAGCAAGAGGATAAAACTATTTCTTAATAGCTGTAATAAACTCATTCCAAGTTAAATTTATATTACCATGCTTTTTAATTTCCTCCTTGGTCTTGGCTTCCCACCAAACCAAAGATGCTCCATCCATTCTCAAAGAGGCTAATTGGATTTTTGTTTCATCATCATGCAAATTCTGAATCCTTAGATAGACTTCCAGCTGTCTAATCTAGTTATCCAATTTTTCTGCATTCACATCACCATTAAACATCGGAAACTCAAACTTCACATCAAGCTTTAACAAAGGATTTTAAGAGATGTTTTTGTTTTGTGTGACTGATTAACAAAAGTAGAAGAGGATGATGTGGAGGAAGAGGATGACGATGGAGATGAAGGATCACCATTTCCTCCATTCCCTTTCTTAGATTCATCTTTGTCTTTCTTTCCTCCTGAAGAATCTCCTTCTTCTCTTTGGTTTCTAGACCCTTCTCCAGCAATTCTATCATTTCTTTCCTGGTATAGGATCCTAACCATCTCAGTAAAGTCCAAGAAATATTTTCTAAAGACTCTTTCTTCTTCCTTGGGATCCATTTCCTCATGTACTTCTACTTCTCTGGAAGACATGTTTGTGGTTGATTCTAAGGCTAATGAGGATGAAATGGAAGGTGGATGTAATGGCACTCTAGCCCTCCTTGGTTGAGGATTAACTTGTTCTCTAACCAATTGACCTTCCCCTCTTTGCAATTTCAGCCTAGTAAGCATCAAATTTTTTAGAATAATACAATTTACTTGCACAAATTTCACAAACTCCTAAGCAAAACCTTGAGCTCCGATACCAACCTGATCTGAAATTGTGAGAACAAATTATTTCTCATACAGAGATTGACAGTAAGGGGCTTTTACTGGTTATTTCACCTTTACTAGAAAGGATGAAACCAGAGGCTACCTGGCCCACAAACTGGCTCTGCCTAAAGAAATAAAATGTAATCACTGTAATAGATCCGATCAATGAAACTATTTGTTTATGTGAAAAGTATTCATTAATCCAACTTTTATATGTGAATAGGCAAGATTATGTATTCTGCAAATGAAGTATAGTGGTATGAAGATGAACTAATAAGTTTTGTTCTCTGTTTAAACCTGCTTGGGAAAAGTTTACTTATAAAAATTTACTGTTTAAGGGAGCAGAATCTGAAATAATGCAGCAAAAATATACAGTGTGATAGCAAATAATTGTTTAAGCAGTTCACCCCTCTCTTGGGCTACCTCTGCTGGGTCCAAAAGCCTCTAATTAGGCTTTTCCCTTTTTGATTAAATGCTCAAAATGTGAATACAACTGTATAGAAGCCTCAAAGGGAAAAATAAGCTGCAAATTAAGATTCAGAAGGCTGAAATCAGTATAAAATGACTAATCAATCACCTCCATTGGATGAGGATAGTCCAAAACAACTCTTCTTTCCTTAGGCCCTGGTGGCTTCACGATAAAAACGCTGGAAAATTCTTTGATAGAGCACCCTGATGGCTCTGAAAACACTCCCAACAGCTCCAGAATGATCCAATACCCCAAAAACAAAAAACAAATCGTATCAAAAGGCCTTTCCTAGCCAAAGTTATGGCTCTTTTACTCCAACTGCCAGTTTGGCCTAGAATCACTCCAGCTAAGTCTGGTGGAACTCCAGATAATCCGCCATAATAGGGAACAGCCATAAAATTGGGGGTCTGCTGAATAGACCGCCGAAATGGAGGGGCTAAGGGATAAGCCCATGCGTCCGCACCGAACGGACTTCATAAACAAACTTAAGTTTATTGCGGCATTACATAAGGTTTGCAACCATATATTAAATCTCCTCCGCTCCTAGCGCTGGTCCACGGGACCACGACCCCGCCACCTGCGCGCCAAACGAACATTCAAACATTTAAAAACATATTCACGCCAATGGTTTAACAAATCAACCGTTGTAGCCCGTTGGTCAGGCCTATTCGTTGTGTCCACCCTGACCCGGGGTCGAACCACACCGCGACCAAAGTTTTACTCCGCTCCAAGTAGGCACCACATGCCTTTTAACTTTGCACGTTCCAAATTATTGAACCATATGTTGGGTTTAACATGTTAATATGAAACCTTTGATATGTTATGCCATACCATATTACACCTTTAAACTTTAACATGTGGGTTTTTAAACATTACATAACGTGCCCATAACCTTTGAACGATTAATATATATATGGGGTTTTTATTTAGTTTTTTAATAGGGTTTATTTTTTATTTATTTTTAATAATTAATTAAAATATAATATTAATAATATAATATATGATTTAATAAAAAACCATATAAAATATTAAAACTATATAATTTAATTAATTTATTAAACCTTAATAAAAAATAAAATTATCCCAACACATAATATTAAAAAAAATTCTTTCAAAATTGAAAGTTATTGGGCGATTTCAAAATGCAATATCTCCTCCATACGGCAACGGATTTTAGTGCCATTCATGGCTACAGGATCGTTTTGGCGAGCTCTTTCCAGTCGATCTAGTTTGGACCAATTCTGAGCAACTTCATTTTTGAGCATTTTTCTACAAGAGATTTGATCTCCTGATCAAAACTATTGTTCCCTAAGCTACTGTTCCCTAAGTATTTGTTCCCTAAACTATTGTTCCCTAAGTCAAATTTCAGATTTTAATCAATGTTTCATGGAAATTTATTACAAATAAAACCCTCCAGCGCAAAAGGAAGTTGAGCCACATGTACACATAGGGGATAAGACAGATCAGCATAAAAGGCCTCGAATGCCACATCTACAGCAGCTATTACTCCACCAAAGGACACCTACGGCCTACTTTTCTTTTCAAAGACTTTATGACAACCATCCTTATGACAAATACTTCATTAAAAAATTGTCAGAACAATTATTAAGTAGACGTGGAGCTTCAGAACCCAAAAACTGATAGTTTACTTGTCGTAGAGGTCAGACAGAGTACTTCATGTCACAATTTGCTTCAAAGAATACACTTCAGAGTTAAATACCCGCCTACCAGATATGCAAAAAAATAGGAAAAACTATCAAATGGTACAATCATTCAATGCTATGTTTATTGAGCAGAATGGGCATTCGAACACTTCTCCTACTCTGTCTTAATTCATATTTATTATCATTTCAGCAGCGCTCTTCCCCTTTCACCTATAAGTATTAAAAGAAAATTCATTGCAATGGTTGGAAAAATTTTAATTGGCTGAACTGTTATTGAGTAAGAGACTTTGAGTAGTTGTAATATAGTAGGCTGGGAAGAAAAGAATTGGACTGTAAAGAGCTATTGGACTGAAATTATGTAACTGGTTTTGCACATCAATAGACAAGAAGATTCACTGGATCCTGATCGAAATAATTGGTGATGTTATTCTCACTGTAATTGATATTCTCTTGATGTTTTCACAGTGTTCATAATTCTCTGGTAAAGAACAACAAATATAGAGTTGGATATACTGCAAAGTACCCTGGCTCTCACTGAAAATATTTATCTTTATGTTTTCTGCTAAATGTGTGTTTGGGAATGATTTCAATAGAGTATAACTAGTCAAGGAATGTTGGTGATCCCATGTCTGGCTGAGTATAACTTGAGTTATTTTTATTGAATGATATTTTCATTGTAGGCTAAGTACAGTCTTAATCAAGGAATTTTATGGTTAGCCCTGTCCCTTGTTTATGTCTTAAAAATTTGTTATGAAGTTTTCCCTTAAAAGTGTGCCAAAAGCAGGTTTGGTTAGAAGTCCTTACTTGATCTTAGGTGAATTTTTATGTTTATCTTAAACGTTTATTCCTGAGAGTGTGTCAAAAGAAGGATAGGTTTAAAGCCCTTACCTGATCTTAGGTTGCCCTTTGTTTTCTTACATGTTGCTTCTTTCACCTCATCCATTAATGTTTCCATACCATCAACTCAACTTAAAAGATCTTCTGATATAGATGACTTTCCCTTTGAAAACCCTTGAATAAGTTGTTGTGCAAGTAGACCCTTTTATGACTCCATAGCCCAATGTTTTAGCACTATTTTTTGACCTATCTTCCCATGCTAAAACATCCTTCCACTCATTTCTTTCTTCAATCCACATGACCTTCTCATTTAATGATCCCCAACCAACAAACAAAAAAACCCTTTGTGCTGCATAACTAGCCTAATATCATTATCATAAGCCTTAAAGACAAATCCTTTGAAAACACATATAGAGAGATCCCTCTCTGAATCCAGGAGGGCTAGATCCTAGGATTCCAAAGTGGTTCTAATGTTTCCTTGTCATTTAGTAAACCAGTCTACTAAATCATAGGACCCCAACACTAAGGACCAAATATTCTAGCCCGGTGAACCTATCTAATTTCATCTTTTTCTACTGACCTCCACCATCAAGTGTCTACCATCTCCTTAGAATGTAAGGATAGGGGGGATATGTTGGATCAAGAAATGTGTCATCACAACCCTGATCATCACCCCCTCCTATCTTTGGAGCATATTTCTGTATCTAAGCCATGTAAAACGGGGGGTGGAGGTGGAGGTGGAGGTGGAGGTGGAGGCGAGGGGAAAATATGGGGATGGGTTGTGATGGGAGTGGAGGGTTGGGGAATCCCGAAAATTCCTTGATGATCTCCAAATTTTGTCAACGCAATTCTAGGGGTCACAAGGTTTCTTTCTCCTTCTTCGCTTTCAGACCCAAACAATGGAATGTACGCAATCTCAATATAATTATCAAAACCTACCCTAAATCTCTTACCGCATCATGTGGTTCTAGTTTTTATTCCTCAGAACATCAATCATATTGCATTCGAAGCACGCCTTTTTCACACAATAGCATCTTAATATAGAGCTTCAATGAGTTCAAGTACTTACTTCACAGGCATTTGAAAAATTTGTGCTCGACTTCATTGTAAGACATAGATGTATCAATCGCGAACTCAGTAATGAAGCCTCCAAGAATACTATTGATCCAATAATGAAAATCCTTTGAAATCTTGTTATCACTTTCCTTCAATTGCTTGGTTAGCTTTGGAGTCCACGCAATAATTTTATCGTCCTTGAAGCATGTATTTTTCTCATCTAGTCCTAATAACCACTCGTTCATCTCTTTAGTGAATGATGAGAATAATATATCGTGTTGATCTGTGAAAATATATTTCTATAACCACTTCCCAGTTGATAGGCGTGGATTTATGTTTTCTTGTACTGCAAATTCATGTTCTTTCAGATCTACCCAGTCTTGAATCTATTTTCTAGATGAATGCCACATCCACATATCCCTTAATCAGATCCCTATCTCAGAAATGGAACCATTTTTTAGCTTAATGGGACCTAGACCTAGGTTCAAATATGGCTACGGGAACCAAAAAAATCCATTAATACCGGCCCTTTCGGCAATGGTCTGTTGCGCAGACTGAAGTCTCACTCGAACCAATATTAGGGGATGCTAGAACCAGGTTTCTGCATCCAGAGGGAATATGGAATGTGGCTTTAGGGTTTATCTTCTCTTTAACACTTATCATAGCTTTGCAAAACAAATATATGAAATACGTAATCATTTTTCAATACTTCTAGTTAACTAGGTTTCATACTGTGTGATTTCACTTTAACATGCATTACTCAACAAAAGAAACCATAACCTAGACTTTGCGATGAAAATATAGATAAAAACCATAACTTGGCACAGATAACATCAAAATATAAATAGAGAAAACATATAAGTAAATAACACATATATGTCTTCAAGGTGTTCTTTCATTACCTCAGATCTTCTTAATAGAACAATTTTCACCATGCACACTCGGGTATAGGGGTCTATGCACTTAGCTATAGAATTTCTAAGGTCTCCGTGCACTCAACTATAGGTGCATTTCTTTCACACAAAACATAGAATACAGACTCAATACAACCTGACATCCAAATGCATTCTATTGTGAAACCAGCTCCAAAAATAGAAGAAAAGAGATATCAACGTCTTAGAAATAAGCCACTTCGAGGGGTCAACCTCAAATATATTACATGAATGAACAATTCTTGGATGATACAAATTACGAAACCTACTTTCTATATATAGGAGTCCATGTGGCCACAATGTAATCCTAGCCAACCTAAAAATAATAATTTAAGGGCACAATAATAACAATATGGGGGTTACAGGGGTACAATAACAATAAGGGAGTTACACTGACAACAACACTAGTAAATTTGGCCAAATTTTCGATGGCCAATTCGTCACTATTTCGACACATAGTCATCGCAAGAGCGACAGTTCGAGGATGGGAAAAACATGGTTTGCCATCCCGTCGCAATTCTGATGCACTTACAAAGTGTCGCACTATTGAAACTTTTTCTGTCGCTTCCAAACAAGCGTTGCTCTTCTGACGTTTCCTAAACCGTCGCGCTTCCAACGTTTGTAAACTGTCACACTTCCGACAAAATGTGGTTCGACATTTTGAACGTTGCTCTTCCCAAGTTTGTAAATTGTCGCAATTCCGACGAAATGTGGTCCGACGTTTTGAACGTCGCTCTTCCGACGTTTGTAAACTGTCGCAATTCCGACACAATGTGGTCCGACGTTTTGGACGTCGCTCTTCCGATGTTTGTAAAATGTCGCAATTCCGACGAAATGTGGTCCGATGTTTTGAACGTCACTCTTTTGACGTTTTGAACGTCGCTCTTCCGACGTTTGTAAACTGTCGCAATTATGACGAAATGTGGTCTGACGTTTTGAACGTCGTTCGTCCGACGTTTTTATACTGTCTCTCTTCCGACGTTTTTAAGCTGTCGCAATTCCGATGCTTAAAAGGCGTCGGTATACTGACGGTGGGTTCAATTTAAAAAAAAAAATGAAACTTTAAAACAGGACAGTAAATCTCCAATATTTGTTATGATTTTGGGCGTTCCAATGACCGTGAAATATTAATATAATAAACCACCCCGCAACACTTCGACTATAAACAATCATATAAACATGGCTCTGTATTTCAAAAAACAGGTTTAAAATAGAAACATGGCAACATTTTTTTTTTCCAATTGTTATGAACATAATTCGACCGTGAAATACTAATATAATAAACCACCCCACAGTGCTTCATCTATAAATAATCATTTTTTTTTCACAAGAGAAAAAACGTTGTTTTGAATATATTATATGAAGTAAAACAGTCCATGAAGTCATTACATTTTCACATCTAAAGATTGGAACCCAAATATCCATCCAGAAAAGTGGAAGTCCCACCCCAGACAATGATAGAAAAATACCCCATGTCACATATAGGGACATAATATAAAACCCAGTAACAGTCCACATGGAGATTATCGAAAATTTGAGAAAGCATCCAAATATGCCCGAGGCATCTATAAGAAAGTGAAATAGCAGTATGTAGAATAGTAAAGCAGTAGATAGAGTACCGACGTCCATTGTTCCAAATACAAATTAAAGTACCCAAAATCCTTGAACAGAGAAAAACGCTAATCATGTGAGGAGTGTGATATGTCCAAAATATAAAAAGATCATCAGACCATATCAATAAACCAGCATCGCTAGTTTTGAAGGCAGAGTGATAACCTGTCAACACATAAAATAGTATCATAAAGCGGATATAGGAAATGTGCAGAGACATGTACTGTTGATATACGCCTCACACAAAAAGCATCCATGATAGAGAAAAAATATGTATAAACCTAGGGTCGATTGTATGTTTTGGCTCGCTTGTTCCCAGAAATAAAAACCATCTGCAGAAACCCAGGCTCACTTGTAAGATCAGGCTCGCTTGATTCCAAAATTGGTAACCATATGTTGCATCCAATATGTAAGGTTCAGGCTCGCTTGTTTCCATTAGTAGCCCGCTACAGCATCCACCCTGTTCATAGAAAAACGGTTCCTATAGATGTACAGAGAAAGAGTATAATACGTAGACCATATAAACATGGCTCTGTATCTCAAAAAACAGGTTTAAAATAGAAACAGGGAAACATTTTTTTTTCCAATTGTTATGAACATAATTTGACCGTGAAATATTAATATAATAAACCACCCCGCAGCGCTTCGAATATAAAAAATCATATAAACATGGCTCTGTATTTCAAAAAATAGGTTTAAAATAGAAACAGGGTAAAAAAAAATTTTCTAAGTAAAGTTAATCTATTAATAGTGGGAATAAAATTACACCGAAGTCAAAAACATTGCCCAGAATCATGGCAAATTCGTCATCAAAAAATCAAAAAAGAAGATTGCCCTCATACGGGGAAACTAATCTTGAACCTTTACAGAATTCAAAAATATTACAGAGGTCCAGCACAGTAATATAATTTAAAAGCAGCCCAATTAAGTTGGTCGCGAAGCAAGAAAAAAAAATTAACCAAACTACTCCTCCGGTGGTTCCTCGACGATTCGGCACCATCCTTCGGAAGTTCTAGGATCGCCAAGTGCTATCTCCACATTCATGCCACCGCTCCCCTCCTAAAGGCCCGAATGCTGGCCAGGTTTTTCTAAGCTCAGACCCACCGGATGGGTGCATTGTTCTTCCATTTGGGCGTCCTCACGGAAAACCACAGTAATTGAAGCTATGATTTGTGGGTGGTTCAAAGAGAAATTAAAGGAAAAAAGCGCAGTGCACATCATGGGAGAAGGTGAAGCGGTGGGGAAATGAGGAGCAGGGGAGCCCATATGGTGGCTAGATCCTAGAACCCGACCCCGCCCACTTTTAGTATCTGGATAGCGACCTGCGTGATAATCACTGGACTGGGAAGACGACTTGGTTGAGGGGCTGGAGGGAGTGCACAGGGGTTGACCTCTAGTGCTCCCCCTGCAGCAATGCATCCTTTGATGCAGGTGAGGCATGGGTGCAGTCTCAGCAGTGGGCACAAGACGAGATGGAGAAGAAGAATTCCAATAAACAAAGGAAGACAGACACAGACCATACCAAGAGAAATGCAGATATGCAGCAAGGTCTAAGCAGCAGTTCAGCTAGCCACTTCTCCTTCTCATCACAGTGAGCAGGCAGTGTAACCCATCAACTGGCTCGTCTGAAAAACCATAGTAAAACGCCATTTTATCGACCCAAATGTAATGCAATCGAAGGACGCCTGTCATAATTAATCTCTGATCATTAATGATATCCAAAGGCCGGATCATATTGGAGCATGCAGAATCGCTAACAGGTGTGGAGGTCCAATCTTGAATAGTGTTAAAACTTAATGCGATTTGATGTGAAAACCTTGGAACTTAATTGAATAGTGTTAAAACTTAATGCGATTGATATGAAATCTCCACATCCATGTCCCATCGCCTTAAATGCCATCGAATGCACCCGCAATCGGGAACAAGGCAACATTTGATTGAGGACACATGGCAGAAATTGATTGGAGCAGATCTTTGTTTGGGCTGCTCATGCAGTGGAAATCTGGACCCAAAAAAGATTAGGGCGAATTTGATAAGAAATTCGCGTCACAACTCTCCATTCGTACGCCAGCCCAACTTCAGAACCGAAAAGGATTAGGGCGGAATTCAATTGGTTTTCGCGTCACAAAATTGGCCGACGTCAGCGGGCTATTTTGGAACGTGAATTTGGTTTGAATTATGGTTTATCGCCGTTTGAAGTCTGGCGGGCTCAACTTAAGAACAATTTTGTTTGATCCCATCTTATAAAATTTGTGTTGGTTTTCTTTGATAATACACATATTTATAATAAATCATGGGAATACCACACTAAACATGTGGAAAAGTTATATAAATTATTGAGAAAAATCATTTTTATGTAAAAATATCCAAATGTGCTTTTTGGAAATAAGAATTCGAGTATTTGGTTCATATTTTTTTAAAGGAAGGAGTGAAGTTGGAGCCTCAAAATATGCAAGCTATTACAAAATGACCTATTCCTAAGAAAATCAAGGTTCTTAGAAATTTTTTTAGACTTACATGATATTATTGATAATTTTTGAAGAATTATGCATGCATTTCAAGTCCACTCACATATCTCTTGAAGAAAATATCATTTATATGGAATGATGAGGCTACTTTGGCATTCTCTCTTTTAATGGATACCATGTCTTCTACACCAACATCGGTTGCACCTACTTTTGGTAAAACATTCATAGTAGAGTGTGAGGCACTAGGAAAAGGAATTTACGTAACATTAACACAATAAGGGATATCATTGGCTTTTAAAAGCAAGGAATTCAAAGAAAATATTTGGTGAAATGTACGTATGAAAAATAAATGGAAGCAATATTACATGAAATAAAAAATGGGGATAGTATATCATTGGGAGGTACTTTAAAGTCAAGATATACCATGATAGCATAAATTATTTTTTGAAGCTATGGATTTCATTGGAAGATTAACAAAAATGAGGAGAAAAAATGCAAAGTTTTAATTTTGAGATAATCTGCAAAAAGGGTAAGGAAAATTTAGTACATGATGCTCTTTATAAAATAGAAGAGGCCTCAAATTTATATCCAATTCATTTTCTATTCCTAGGTGGCTATAAGAAGCTTGCCATAATGGAAAAATGACAATAGTACTAAACCAAAACTAAAATTTAAAAAGGATGGGATGAAATCTATGGAGCATTGGGAGTGAAAGAGAGATATAATTTGGTGCAAATGTAGAATATTTTTATGCACGCAAGCATATTTGAATAAATAAATATTAAGGGAGTCCCATGTCTCTCTGATGGTAGGACGTAGGGTTCCTTAAAACATCTCAAAGGGTCAAAAAATATATTTTTGGAAGGAATGAAGAAAGATATTCAAAATTTTGTAAGAGAAGGTCAGGTTTGCATAATTAATAAAAGAGAGATAGTAAAATCTCTAGGGTTACTTCAACCATTCCACATACATATTCAAAGACTAGAAGATATATCAATAGAATTTATTACATGGTTACTGAAATATAAAGGTAAGTATTACATTTTTGTGGTCATTTATATAGAAAAATTTTGTAGATTTTTTTTGTAGAGCTCAAAGTACATAAACAACAAGCCAAGTGGCAGAAGTGTCCGTGAAAGAAATTCATAGTCTTCATGGTTTTCCTAAAGTAATAGTAACAAGAAACTTTTGGAAATAATTATTTACTATGAGTGGAGAAACACTAGCTGCCATGAGTTCTACATATCAAACACAATCAAATGGTCAAACAAAAATAGTTAACAAATGTTTTTAAGGTTATCTACAATGTTACTCTTTAGAAAATCAATCTTAATGGATGAAGTGGTTTCGTCAAGGAAGAATGGTAATATGATAATACCTATCACACATCTACTAAAATTTCCCCATTTAAGGCCCTTTATGGATATCCAAATCCTAGTATCTCATACTTTTTGCAAGATAAGTCCAAAGTATAGGAAACAGAGTCACATATGGAAAATACTAAAGAAACTTTGAAAATTATTATGGAAAACCTTCAAATGACATGAGACATGATAAAACAACAAGGGGAACAACATTGAAGTGAAAGATAATTTGAGGAGGGTAATTGGGTATTTTTTAGATTATAGCATTATAAGCAATCTTCATTCAAGAAAAGGAAGAATAAAGAATTAGCTCAAAAATGTTATGGCCCTAAATAATTATTCATAGGATTGCACAAGTGGTATAGAAGTTATATTTTCCTTCTTCTTGCATTCATAAGGTTTTTCATGTATCTTGCCCAAAAAAGGTTTTGGGAAAAAATATGCCAATGTAAATAGAACTTCCAAAATTAGATGAAGAATGAAAGTTGATTCTTGAACCACAAAAAGTTATAGATAAACATTCTGTATCTCTTTGACATATAACTATTATGAAGTACCTAATCAAGTGGAAGAATATTCCTCTAGAAGAAGGTACATGGTAAAATGATCAATTCGTGATGAAATACCCATGGCTAAAGGGTTCGTTTGAAGTTTTGACAAAGGTTTTGTTATATGTTTTATATAACGCGCGGCGGAATAGTTTTATTGTTTGTTAAGGTCCCACACAGTGATCAAATTTGAAGGGCAGGTTGGAATTTTAATTAGAAGGGAATATATCTATGTCGCCCTTCCACAATGAAAAGCTTTAAAAAAAAAACTTTTCAATTGACCACAATAAATTATTTTTACATTTCATTTTCAGAAAGACAAAACCATCAATATTTATATTAACAAAATATTGTTACATATACAACAATGAAGAAGGCTCCATCTTTCATTGCTTAAATATCTCATTGGAAATGTCAACATAAGTCTTGAAGACACTATTATAAGAATTTGGATACATACCACCGAGATATAGGAGATTCTTATGTGTCAGATTATGTAATGCAATTTTGACTTTGTCTCACAAGGAGCAGCAGCATGGAGGTCTGGATTTTTCTTATAGAACTTTTTTATTATTATTTGAAATGTTTTTTATAGATATGAATACAACAATGAAATTATGAGCATGGTGGACAATTAGTCAAGCTCATGATGCCAAACCATGATGATGTAAGTTTGGAATTTAACATTTTTACATGTTAAAGACAAATAGTCAAAATCACCGACAACTTAGTATGCCATAATTAATAATCATTCCCTGTTCACTTTTGTTAATAGGTTTATGTCACACGATGATCTCTCTTCTCTGGCATTTACTTGTATTGAAGATCACTATTCTAGGAATAAGGAGTTATTTTCTCCAAAATAACCCTAGCCAAACATTGACAATGCATCAAGGATATCTTTCTATGCTTCATAAGCACATTTGTTCTACTTCTAAATCATGTCTTGGAAGTGGTTGTTGTGCTAGAAATTATTCACCAGTTGGTTTCATACCAAAGTCTTTTTCACATTTTCAGCATCCAATACATGAAAAAGATAATGGTTTAAAACAACATAAATATTTGAAATTTTGCAAGAATTGTCCGGCACACTTTGAATATGAATTTTGAAGTCAAGTGCATGATGCTGTATAGGATCAAGTGTCATTTTGAATACCAAATGTTTCACAAGAAACTTCTCAACATGCTACCCTGCAGTAAGGATTAAATGACAATATTGCATCAAATATTTCCATAATAAAAGTGCACCTCGGCCATAAGACTAAAAAACTACAAATGTTGTAGATCTAACAAGACCACACAATCAAATGTATTCCACAAGGCCAGTACTGTATGACAAATGAAAAGGATTTTGCAACCAAAAATACCTTAGGCAACTTATTCAATCAGATACACCAAACCATCAGCAAAAAGGAAAACCAGCCTACTCAAAAGGCAAGCGTTTACCTCCTTTGACAAAATTTTGAGTTCTGAAACAAGGGCCTTTATTGTCTTGTCAATGCCCCTAGTAATTTGAATGGGTTTTGCACCTGCTGCAACAACCTAAACAAAAAGGTTTCATTTCAAATTATTTTCCACAAATTTAAGATACAACCATTGTCAGTTTTGTATTTCCTAACAAGCTCATAAATTTTGACAAAAGAACCAAAATTTTTTAATACCTGATAGCAATTTTTTCACTCAAAAACTATCTTAGACTCAATAAGCCCAACCCAAAACTAAAAAACCAAACACCATAAGACCCTACAAAAATGAATAGATGATCTTAATCCAGTACTATCGACAAAAAGTTACCTTTACACCCTCACTTATTAAACCCTGTGCTGTTGAATTTTAACTTCAACTGCTGCAGCAAAAGGACGAATGCAGCAGCAACAGTTTTTTTTGGAGGTTGCTTGCACGCCATCCAAAAATTTAATTCAACATTTAAAATTCCTGCAAGTTTTTTTTGTAGACAGCCGCAGCCATATTTCTATACAGGATTGTATTTAAACACAACAACCAGCATTAACACAATTCACCAACCAGAAATTAAACAAACAAAAATTTACCCCCCAGTTTTATAAATTCAAAATGAGGACACATGGAGCATTAATATTGGATCGCATGAAATTGAAGGGAATCTGAAAACCTGAAAATCGGACCTGAATTTTTTATAAGGCACATTGGATTGAGAATCCGCGCTACAAATTAGGAAGACGTCAGCATCCCATTTTGGAACGTGAATTTGGTTTGAAATTCAATCTATTCAAACTTTTGAAGTCTGACGGAAAGGGTTCTTTAATGTTTTAATAGTTTAATTTTATGTATGCTTTAATATATACATATGTTATATATATATATCATTTGTGAAATGAAAGGTGGGCCATAGAATTTAGTTTTAATTTTATTTTTTTTAAAAGAGGGTTTATTATAATATGTTTTATATGTTACGTCATATAAAAATAAAAAGGACAAAAGAGCTTGGTAGTTTTTTTTATAGACAGTACGTAAATTTTTTATTACACAGCAGTGTGTAAAAAGTGAAAGACTAAGTGTAACTTTTTAAGTGTGTATGCACAACAGTGTGAAAGTGAAAAACACAATAGAGTGTTTTAGAGACAGAGTATGTTTGTTTTGAATAGACAGTGAGTTGTTTTTATGCACTATGTTTTGTAGCAGTCATAATTTTGTAATCCCTCTCAGTGAGGAAGAAGTGTAATACTTTTTTTTTGAGTTATTGAAGGGAATAGAAGTTTGTTTTCAAAGTATTGAAACTCTCTCTCCTGTCAAAGAAATTTTTATTTTCTCTGTGTTAGAGGAAGGGAGATTTATTCTCCATTTATTGTTCTAGAATTTTTCAATATTCCAACATGTGCAAGAACAACAAATGTTGTGGTTCCATCCCCAACTAAATCATTTGTCTTTGCAGTAGCTTGCCTTACCAAATTGGCCCCAATATTTTCAACTGGGTCCTCTAATTCAACCAATAAAAAGGCCAAAACCATAGCATTGAGATACATTTCATTACACTGTAGATAACAATAAAATTTGACTCAGCCATAACCCTTTCCTTTTATTGTTGTGAAAAGCTTTATGCATTACTCTAATGTGGCTAGTCCATAGGACAAGTATACCACTGGGTAACAAATATGTTTCCTTTCACCTTTGAGTTTTCAAATTATGCCTACCAAATCTAAGACATTTAAGAGGGGGAACTAATGCAACGTTAAAAATAAAACTAGAGCACACATCTACAAATTACCTCCTTAGCTACTGTCACACCATCATTAACTATTTTTAGAGAACCATGCTTGCTCTCCAAGACAACATTTTTCCCTTTGCCCCAAGGGTGACTCCAACAAGATCAGCAAGTTTGTTCACACCGCCTGCAAGACAAATTGACAATGCTTTCAGTAAGTGTGCAATTGAATGCCAGACCATATGCCAAAACAAACCTCCATGAAAAATTAAAATAACACATTAAAATCGAATATAAGTGGACAAGGAAATATCCACTGCAGTGAAGTTTCATGTGTAGGTGACCTTCCTTTAAACATAATTTTTTCACTGACCTGCAATTTTTTTGTCACTGAGCCATCCTTGTTGAAGTACAACTCCTTTTCCATAGCTCTTGTATTAACTACCTTCTCTCTGTTGCATAATCTCAGAGTCCCTCTTCTGCTTGAGAAATTAAAGGAAATGGGTGAAAAAACTGAAAGAGAAGACAATTGTCTTCCATAATTATGAAATATTGCACCCAACTTCTTCCCCTTTCCATTGTTACCCAATGAGGTAGATGTGGAAATTGTTTTCATACTGCCCAAAGCAGAGGGCATCTTCTCTTATCCTAAATATAGAATTACAAGATCTTCATATTGGTATGAACCTTAAAAAACATGACTCCCATTGCTAAAACCCACTTTTAAGTTGTAACAGGCAAACTAAACAACTATCGCAACTTTTGGCAACTTCTGGAGCATTAAGAGAGAAAAAACCAAAGAGAAATACAACCACGATCCTCATTTTAATGAGACCGGACTATATATTTGCATTAAGATAATAGAAATAAATCACGACTATATTAAGGCCATCATAAAACAATCTTTAACTAGTGTCTCTCGTGGCCTTCAGGTTGCCATGCTAGAGGTTGCATATTTTTAATTTAAATTCTTGACCTCTCGTGCCCATCTATGAATGCATCCAATGGGATATCTACATCAAATGCTCCTTTATATCCCCAAAAACAAATTCCCTACTAAAAGATCACCAGTATTGATGGATCACCACACACCATCCCACCCACTAGAAACAGTGAAAAAGGAAACCCGAGAAAACTTTTGAAATATCTCAAGATGACTATATGGGTGGTTCTTATGAATCAACCAACCATTTAGAACATGCTCATCAATCCAAACCATGAGTATTATGTGACGATATTCAAGCAGGAACTGAATCGGATTTCTAAAGCTATGTTAGAGAAACCCTAAACTCTCACTAAAAATAGGTGAAATGTGGCACCACTCAGAGATTGACATGTGCCAATTGGTACAAGTGGTATAAAATTGGCATGCTCAAACAACGAGATGATGCATGAATGACATGAGGAAGAAAATATCAGAAAAGCCCCAAATCTGGAGAACTAAAGCTCATCACCAACCTGAGATAGACAACTTTACATGATGTAACCTATGAAATCGTAAATGGAGAAATCATAGTAACAATAAAGTAACCTATGTAACAATAAAGTTGGATTCATCCTGGGAGTGGTAATGGGAGAAATCATAGTGAACAACAGGAAACATGCAAAGTTGCTTACAATCAAATAGATGAAAAAACACATACAAAAAACCTAGATAATAATCATGAACAAGCCTAATATTGAATTATGAACTGTAAAGGAACTTACAAAATGTGACATTACGAACCTGGTCAAGCGCACTAGCAAAAATACCCTGGACATGACCCTGGTTGACAAGTTGTATTGCTCATGATGCAAGAGGATTTGTACCTGCACTGCCAAGTCAATCAAAATCCATCATTATCTATACAATAAATACAAGTAATTGATGTAGTATTTTTTACTCTAAGATGCATTCTTATGATAATGTTAGAACATATGTTGAAAATGTCAAAACATACCTGAATAAGCTCCTCTTCATTTCAAGAACAATTTATTGGAGTCGCATGAACTTGGAAAAAGCCTCCCACGATCTGAAAGAGTAGCAACTAAGTCAACAGTGACTTTTTTGTTGCTACGCTGGATCAAGGGAGGTTTGCTCCAAGATTAAATCGCTCCAATAAATTATTCTCTACTAAACAGGGCCAACCACGTGAAGGTGGAAGCTCTTATGGCCCCTCCCCCCCCTTCACATCACTCTCAATTCCCCAATACCCAATCTATATTTCATTTTTTACTTTCATGAGCATAAAAAAATATATTCAATAACTAATAAAAAAACAATTCAACAAAAATTACGCAAGGAAACATTGCAATTAATGCTTGACATAAAAATAGTATGATAAATGAGTTTTTTATATAATGCAAAAAATGTTCCAAGTATGGTAACGTTTGTCTTATAATAATACAATATTTTACATTATCAAAATTTCTTTTTCTTCTTCCTATTTCTAAAGCTCCTAATTACATCATCAATATCATCGTGCTCTGCTCCTGTTTCGTGCCTTTCGACCCACACTGCTGACCTAGTTGCGTAGTCACGATGTCTGGTCTCATCCAGTGACTGGGCATCGCCTACAAAAACAGATAATATTAAATTTTAATTGTCAGTTTTTAAATATCATTGAACTAGTTCGGTAATATTAATAAAAAAAATTGCAATGAGATTATTTACCTGGTGCACCAGTTGTCGTCGCTGACCTAGTTACGTAGTCATGATGTCTGGTCTCATCCAGTGATGGGGCATCGCCTAAAAAAATAGATAATATTAAATTTTAATTGTCAGTTTTTAAATATCATTGAACTTGTTCGGTAATATTAATAAAAAAATTGCAATGAGATTATTTACCTGGTGCACTAGTTGTCGTCGTTGCGACTGTTGCCCTGTCTTCCTCTCTGGTGGTAAGATCCTCAAGGGAAACATTCTTTGTCATTTAAACAAAAAACATTATAAGGACAACCATCAAGGTATAATTAGAAAAAATTATAAGTGGAAATTAATTACCGTCACGGCCCTCACTGATAGTAGCATTATCGGCCTGGTCCCCACTACAATGATCAGGTTGCACGTGAGGATCATCTACATCTGGCTCTAAAACTAGTTTGTTTGCCTCATCGGTAGTGCTGCTCCCCTAATTTAAACAAATTTGTTAGACATTAAATTTATGGACGAAAACAAACATATTGAAAGTTTAATGTTTTACCTTATCAGACATTCTGGATCTTGGGACCTGCCCCAATCTTATGCAACGTTCAACTACGGCTTGATAGCCGAAATGGAAAGCGACATTTTTATCTTCCTCTATAGTTTCTGTTCCGAATTCATCACCCTACATTACATATGATTGTGTATTTTTAATCATATTTGATATTATTACAAAAACGTTGGAAGGCGATACAATTAATTATAAGATGTTTGGCTACTTAATTACAATTCTTGCGGCTAATTTCAAGTAGTCGCCCTGGCCTAGCTTGTGATGGATTTTTTTCTCAATCCTAGCTTTGGTTTCCTTTCAGGTGTCAGGAAACCTAGCATCAAAATATTGAAGTCAGATATGACGTAGCACACTTTTATTTTAGACATAGAGAAAATTAAAGCTATTGAATTAAAGTTGTAATTTACCTTGCGGGTCCAGTTGGAATTTTTCCTTCTTTCTTTGCCCTTTTCTCTTTTCCGTCATGGATGAGTGCTCTCCACTCACTCTCTGGAACTGTGAGAGGATGCTTGTATCTAAGGTTAAATTGCAATTGCGTCCTTTAGGTGTCCCTGGTATATTTCAAATATTTTTCGGCTACCTGAGCCACCGCTGTTCTGTCAAATATGCCGACCCCAAAAAGGGCTTCTAGATAATCTAGAAGTTCTTTTTTCAGGTTGGAATTCTGGGAATTCCACCCTGTGTGTATGGTTGTGCCAAAAATTACCAACGCATGGCTCTCCAAAAACCTGTAGAACTCATTTTTTCCTACACAGAAAAAAAAGATATTATCATTAATTTAAAAATAAAAATCATGATAAATATGTTTTAGATAGAGTACATGAAATAGTTAAAATATTAAAATTTACTTGGGAGTTTTACGTGCTTTATAGGGACGCCTTCATCGTTCACCAACAACGTGCCATTAATGGTCCCTGTGGATCTGACACGTGTAGCTCCAGGAAACACAATAATGTAGTTGGCCATATGAACCTCATCACTGCCAACACATTCAGCGGTTGGTTGGGTGTCTGCTTGGGAAGGGTGTGTTTCTTGGCTGGCACCTAAAGGAGTAGAAGGTGTACGAGAGGGTTTCTGGGAAATATCTTGCCCTTGTGTCCCACTAACACCAACACTGGGTTCAGCAAGTGCCAGAAAACGTTACATACAAAAGACATTTTTGTTAGTTTAGTGAATGTAAAAATTAAAAATCAAACTATCACAATTCATCTCATGCAGAACAAAAAAAATATCCTTTTGACTTTTTATTATTACCTGATATGTTTCTAGCTGGCTCATAAGTTGTTTTATCCTCTCTTCTGTTTCAGGTGTTTCAGGTGCATCTATCAAAGTATTAAATTCTGACCTTGCATCTTGTGCCTTTTTTCGCAACAAGAGCACTGGAGATAGGGATGAAGAAAGCTCTTCCTCAAAGAGGGAATCATCAGGCGTACCATCGCTAGGTGTCTACATATTTGAACAAAATTAATATTATTTCAATTATGTAAATAACTAAAATACCTGAAGATAGAGCAATGCTGGCACTTTACATGTTCTTCTGTTGGCCTCTTTCCGCGATCATCCCGTCTCGGGGTTGTTCCTGCACTGCTCTGATCAGTCTGCCACATTGCAATAAAATTATAAATGTAAAAACTTGAAAACAATATCTAACTTGAAAACACAAATGAAAACTGAAATAATTTCTAATAAGACACCGGAAGACAGAGTTAGAGTTTCAAATATGCCTTGCATTGAATTCAGTCCTGGAAACATGTCATTGCACATTAAGGCACCCAAACAAGAGACGAGTTGACAATGAAGACCTTATTGAATATATTGTTGGAGAAACTTCTAGTAAACTTGTTGTGAAGACCTTGAGGAAATTTTTGGAGCAACATTGTTGAAGCTGATGGTATAGCATTGTTGGAGACAATCTTGATGGGCCTTGAAGTGAATCTTTTGGAGCAACTATTGAAAAATCCTTAGAGCATTTAAGTAAGGCACTTTCTATCTTCCATCACCTTTTTCCTTTAAATATCCTTTAAACGATTTTTTTGATATTTAATCTTTGAAATCACGTTATAATTCCTTGATTATATGTGTTTGGGGACTTTCCCTTTGAAATTACCCAAAAATACCCTGGCAATTTTATCTTCAGGATGCATTTCTGACCCTATTGTTCAATATTTTGATTGATAGTAGTAAGCATAGAGAGTTAGGGGGCTCTTGACTTGGTTTGGTTGGGCCATTAGATCCATAACATCTACTAGGGAGAACCCCCCTTGAGTTGGAGGAGAGCTAGCCCGAAGTGAAAAGAGGTTGGTGAGGTGACAATGGGGCTATTGAATTACACATGGTATTACACTTTAGCTTTAGGACTTTATCTTGAGAAGTGCGAGATTTTGCTATATCAATTCTCAAATTGTTTACAACACTATTGTTAAGAACTAATAAGAAGTGATGTTGAGGGTTTTTGGGTATAAGAAACAATACCATTTAAAAACTAGGGTTCTCAGTCCTTGGCATTCCTTCACCTGGGCCTAGGGGCACACTAGAATAATTTCACACTAAACCATGCAAACTTAAAAGTAACTTAACGGATCCATAAAGTAATAATAATCATAATTCCTAATTTCCTATTGTACGATATGATGCAAATTATTCAAACATGAAGCAATGAAGACATGCAATGTATGAATTTCAAGATTGATGAACCAATACAAGAAGTTAGAAACTACAACTTTGATTCAATACTCTGTGTCCTAACTCCAGGAAGGAATCTAGTTTGTAGTACAGAACATGCATTGTGTATTATCAATTCTTAATTTACAACAACTAAAGGTCATCTACCTCATCAATTCCTTCCCATTTTGTGTTTTTATGTTATATTCCTTATAAAAGTGTCAAATCTCTCTCAAAGTAAGCAACCACTGAATAAAATAAAAAATACTTGAGATATGATTGAGAAATGGTCATTTATTTCTTGAAAGGATCTTCACAATTTCTTTGGTTGTTTTTCATCTCAAGAAACAAGAAATTACCTAAGAAAATATCATGATGTAATATAAGAAACAACACGGTGCAATGGCAATTTTCAATGCCAAATGATGTCCATTGAGGACATGGCCTTTATTTGGTTCCTGTTTCATAGGAGTTTCGGGTAGAAATGGAACTTTGTTGTACCATTTCCAGTAGTAAAAAGGGAAAACCTTCTTTTTCCATGGGAAATAATTTACCTTTCCCTTTTCAAGATAATCTAAATCACAAAAAATATGAACTATACTGCACACATTCTTGGATAATGTGAAAGTGGAAAAGGAATACCCTACAGAAGTGATGCACACATGTACATTTGAACACTAATAGATTTTTGTAGTTGAAATGCAATGCTTGTTTTCATTTAAATGTAGGGTTTTTAAAGCAGGGAGAAATAATGGCTGCCAATTTAATAAACGTTTCTTTGGGAAAAATTTAAATCTTGTATTGGGTGATGAAGATAATAGAGGGTATTGAATCTTGATTCTTGACATTGTGTTTAACTTGAATAAATCAAATCATTATAAATATCAGTGGATGAGTTATTTTTTTCAAGTATGTCACTCAAAACTCTTATGTCAAAGCATTGTATGATGGCTAGAATTTTCTTGTTTCCCTTTCTTCAGTTCAATGTAAAAAGTATATTAATATATTGGAGCAAGAATGATAACTACAATTGTTTGCTCTGTAGTATATCCAGCCCCAAGATTATGAATTTTTTTCTCAAGTGGAGGTATTGGTTATTGATGAAGCAGCTGCAGTTCCATTGCCTGTTGTAAAGGCTCTGCTCGGACCATGTGCTCTACTGTAAATGGGTAATAATTATAAATGAGCCAACCACAATCACAGATTTTGTAACCATTCGGTTTCCATGGATAGTGATGATGATATTAACCCTATATATCAGTGACCTATATCTATATGAGAATGATCTCAACATTGACCTTCATATGGTTGTATGGATGTGACCTTTGGTATGCCATCAAAAAATCCCCAAATATCAGAAAATCCCCAAATCTGGAGAACTAAAGTTCATCACTTTCGATCTGGAGTACTACCCTTGTGATAAAGTTGATGACTTTCGATTTCACATTCTCTACCACTTTTCACTTCACCTTCAATATAGATCAAACCAAGGGCAATTCGTTACAGGGTGTTGAGATGGATGAGTTTTTCGAACTAAAATCCATAGCTTAAACTTCATGAAACTGGTGGAGTCAAATTCATGCAAGAACAAACACATCTTACACATCCTCTTTGAAACTCATCCGAAAGAACATTGGAAGACATCTAGAGAGAACCCTACAGCCTAACACAATCCAATGGAATTGATCAAAAAAACCCAAATAGAGTCAACCCTACTATAGGAGGAAGGGCCTGCAGTAATATATTACCATTTTGCAAGAGCTGAGGACAAATGTTGTTCTGCAAGAGCTGAGGGTGAATGCTGAGGGTGAATGTAGGGCGAATGTTGTTCTGCAAGAGCTTAGGGTGAATTCTTAGGGTGAACGATGTTCTTCAAGAGCTGAGGGCGAATGTTTTTCTGCAAGAGCTGAGGGCAAATGCTGAGGGTGAATGCTGTTTTGCAAGAGCTGAGGGTGAATGCTGAGGGCGAATGCTGTTCTGCAAGAGCTGAGGGCGAATGCTGAGGAAGAATTTTGTTCTGCAAGAGCTGAGGTTGAATGCTGAGAGAAAATGCTATTCTGCAAGAGCTGAGGTCAAATGCTGAGGGTGAATGCTATTCTGCAAGAGTGGAGGGCGAATTCGCGCGTGATATCAGACGTTAATGTAGTTTTTAATAAAATCATTTTTATGTAGTGCACATATAAGTTTTGTATTTTTATGTAGCATGCATATAAGTGTTGTTATACTGACGGCAGACAAATCATCGCTATTGTGACAGATGCCTCTAAATGTCGCAATTGAGACACTTAGAAATTGTGTCGCACTTGCGACGTTTGGAGGCAGTCGTCGCAATAGCGATGCTTTGGGGCATAGTGTCACAATTGCAACATCTTCCTCCAAATGTCACAATTGCGACACTTTGTCTAAGTGTTGGTATTGCAAAAATTTTCTCTAAATGTCGGTATAGAGACGGTTTCGGGCGGGATTGAAAAAATTTGGGGAAATTTCTGACATTTGGTCAAAAGCGTCGGAACCAAGTGTCGGAATTTCCCCTAAATGTACTAGTGCAATAAGGGACTGTAATAGTAATAAGTGGACCTAACATGCCCCTCTCCTTCAAAAAATTGTTGTCCTCAATGCTTTAGTAGCTCTGGGTGCTTCTGTATAAAATTTTCATCCTTCCATGTAGAATATTCAGTGGGTAAGTTCTTCCACTTGATGAGATACTCTAAAATTCATCGATTCTATAGCTGTCGAGTTCCTGTTTCCATGACCACTTCAGGTTCCAATATGATTTTTCCTTCCTCATCAAGTTCTAGAAATATTGTTTGAACTGGAATATTTTCACCTATAACCTTCTTTAAGCATGAAACATGGAAAACTGGATGCATTCGTGAAGATGCAGGAAGTTCCAATTTGTATGCCATAGTACCAATCTTTTGCAACACCTTGTAAGGACCATAGTACTTTGGCGATAATTTATTATCCTTCTTAGCTTGATTGAGGGACACTTGTTTGTATGGTTGTAGCTGTAAAAATACCCAGTCTCCTACATCAAAAATTCTCTCGTTGTGATGTTGATCTACCTGTTGTTTCATTCGATTTTGTGTCAAATTCAGGTTATCCTTTAAGCGTTGGAGAACTTCTTATTGATGCTCGATGTGATATTCCACCGCTTGAACCTTTGAATTTTCTCTTAAAGATGATGTGATGGATGGTGGATGATATCCATAAAGTGCCATAAATGGGTTCATTTTTGCTGCAGTATGGAAGGACGTGTTATACCACCATTCAGCGAGAGGTAACCACTTGACCCATTGTGTTTGTTTATCAGATACAAAAAAATGAAGATATCCTTCCAAAAATTTATGTACTACCTCAGTTTGACCATCAGATTGAGGATGATAAGATGAGCTATGAGCTAATTGAGTACCCAAAAAAGAAAATAACTCCATCCAAAAATTTCCAGTAAAAGTGGGATCTTTGTCGCTCACAATAACCGTTGGGTTTCCATGTAGCTTTTGAATTGTGTCCATAAATGTAGTAGCAACTGTACTTGCTTTAAATGGATGAGATAATGCACAAAAGTGTGCATACTTGGTAAGTTTATCAACTACCACCATGATGACACTCTTTCCTTCGAACTTAGGTAAACCTATGATAAAATCCATTCAAATCTCCTCCCAACGTTTACTTGGAATGGATAAAGGTTGTAGAAGACCCGGGGTCCTAATTGTCTCCACTTTATTCTACTGGCAAACCAAAAATTCCACCACAAAATTTTGAATATCAGATTTAAGGCCATCCCAAAAAAAATCTTTCCACACCAAGTGGTAAGTTTTTAAAAATCCTGAGTGTCCTCCTAAAGGAGAAGTGTGCAATTTGAAAAGAATATTTTGTTTTAGTTGGGAATTATTACAAATATATAAGCGATATTTGTACCATACGGAATAATTCTTCCAACTAAATGTATAAGATGTACTAGGATCTTGCTGCAACTTTTGAATGAGTGTCAACACTTCTTCATCCTTCTTCCATTCATCTCTTACTTCGGTTATCCAATCTGGTTGGATAATAGAAATGACACAAATAAATGTTTCCACCTCTTCATTTTTTCTTGAGAGTGCATCTGCAACAACATTTAGCTTCCCTTTTTTGTAGATTATTTCAAAGTCATAACCCAACATCTTTGTGACCCATTTTTGCTGCTCTTCTGAAGATAGTATTTGTTCCAAAAAGTGTATAAGCCTATCATGATCATTTTTTACCTTGAAGTGTATTACCATTAGGTAAGTTCACCATTTCTTTAGTGCATGCAGTATTTCTAACATTTCCTTCTCAAAAATAGGTTTATGTAAATACTTTCCTTTGATTGGACAAATTTCAAAAGCAGTGAGTCTTCCTTTTTGCATTAAAAAAACACCAATTCCATTTCTTGAGGCATCACATTCCACAATAAAGGTTTTTGTGAAGTTAAGACCGATGCTAGGCACATTGCCTCTTTAAGATGTTCAAAGGCCTTAGTTGCTTCAGGAGTCCATGAAAATGCATCTTTCTTCAATAATGTTGTTAGAGGTGCTAGTATTCTGCCATAATTCTTAACAAACTTGCGATAATACCCTGTTAACTCGAGCAATCCTCGCAACTGCTTTATGGTTGTCTGGACATTCCATTCCTTAATGGCTTTAATTTTGTTAGGGTCTACCTTAACACCCTCGTGAGATACAATATGACCCAGATATTCCACCTCTTGTACTGCAAAGAAACATTTGGATGTTTTTGCATATAATTGGCTCTCCTACAATAGTTTGAGCACCCTGTCAACATGTTGAACATGATCCTTCCAAGACCTACTGTAGATTAGTATATCATCAAAAAATACTAGCATAAATTTTGTAAGGAAGGGTTTTAAAATGGAATTCATCAACCCTTGAAATGTAGAAGGTGCATTGGTAAGGCCAAAAGGCATGACCAGAAATTCATAATGACCCTCATGAGTTCGAAATGTTGTTTTCGGAATATCTTCAGTCTTCATTCTATTTTATGATATCTTGAATGAAGATCCAACTTGGTTAAATAAATTCTCCATGTAATTCATCCAATAATTCATCAATCATAGGAATGGGAAATTTATCTTTAATGGTGAGCTTATTGAGCTCCCTATAATCCGGAAAAATGTGCCATGATCCATCCTTCTTGTGTACCAATACTACAGGAGCAGAGAAAGAACTTTTATTAGGTTGAATTATACCCCCCTCTAACATTTCTGCAATCATACGTTCCATTTCGCTCTTTTGGAAATAAGGATATCTATAAGGCCTAATGTTTGGAGGAACACTTCTTGGAATCAAATGATCAGCATGATCATGATCACAAATTGGTGGGAGTCTTTTGGGAGTTTCAAACACCTTGGAATTATTTTCCAAGACTTTTTGGAGATCTGCAAAAATAGATGGTTTTGATGTTGGAAATTCTAGTGAGCATAATTGTGCAATTATGCCTCGTTTTTCTTTCTTTAAAAGCTTTGTCGTGACATTAGAGCTTATTATATTTCCTGGATTCCCTGCAATACCCCGTAATTTGACTTCCTTTCTTTTTGAAAAAAATTCAAGAAAAGTTCTTGAAAATTAAAAGCAACCATCCCCAAAGATTGTAACCATTGTACTCCTAGTATAACATCAACACCTCTCATAGGAATGGAAAGAATTGGACTATTCAATACATATTTCCCCATGGTTAGCTTGATATTATGGCATTTTCCATAGCAATTTTTGGTTCCTCCATTTTCAACCATCACTTGACATTCTGGTGCTGGGTATAGGAAACAATTCAATTCCTTGGCTGCCTTACAATGAATAAAATTATGGGTGCTACCTGAATCAATCAACACTATTACCTTTTTCTTTTTGATATGTCCTTCTATCTTGAGAGTTTGAGGAGTGGTAATTCCTACCAATGAATTACACGATATGGTCAGACTCATTACTTCCTCTTCTAGGGCCGATTCCTGGTGTATATCCTCTTCTTTTGAAGATTCTTGTTCATTTTCTTCTTCCTCTTCACAATTTTTTTTAAATTATTTCTTCTCAGCACACTTATGACCTTTAGTGTATTTTCTATCACAACTGTAGCAAAACCATTTTGCTCTTTTTTCTTCCAATTTTTGTGGTGTCAACCTTGTAGGTTGTGGAAATCTAGGAGTAGAAACACTTCCATCTTTATAGAAGTGAGTGGTAGGCTTCCTTATCGCCATAATTTTACATTCAATTTTTCTTGCCAACTTGAATGCCTTCTCCAATGAATCAAGTTCCAAAACACGAACTTCATGTTGGATGTTATCCTTTAAATTACCTATGAAGAGATCAATCATGTGTTCCTCTAGAATACCAGTTACCCTTATACTCAATTTTTGGAAGTCCTCAATGTGCTCCCCTACTGAACACTTTTGTTTTAGATTTATCAATTGGCTAAAGAAAGTGTTGCTCTTTGTATCCTCATAATGTGCTATCATTTCCTCCATAAAAATTGACCAAGTGACAATTTTTTTATGGGAGAAAAGCCATTGATACCATACAAATGTATTTGATTCTAAATGTATTTGAGAAGCTCGATATTGAAATTGACTTATCTCTATACTTGCAGATCCTCAATATATAAAATTTGGCCCTGTACTAGTACTCTAAAGCTTCTTTTAAATTCCACAGGTCTGAATTGATTTGGATTCTAACTTCCGCGTGTTTCTAGCCCTATTGCACAGGTTAAAGACATCAGTCGCATCTGAGACGACAATTTTTTCTAAAATCTACCACCGAGAGTGCCAGAAGTGCAGGTCGCACTTTTTGGCCCACAAAATGCATCTTGGAGCTTCAGGTAGCAGAAAACAGCCCAAAAAATACGACTTGAGAAAAAAACAGGTCAAAAACTGCGACCTGGACTTTTTTCTGGAATTTTTCTGAAATTTTTCTGGGTTTTTTCTGAACCTCTATCAAGGTTTTCTAACCTCCATCTTCGCTCGTTTAGACCTATTCTTGCTCTATTTTACTCAAATAAGTGGGAATATAGCCCCCTAGGGCTTCAATACCCTCCACTTTTTGTGGAAGAGTTTTAACTGTTGTAAGTGTCTAAATTTTCAGAGTTTTAGCCATTTCTGATACCTCATCTTCAAATCCCTTTAAGATCAGCTACTTTTCCTTTCAAATCACCTCATATAGTTTTGTTTGGGTTTGCCTCTAGGGTCACCTCCTTGTCCTTTCTACCTTTAGTTGATTTTCTCCTTTGTTGCAGCAACTTTGCTATTTTCTCCACCTCCTTTCAACAGATTTCTCCTTTAGATCCCTGTACCTCCCGACCTTAGATCTATTGGACCCTTTTTCGTGTGTTTTGACTATATTTTTCCCTCTTTTAGACTAGTTTTGAGAGACCCGCCTTCTTGGGTTAGATTAATGCATTGTTAGCTGTAAATTTTCTGTTATTTCAGCATTATATACTGTTCTCTGCAGATTTATTTTCAGTTATGCAGCACACTTTTTCTTTTACTCTAAAAACGTCTAGGTTTAAAAATTAAAATTAACACATGCCACACACTGACCCTAAGTGAAGAAGAGCCTGGCTAACACCTCCAGGAAAAGACTTTAAAATCAATTGACATTGCATCTCTCTGCCCTTGTTTCGACATTGTGATCACTTGATTATGCACCTCCCTGCCCTTGTTGGTCCTTCTTCTTCCCTTTGTGTCGTCATCTTTGCATCCCCAAGGCGTATATCCCGGCGACTTCTTGGCCTTCACCCTTAGTTTCCGGTTGGTCGACCTACTCCTTCCTGCTATCTTCGAGTTAGTCCCCCTCCGAGTCTGCACTCTGACTCCTATTCCGAATATTTGAGTTCTCTCCCTATTACCTTCACCATGTCTAGTCCAGGGCCTAACGCTAGCGGCATCCTCGGTCGTAATGCTGGGAATGTTACTAGCGGAACCGCCACGGGAACTACCTTGATTTCTCCCTTGATCCCCTTCATGGCAGGCCTCAGTCTCCCTGATTTCAATCAGTTGATCAATGATCCTATCCGCCACGATGTTGGTTGGCTTGCTATGCCAACCAAGCTCCCCTTCGACATTCCCAAGTTCGAAGGCCTTGCTAGAGAGGATCCCTCCAACCATATCTGATCTTTCCACATGTGGTGTTCATCCCATTCCATTACTGATGATTCCATCCATCTTAGATTGTTCCAACGCACGCTTATAGGCGAAGCTTCTAAGTGGTATGTTGATCAGACCACTTCCTCTCATACCACCTTTGCGACTCTTGCCTCAGATTTTTTTATCTTACTTCCAGCTTCCCCTTCGTTATGACACTGGTATCGAACTTTTGACTTCTTTCCGTCAATCATTTGTGACCCGCCTATCCGATCATGTCCAAGAATGGCGGAGAAGAAAGAGCCTATGTCAATCTCCTACCTTCGAAGATCGTGTCTACATGGACTGGTTCCTTAGATCTCTCTTACCCCCTATCGAGAAAGATGTCGCATCGCATTTTCCTCAAACCGAAGAAGCTGCCCTCCAAATGGCGTTAAAATATGACCTGATTTACACTCAGACGAGTCATGCTTATATTGTTCTACCTGATTTCCCCAGACCCGGTGATTCCAATGCACCGGGGGCACCTCATGCCACCGACGGTATCGTTGGAGATATCTCTCATACATATGCCCAACCTCCGATGGGTTATGGTTTTCCTGGGGGGGAAGGCAGCACCTCCCACACTTTTTCCCCTCCCGGTAGCACGTCTCTAGGATACGACATGCCCCCTCTTTTGGCCGAACCTCCTACTTACCACACTGTTTCCCAACCCCCTTATTATCCGTATCCACAGCTTGGTGCTCCAACTCCTCCAACATCAGCACCTCTGCCTCCCTTGCCTTCTCAACCCCTGCAACAGCAATTACCGCCCCCTCAAGAGCAGGTGGATGCACAACAGGGATTTGTGGCTACCCAACCACATGATGGACAGGCATCCACTCAACCTTACCCTTCTAGTTCCTTCGATTACCAGATTCTCATGATGAACTCTGATCAACCTTTACCTATCGACCTTAACCTTCAAACTCGGTCTCATCAGTACCCCAAGCCTCCCGCTCCGTCTGTCCCCGAGTCACCTTCTTTAGGTTCTATAGAGCCTCTTTCGACATCTAATGGTCCCTTGCATATCCCTCAACCGAAAGTTGATGTTCATACCAAGATTCCTAAGGGCCCATTAAGCTGAAACGCTACTTCTGGTCGAGCTGCTCATTCGTATAACATAGTAGATGATTTTGGGCAGTCTCCTGTTGCCATTTCAACACTGGAACTCCTCCAGTCATGTCCTTCTCAAAATAAGGCTCTACTATCCACCATGGGTGTTGTAGATCATGTTGATTACCAATTGATTGTTTTCAATGCCCGTCAATTAGAACATCCTCCCCTTCCTACTTCCGTAGCTTTCCAAATCCCAGTCAAAATATGGAACGCTCACGTTTCTCAGTGTATTATTGATGAGGGGGCATCCACCTGTGTGATGTCTGTTTAGGTTTGGAAACAACTTGAATCTCCTGAGCTGGCCCCTTCCACAATCACCTTTCGTGCATGGGACGGCCATGCCTCCCAGCCCATTGGCCTATTCTGTAATTGTCCTATCACTCTTGCGGGCAAGATTGTTTGCGTTGACGTTGAAGTCATCAATGCCCCTCTTGATTATAAAATTCTTTTGGGATGTAGCTACACATATGCCATGTCTACTGTCTCATCCATGGTCCATCGCAAGATGTTTTTCCCTCATAATGGAAAGATAGTCACCATTGACCAGTTGACATATCATGAGCCAAAATCTTAGACCTCCCCTGAGTCGACCATCTCTTCTGTAGCCAATAAGCAAACCATCCATTCTTTGACCAATGTCTCCCCCGGTGTCTACAAAGATTCCTCCTTGCTTGGAACTTTCCCTGGTATTCATCCTCCTCCTGTCTCTGATCCCATCTTATCGAATTTTTGCATGATGCAATCGTCTCGGGCTGACCTAAAATGGCCCGCTTCAGCTAGTCAGCAACCTCAACCTCAACCTCGCCCATCGCAACCTGCTCCTAGCCCTTCGCCTCAGCCAGCCAGACCTCTTCCTTTTGGCCCTTCTCCTACATCTGGTATTCATGAGCCTCTTTATCCTCCTAGAATGGTTCCTCCAAGCCTTGGCCATTTAGGAGTTGTCCCACTTGGCAATTACCCCTCTGGTCAGATACTATTCCTAGCTCCCCCACCAGGAGTGTACACGGCACCTGTCATGGCCACCCTCTCTCTTCCTAACCTGACCCTTGGGATTCCCGTCTAGTACCTTGATCCTCTAGCCACAACCCTGCCTGGTCAACCCAAACTTATCTTGCTTTAACCCCAGTTCAACCGATCCCCATGACTTCTCCCGCTAAAACAGTGCCTAAGTCACCTCAACAGGAACCACCTCCTATTGCGACTGCTTCAGGTAAGAAGGGAAAGGCTTGCAAGGGGGCATCAAAGGACAAGGAAGCCCCAACAAACCATACCCCTCCTCAGCCTCCAAATCATACCATCCAGTGTGCCTTTTTTGATGTTGTCAGTCACGCCACCCATACCTGTCTTGAATTGCCTCATCTCAAGCCCATGGTTAGTGTCGTGTTCCCTGAGTCCACGGTCTCGAAAAACGTTGTTCCTTCCATGACCACGGCCAAGAACCCCAAGACTATTCACACCAACCACCCCTATGCTTTGTGTGATCTCCATGGACATTACACCCACCTTTGTCCCCGCCTCGAGGACTTTCGCAACTCTCTAGCTGCAATCCGCCATTTCGAGGCCAAGCGCAATGAGTCCACCTCTTCCCTATTTGTGCATTTTTCTTCGGCAAGACTACCAGACATGACTGCTCCCATTGAAATTTCCCCTCCTGATGTCGAGATGACGGAGCCTTCGTCCACCATTTTCTACCTATCATCATCCATGAGACCCTCGGGGAACATTCCCTCTGAATCCTCCCCTGTTGTTTCGCTTGACATTCCTTCCGCAATCACCCTGGGCTCAACATCGGTAGATCCTTTATCTGCTTACTCTTTTGTCACCCCTTCTGACGATGCGCATGTGAACCTCTCTTCTCATGATGATGAGTCAGGTAGCTTCACCATGTCAGGTGGTCTTTCTTCCACTAGTCACCCCATATTCTATCACGATGATGACATTATGGAAGAAATCCGGACCCCTAACTTTATCTATTCCCCCTTACATCGAACCCATGCGTTTGAACCACATCCACCTTGTGGCCATTACGTTGAAACCCAATGTTTAGGTAAGGGGGCACCCATATTTGAGAGACCAGGCGAAGCAATTCTCCACAAATCTCCTAGTGTATCTTTCGGTGTCGACTTTAGTACCATTATTCTCCCACATTTAGACGAACCTCTAGAGTCCCATATTACTTCAAATCACTCTAGGGATGATACCCCTTATTTTTCCTTCATGTTACATCAACAACCCAGTCTCTTAGACATTGTTGTTGACCAACTTATGGGTTTTCTAGAAGAGCATCAATTCATTATCTCCAAATCCTCTCTTTGCGATAGTGACACCAAGTATGCCAACCTAGAAACTTAAAGTCCATTTGATTCATATATGCAGTACTAAAATAGATTGGTAATCCTCCATTTCCTCTCTCATACTACATAACCATAACGAAAAAAAATGATGCACCACATCATTAAAATGTGTTTAGATTCCTCTTTTTCTAAATACATTTTGGCATCACCACAACATGCTTGGGGGCACCTATGCCCCTCAACCATAAAAATCCCATATCTCAGCCAAAAACAGCACTGAAACCCCCTTTCTTTGACAGGTCGCACTTTTTAGGTCATTTCCTGGGACAGGTCGCAGTTTTCTGCCTCGTACCTACTACCCAAGTCACAGAACAGACCCCAGAAAGTGCGACCTAGCCTGTTCATGAGATCTGGGTACCTGTTTGTTTTTAGTACCTTGATACTTCACCAGGACACATTTTTCCCAAGAAGGGTCTCTTCACCTCTCCTCCAAATCAGATTTCCTCACTTACAACACTTGTACTTGAGGCACCATTTTGCCTCCATACTTGTCCTTGTTCGTGTTGATTTTCATCATGATTTACCAAATTTTACCCATGTTTTCATGGTCCCCAATTGGACATTTACTGTGTGGTAGCATCATCGATTCGCCCTTGTTTAGAGCATCCGAGTTGAATCATCATCGCATTCATGGAGTCTATCCTGAGTTCCTTTGTACCCTGCTATAGTCCTCCATCCTTTCTTGCTTGGTCCCTCTCTCATGTCACACATTATGGCCTTTAGTCCCATTGTCCCCTATCCCTCATGATATTGTGTCAGTCGCTGCCAGGTCATCCATGCCCTTTATGTTTTAAGAAGGGAATTAGTCCATTCGCTACTCAGTATCCCCTACTTCATTATCATCATTAGTGTGAGTCTGTCAGTCACTCTACTATTTTCTCTCGTGCCTTAGTTGAGGATTCCTTATTGCCTCACCTATGGTGGACCTACTTCTGTTGACGTCAGCTCATTCATTCCATAAGATAGGTCTAGAGGGCATTGTACCTTGGTTCCAACTTCCACTCTTGTTTGGCGCCTCGGATCAGGAAAAGGGACTACTTATCGCCCTTTGACTTGGTTGTTTCTCACCTTCAGCTCCTTTCATCATGATCAAGATCTGTATACTTGATGGTCCAGCGATGTAGCAGTAGATATTGGTGATTCCCGTGTGTGTGTGAGATGTCTCAACCCTCATGAGGGGGTAGCCCTGCAGGTAGCCCCCCACATGCCCGGATGAACTCTTCATTGCAGCCTTCGATGCAGCTCCATATATTTGATGATGTCGGCCTTAACCACTTGCAACGCCTCTTTGATTTGCATGTATCAGTCAGATTTCACGAGCCCTTTCCCATGTATAGGGGGCATTTGGGTTGTATTTGTATCTCATGTACTCAGATATTATTGTATAAGTCCTGGCTGTTATCCCAGGCACAACATGTATGTGGGATTCCTCATTATATCTTTTATCTGGCTTTTGTTTATGCCAGCATGTACTTTACAGTTCGGTTCCTTGTTTACTGGACGCACTATTCTTTTGTACTTTGTCTCGGCGGGCATAGGTATGCCTCCCCCACCGCCTCTAGCATAGGTAACCTCTTATAAAAAGAGACTTGTTGCACCTGTAAGTCTCATCTCCTCAGGGTCTGGTTCTTCAGCACATTAGGCTACCTTTCTCTCTCTGACTTCCCTTTTGATGTCTAGTGATTGAGTTCTTACAACGTACTTCGGTCATACGATTTTCTCCTAACACTCGCACGCTAGGGGGGCAATCTGTTACACCATTTTTTGGTCATCTAACCTATTATCATTAGATGGACCCAAGTACACCATGTAAGACCAATTTTACCCTAAGTAAAATTGCTTTCTCTATGTAAACTAACTTAATAAAACACATTTATTAAGTTGTTTATGTTCCAAATAGGAAACCCCAAAAGGAAATATTATACAAATCTTATTTGTTTGATTTTCCTCATGGAATAATCAATTAAACAATAATTTAATTATTATTCCAAGTTATATTTAACCCAAAACAAGGAAATTAATTAGATAAATCCTTATTTATCTTATTATTTTCTAGGAATAATTATTTAAATCTTATTTAAATAATATTCCTTGTTAAATATGGCTAAATCATTTATAAATAATTAAATAAATTATTATTTATTTAATTATCATTCAACCACTTCCTTAAAATAATAAATAAATCATTTATTTATTTATTATTTACAAATAAAGGGATTTGACCCAAGTTAAATACCTTTTCCCTCCAACAAATATAATAAAATATTCCTAAAGGGTGGTTCTAGAATTTCGTTAATAATATTTTATTCATGCACCAAGTTCTAGACTACCCTAATATTTTGTTATAAATAGAAGGGTTTTCCCATTCATTTGTCACCTTTTGTTGCTCATTAGATCACTCTGAATCTATTCTCTTGGTCTGAATTTGAGTCATTATCATTGTCACATTCTCTACCTTTCAATTTGTGAGCTCCCTTTGAGTTCTATGTTTGTCTGGGTTTTCTACACCAACAAAAGAGAGAAATGCTAGATCTGAAGCACTGAGGACTTTCAAGAACCCATCCCATTGAGGAGAATTGGAAACACCTTTCTTGTTTTCCTCGCAGGTGCCCTTAATATAAAAACTTCTTTCAAAAATATTGTTCTTGTCTTATCTATTGGATGCATGGAGCAAAACCTTATTTTCACTGCTTAATGTCTTTTTATGCATAGATCTGGATTTTTGCAGCTTTGTCTTGATCAACTAACTGTAGATTTGAAGATATTGGCATCCATAATTGATGTTAGGGCTATTTTTTATGCGTAGCTAAAGTGGTCTTTTTTTGACAAAAGATTCATACTAACAATCATTGCCGCTTAAGCTGGGGGAGATGTCAGGTCACGAAATTGACATTATTTTCGTACTTATTTTCCTATTTATTTTATCCATTTTTTACTGTTATGAAACCAACTCCAAAATAGAAGAAAAGAGAGATAAACACCTTATAAATCAGCCACTTCAAGGGCTGATTTATTTACATTACATAAATGAACAATTCTTGGATGATTCAAATGAAAAAAACATCATTTCTATATTTAGGAGTCCATGGGGTCACAATATAATCCTAGCCAACCTAAAAATAATAATGTAAGGGCACAACAATAACAATATTGGGGTTTTATGATGCACAATAATAACAATATGGGGACTACAGGGGTACACAATAACAATAAGGGAGTTATACAAGCAATAATAAGGGACTACACTAGTAATATAGGGACCTAACATGCCCCTCTCCTTCAAAAAATTGTTGTCCTCAACACTTGAGAAACTCTGGAAGCTTTTGTATAAAATTCTCATCATCCCATGTGGAATATTCAGTGGGTAAGTTCTTCCACTTGATGAGATACTCTAAAATTGATCTATTTCGTAGTTTTCTAGTTCTTGTTTCCATGACTACTTTAGGCTCTAACATGATTTTTCCTTCCTCATAAAGTTTTGGTAGTATTGTTTGAACTAGAAGTTTGTCACCTATAACCTTCTTTAAGCATGAAACATGGAAAACTTGGTGCACTCGAGAAGAAGCGAGAAGCTCGAATTTGTATGCTATAATACCAATCTTTTGCAACACCTTGTAAGGACCATAATACTTTAGCGATAATTTATTATCCATCTTAGATTGCTTGAGGGACATTTGTTTGCATGGTTGTAGTCATAAAAATACCTAGTATCCTACATCAAAACTTCTCTCGCTATGATGTTGATATGACTGTTGTTTCATTCTATTTTGTGCCAAATTTAGTTTATCTTTTAAGAGTTGGAGAACTTGTTTTTGATGCTCGATGTGATATTCCACTGCTTTAACCTTCAAATTTTCTATTAAATATGATGTGATGGATGGTGGATGATATCCATAAAGTGCTATAAATGGGTTAATTTTTGCTGCATTATGAAAGGAAGTGTTATACCACCATTCAGCCAGAGGTAACCACTTGACCCACTGTGTTTGTTTATCAGATACAAAATAACGAAGATATCCTTCCAAACATTTTTTCAATATCTCGGTGTTGGAATAGGGTCTCCTACACGAGCTGCAAATATTGTCCATTTTTGTATATCTTTGATCAAATTTAGTCTAAAGTAGGGGTTTTGGGGTGGGTCAAAGCCCCACATGCATTGTAAGTGGGTCAAGGGTAGAATAAGAGTCCACAAACCATGGTTTGTGGACCATTGGATGCGTAGGCTAAAATAGTATAAGTAGTTGTACCTTTTTGAGTTGTAAGACAAGAACTAATATTGGTGCGAATTGTGAATTAATAGATCTATTTTGGTTTTTGGGGAAAGGAATACTGTTGAATATGTGCACGGAGATCCTCAGTCTTGCTGTGTGCACAGGTTGGGTTTTAAAAAAAATAAAAATAAAAAAGACTTTTTGGAGATCTGGAAAAGTAGATGATTTTGATGTTGGAACTTTTAGTGAGCATAATTGTGAAATTATGTTGTGTAACCAGCTCCAAAAATAGAAGAATAGAGATATGAACCCCTTAGAAATAAGCCACTTCGAGGGGGAAACCTCCAATACATTACATAAATGAACAATTCTTGGATGATACAATTTACAAAACCTCCTTTCTATATATAGGAGTCCATGGGGCCATAACGTAATCCTAGTGGGCCACAATGTAATCCTAGCCGACCTAACAATAATAATTTAAGGGCATAATAATAACAAAATGGGGGTTACAAGGGTACAATAATAACAATAAGGGGGTTACACTAACAACAATAAGGAACTATAATAGTAATATAGGGACCTAACATGCCCCTATCCTTCAAAAAAGTGTTGTCCTCAACGCTTGAGTAGCTCTGGGTGCTTCTGTATAAAATTCTCATCCTCCCATGTAGAATCTTCAGTGGGTAAGTTCTTCCACTTGATGAGATACTCTGAAATTGATCGATTCCGTAGTTGTCTAGTTCTTGTTTCCATGACCGCTTCTGGTTCCAATATGATTTTTCCTTCCTCATCAAGTTCTGGCAATATTGTTTGAACTGGAAGATTTTCACCTATAACCTTCTTTAAGCATGAAACATGGAAAACTGGATGTACTCGCGAAGAAGCAGGAAGCTCCAATTTGTATGCCATAGTACCAATCTTTTTCAACACCTTGTAAGGACCATAGTACTTTGGTGATAATTTATTATCCTTATTAACTTGCTTGAGGGACATTTGTTTGTATGTTTGTAGCCGTAAAAATACCCAATATCCTACATCAAAACTTCTCTCGCTACGATGTTGATCTACCTGTTGTTTCATTCGATTTTGTGCCAAATTCAGGTTATCCTTTAAGAGTTGGAGAACTTCTTGTTGATGCTCGATGTGATCTTCCACTGCTTGAACCTTCAAGTTTTCCCTTAAAGATGATGTGATGGATGGTGGATGATATCCATAAAGTGCCATAAATGGGGTCATTTTTGCTGCAGTATGGAAGGAAGTGTTATACCACCATTCAGCGAGAGGTAACCACTCGACCCATTGTGTTTGTTTATCAGATACAAAACAACGAAGATATCCTTCCAAACATTTATTTACTATCTCAGTTTGACCATCAGATTGAGAATGATAAGATGAGCTATGAGCTAATTGAGTACCCAAACAAGAAAATAACTCCGTCCAAAAATTTCCAGTAAAAATGGGATCTCTGTCGCTCACAATAACCCTTGGGCTTCCATGTAGCTTTTGAATTCTGTCCACAAATGTATTAGCAACTGTACTTGCTTTAAATGGATGAGATAATGCACAAAAGTGTGCATACTTGGTAAGTCTATCAACTACCACCATGATGACACCCTTTCCTTCGAACTTAGGTAAACCTGTGATAAAATCCATTGAAATCTCCTCCCAACGTTGACTTGGAATGGATAAAGGTTGTAGAAGTCCCGGGGTCTTAATTGTTTCCACTTTATTCTGCTGGCAAACCAAACATTCCGCCACAAATTTTTGAATATCAGATTTAAGGCCATCCCAAAAAAAATCTTTCTTCACCCTGTGGTAAGTTTTTAAAAATCCTGAGTGTCCTCCTAAAGGAGAAGTGTGCAATTCCAGAAGAATATTTTGTTTTAGTTGGAATTCTTACAAAGATATAAGCGATCTTTGTACCATAAGGAATCATTTTTCCAACTAAATGTATCAGATGTACTAGGATCTTGCTGCAACTTTTGAATGAGTGTCCATACATCTTTGTCCTTCTTCCATTCATCTCTTGCTTCGGTTATCCAATCAGGTTGGATAATAGAAATGGCACAAAGCAATGCTTCCACCTCTTCATTCTTTCTTGAGAGTGCATCTGCAACAACATTAAGCTTTCCTTTTTTGTAGATTATTTCAAGGTCATAACCCAACATCTTTGTGACCCATTTTTGCTGCTCTTCTGAAGATATTCTTTGTTCCAAAAAGTGTTTAAGACTATCATGATCAGTTTTTACCTTGAAGTGTCTTCCCATTAGGTAAGTTCGCCATTTCTTTAGTGCATGCAGTATTGCTAACATTTCCTTCTCATAAATAGGTTTATGCAAATACTTTCCTTTGATTGGATGACTTTCAAAAGCAATAGGTCTTCCTTCCTATATCAAAACCGCACCAATTCCATTTCCCGAGGCATCACATTCCACAATAAATGTTTTTGTGAAGTCTGGTGTAACTAAGACCGGTGCTAGGCACATTGCCTCTTTAAGATGTTCAAAGGCCTTAGTTGCTTCAGGAGTCCATGAAAATGCATCTTTATTCAATAATGTTGTTACAGGTGCTGCTATTCTCCCAGAATTCTTAACAAACTTGTGATAATACCCTGTTAACCCAAGAAATCCTCGCAACTTCTTGATGGTTGTGGGGACTTTCCATTCCTTAATGGCTTTAATTTTGTTAGGGTATACTTTAACACCCTTGTGAGATACAATATGACCCAGATATTCCACCTCTTGTACTCCAAAGAAACAATTGGATGTTTTTGCATATAATTGTTTCTCCTGCAATAGTTTGAGCCCCATGTCAACATGTTCAACATGATCCTTCCAAGACCTACTGTAGATTAGTATATCATCAAAAAATACTAGCACAAATTTTCTAAGGAAGGGTTTGAAAATGGAATTCATCAACCCTTGAAATGTAGAAGGTGCATTGGTAAGGCCAAAAGGCATGACCAAAAATTCATAATGACCTTCATGAGTTCGAAATGTTGTTTTTGAAATATCTTCAGTCTTCATTCTAATTTGATGATATCCTGAACGAAGATCCAACTTGGTAAAATAAATTGCTCCATGTAATTCATCCAATAATTCATCAATCACAGGAATGGGAAATTTATCTTTAATGGTGAGCTTATTAAGCTCCCTATAATCTGGACACATTTTCCATGATCCATCCTTCTTGTGTACCAATACTACAGGAGCAGAGAAAGAACTTTGACTAGGTTGAATTATACCCGCCTCTAACATTTCTGCAATCATACGTTCAATTTCGCTCTTTTGGAAGTAAGGATATTTATAAGGCCCGATGTTTGGAGGAACACTTCCTGGAATCAAATGAATAGCATGATCATGATCACGAATAGGTGGGAGTCCTTTGGGAGTTTCAAACACCTTGGAATGATTGTCCAAGACTTATTGGAGATCTTCAGAAATAGATGATTTTGATGTCGGAACTTCTAGTGAGCATAATTGTGCAATTACGCCTCGTTGTTCTTTCTTTAGAAGCTTTGTCATGAAATTAGAGCTTATTATCCTTCCTGGCTTCCCTTCAATACCCCGTAATTCGACTTCCTTTCCTTCGGAAAAAAATTTCAAGAAAAGTTCTTGAAAATTAAAAGCTACCGTCCCCAAAGATTGTAACCATTGTACTCCTAGTACAACATCAGCACCTCCCATAAGAATGGAAAGCATTGGACTAGTCAATACATATTCCCCCATGGTTAGCTTGATATTATGGCATTTTCCAGAGAAATTTATAGTTCCTCCATTTGCAACCATCACTTGACATTCTAGTGTTGGGTATAGGAAACAATTTAATTCCTTGGCTACCTTACAATGAATAAAATTATGGGTGCTACCTGAATCAATCAACACTATTACCTTTTTCTTCTTGATTTTTCCTTGTATCTTGAGAGTTTGAGGAGTGGTAATTCCTGCTAGCGCATTACATGATATGGTCGGATTCATTTCTTCCTCTTCTAGGGCTGGTTCCAGGTGTATATCCTCTTCTTGTTCATTTTCTTCTTCCTCTTCACAATCTATGTAAAATAATTTCTTCTCAGCACACTTATGACCTTTAGTGTATTTTCTATCACAACTATAGAAAAGCCCTTTTTCTCTTTTTTCTTCCAATCGTTGTGGTGTCAACCTTGTAGGTTGTGGAAATCTAGGCGTAGCAACACTTCCTTCTTTATAGAATTGAGTGGTAGGCTTCCTTGTCGCCATAATTTTACATTCAACTTTTCTTTCCAACCTGAATGCCTTCTCCAATGAATTAGGTTCGAGAACATGAACTTCATGTTGTATGTTATCCTTTAAAGTGCCTATGAAGAGATCAATCTTGTGTTCCTCTGGAATATCAATTAGCCTTATATTCAATTTTTGGAAGTCCTCAATGTGTTGCCCCACTAAACCCTTTTGTTTGAGATTTATCAATTGGCTAAAGAAGGTGTTTCTCTTTGTATCCTCATCATGTGCTATCATTGCTTCCATAAAAATTGACCAAGTGACAATTTTTTTACAGGAGAAAAGCCATCGATACCATACAAATGTATTTTGTTCTAAATGTAAAGTTGCAATGCGTACCTTTTGTGTGTTTTGCACATTATGGAGATCAAAATATTGCTCCATATGTAGTATCCATGTTACAGAATCCTTTCCATCAAACTTCCTCATATCCATTTTTGGAATATGGTGGTTCTTCCCGCCAACATTAGAGTTTATGAAATCACGATTAACATTTATTTTGTTCTCATCATGAGGTTCTTCTACTATCTTTTCACCATTAGGAAACCTTTCTTGTATCAACTTTGTCAAACCTTCAATGTCTGCTTTGAGATCATTCTTCATGCTTTCCATGTTGTCTTTCATGTCATCCATCATAGCTTCCATGCCATCCATCTGAGCTTCCACGCCATCCATCTTAGCTTCCACACCTTTCTTCAAAACTTCCATTTCATTTTTTGTCGCTCTTTGCGAGAGTGAAATTTGTTGCACTTGCTCTTGTAATTTTGATAGATCATGTTGCAATTCTTCATCTTCATGAGTCATAGTAGACCCTTCTGAAGGCTTAATGGGTGTTGAATTATTTTTACGGGGCATATTTTAGAACCCAATACCGATATCTATTCTACAATATGCCCTTGGAATCAATTCAAATTGATTCTTCAAACAAGACTTACGCAATTCGGAAAAAAAATACACACCTTTTTCTTGCTTTTGAGGAGCTCGATATTGAAATTGGATTATCTCTGTGATTGCAGCACTTCAATATCTGAATTTCGGTACCAACGTAGCCCTCTGAATTATCTTTCGAATGCCACAGGTCTGACCTGATTTGGATTCTCCAAGACAAAGTTGTGTCCAATCTCCCACAATGACCTAATTATGGACTGGTTCAGTAGAGCGAACTTGTACGACTTTCCACATGTCACTGTTTCGTCCTTCAGCTCTAAAGTTGATATCCAAGAAACTAAAGTACCGTACTTGTGACTAATTTTCAATTCTGCACTTAATCCGATGCATTTTTGAGAGAATTATTGAAATTTTCCTAATTTATCACCTCTTTGAGATGAAATTCAGATTCAAAAATCACTACCTTCCACAGATCATATCTCCAAAATATTGTGAACCAAGCTCTAATATATTTTTACAAATTTCCTCCATTTCAACAGACCATATGAATTTCACCAAATTTCAGAAAACAAATTATAGCTAAAATGCCGATGACCCGTTTAGAGCCTCAGACCTAACTTCCACGTATCATATATCCGAAAATATTGTTTATCGTGCCTCGAAATTTAGACAATATTCTCAAGCTAGTTTCGCACCCTAAAATTTCCAGCTCAAACTTCGTAGAAAGATGTAGTAAAAAATGCCACGATGACCCGTTTTGGAGTAAAGGAACCTCAGAATCCAAAGCTCGAAGCACTAAATGTTGTAAGAACTGGGCCTCCAAAAATAGAAGAATAGAGATATCAATGCCTTAGAAATAAGCCACTTCGAGGGGGCAACCTCCAATACATTACATAAATGAACAATTCATGGATGATCCAATTTACAAAACCTCCTTTCTATATATAGGAGTCCATGGGGCCATAATGTAATCCTAGTGGGCCACAATGTAATCCTAGCCGACCTAACAATAATAATTTAAGGGCATAATAATAACAAAATGGGGGTTACACGGGTACAATAATAACAATAAGGGGATTACACTAACAACAATAAGGGACTATACTATTAATATAGGGACCTAACAAATTATGCCTCATTTTTATTTCTTCATAAGATTTTTCATGACATTATAGCTTATCATCTTTCTTGGCTTCCCTATGATACCCCGTAATTCAACTTCCTTTCCTTCCGAAAAAAATTTCAAGAAAAGTTCTTGAAAATTAAAAGCTACCATCCCTAAAGATTGTAACCATTGTACTCCTAGTACAACATCAACACCTCCCATTGGAATGGAAACCATTGGACTATTCAATACATATTCCCCCATGGTTGGCTTGATATTATAGCATTTTTCAGGGAAATTTATACTCCCTCCATTTGCAACCATCACTTGACACTCTAGTGTTGGGTATAGGAATAAATTCAATTCCTTGGCTACCTTATAATAAATTAAATTATGGGTACTACCTGAATCAATAAAAACTATTAGTTTTTTCTTCTTGATATTTCCTTCTATCTTGAGAGTTTTATGAGTGGTAATTCTTGCCAATGCATTATAGGATATGGTTGGACTCATTTCTTCTTTCTCCAAGGTTGGTCCCTGGTGTATATCCTCTTCTTTTGAGGTTTCTTGTTCATTTTCTTCCCTCTCTTCAAAATCTATGTAAAATAATTTATTCGCAGCACACTTATTACCTTTAGTGAATTTTCTATCACAACTATTGCAAAGCCCTTTCGCTCCTTTTTCTTCCAATTTTTGTGGTGTCAACCTTATAGTTTGTGGAAGTATACAAGTATAAGAACTTCCATCTTTATAGAGGTGAGTGGTAGGCTTCCTTGTCGCTATAATTTTACTTTCAATTTTTCTTTCCAACATGAATGCCTTCTCCAATGAATCAGGTTCCCAAAGGAAAACCTCATGTTGGATGTTATCCTTTAAGTTTTCTATGAAGACATCAATCTCGTGTTCCTATAGAATATTAGTTACCATTATATTATATTTTTAGAAGTCCTCAATGTGCTCCACCATTGAACCCTTTTGTTTCAGATTTATCAATTGGATAAAGAAGGTGTTGCTCTTTGTATACTCATAATGTGCTATCATTTCCTCTGTAGAAATTGACCAAGTGACAATTTTTTTACGAGATAAAAGTAATCGATACCATACAAATGTATTTTGTTCTAAATGTAAAGTTGAAATGTGTGCCTATTATGTGTTTTTCATATTATGGAGATCAAAATATTTCTCCATCTGTAGTATCCATCTTACAGGATCCTTGCCATCAAAATTTCTCATATTGATCTTTGGAATATGGTGGGTCTTCAATCCACCATTAGAGTTTATGAAATCGCGATTAACATTTATTTTTTTCTCATCATGAGTTTCATGTAAGAATACCCTAATGTATTCCAAAGTTGGAGAGCAGAAATTAATCACTTATAACTGATGTTAGATTACAGATCCTTCATTCTAAACAACAACAACAACTTTACTTCACTTCTTGACTCAAAAGGGTGGGGAAAAACAGTGATTTATGTACTAAAATGATTAATTTCATGGATGTGCATAAAAATAAGGAGGGATGACGGTTGGTTCCTTTAGCTTAGGTTATATGCAACTCCCATACCAAATTTCAGCCCAAAAAAAAAACGCTAGCTAGGTTAAACAACTCTCACACTCCCGGAATGGCTTAAAAATGATGATTTCCAGACCTAGAGTATGCAGAATGTGACTGAAGCATATGCAGCGTAACTTTCTGAAGGAATTAGGTGAAAATAAGTATGAACATCAGTGAATCACACCTATGATATGATTTATGAAATATATTAGAGAAATACAGGAGTTTTACATGGATCAAGGCTTCAAAATGAGACACTGCAACATAAGAGAATGCATAATAAGATTGACAGCATAATTTTCAGGGGGTTGAAGAATTATTTCAGATCTAGGGAAGATCCTTACATAAAAATATAGATCTATTACAGATCCATATGCCAAAGAGGCTCTTCTTTACACTCCCCTTGGGGATCTCAGCAAAAGATGGATATCAATGAGTAGATTTGAGATCTAAGCCACAGATCTGCAGTAATCTTCATAAATTTCTAAAGCATATGATACAAAACAGATTAGATCTGAAATGAACATGGATTGGTTGGCCAATCCATGTATCACCAAAGTGAAGGGAAGGGTCCCTTTCACCAGAGATCTTTCCTCCAAGCTGATACAAAAACCCCACTACAACTTGGCCTACCAAAGAGGACGCAGTCTCTTCAAGGAACTATGTATTTGAGGATGGAGAACACTTTGACCTGATTCCAAGATGCAAAACTGAAGCTTAAACAATGGATGCACTCTTCCAAGAGGTTAAAACACACTCACTGAGAAGAGGCTCCAATACAGGCTAGATCTGAACAGATCTAGTTCTCCACTTGCTGCAGCTTACAAAAGCAAGCAAACCCTCACTGGATCTGCATTGCAGTTGGAAGTAGAAGCTTGGTCTTCAACCAGATAGTGGACAAGCAATACAAGCTCTCCCAAGAGCTCCTCAATGGGAAGAGATGGAACTCCTAAATAGGAAATTCCAATGCAATCTAGGCTAAGCAACCAAGAAATCTATTCCTCTAAATAGACAGCAATTCAGAAATCAAATCATTAAACCCTCAACATGTTGCCTTCCCCTTCCTTGTATAAGATGAAAGCTTTCCAAAACCCTAAACCACCTTCATTCATTTAACCCTTTTCACATGGAGGACCTCCATCTAGAACTGCATTGATCATCCATGAGGTTCAATGTATCTGGACTCTATTGTGATTTGGTCCATTGACCCAGTCAAATAGCTCAATCTTGTTTCACACACAAGTTGATTTTATCAATACATCCCTGATTTACCTATGTTCACAGTTGGGCATGTATTTATTCTTTTATTAGGACTTTTTGACCCTCCTTTACATAATTATTCTTTGAACAAAGAAAACAAAATGAAGTTTAATATTCCTATTAAAATAGGAATATTATAGTCCTCCCCTCCAAAATGTTGCTTGTCCTCAAGCAACTCACAAGGACTTTACAAATTCTCCAATGGAGCTATCTCCTCCCAAGAATGCAAGTCTTCTTTTGGTGGATGAACCAAATAGATGTCATCATGAAGTAGTGGGAGGTACAAAGAAGAATCATATGTTTTCCATTGGTCTGTTCAAGGTGTGAGAGATGGTAAATATTGGGCATTTCAACCCCCATGAGAAGCTTCAATCCCCATGCTATCAATCAAACAAAGTGAGCCATCCTTGATAGCTCAAAGAAATAGTCTCCAATCCCCACCATATGCAATGTGTAGGGGATCCATGGCTGGAAATTAGAGATAATAATTCTCAATTCACACTATCTCTCCCTCCATTTATGATAAATATGGAGATGATGATCCTGGGCTACAGTAATATAGTCCTCATGAAGCCAAAAGAGACTTGGAACTTCATGATTCCCTTCACGGATTCTAGTGAGCCTCCTTGCCCAATCTTCCATGCACATAGTGAATAGAGGATATTCACCATATGTGCTCCCAAATAGACATGGAATAAGTGTCATATGACATATTGGATGGTGTCAATAGTCCCTTCCTTGAGATCAGCGTTGTCCTTCATCTTGTTGCCTCAAATCATAGTACAATAAGTGGCCATCCCACTACCTTCTTGCTGCAAAAAGCTTCTTCAAAGCTTGGAAATAGTAGAGGGTAATAGGTGTTGGCTGAATATGGTTCAAACAACACATGTCTTGCTGTGAATTCTCCCAAGTGAGAGACTTCTTCCAATGACATAAGCCCAAAATATGGCTTCTAGCATAAGAAAACAAATGATATAATGTAGAAGCCACACAATGTTCTATCCTCCTCTTGAAGTACAAGTAAATACGGGAGATTGCATTCCCAATGGACACATCCACACAATGTGTCATTCCTCTTCTCATGTTCATAACAAATATTGGAGAATTATTAACATCATGATATAAGCTCCCTCATGCCACCTCATGAGAAGGTCACAATTTCTTCCAACCCAAAGTACATACATGATTATGATATTCAATCTAAAAAGAAGTACATTTACATACATCATAGACATAAGTAAATGTATGGACATGGAATTCATCATGGGGTGTCCATACTTGCTTCTTGTCAATCAAAGCAACCATGCCTCCTTCTTATACATTCCTTCCTTAAGATACAAGACATGAGACAACAAAATCAAGAACCTTGGGTGGTACCCACTCACCCAATAGAAACCAACACAAGTCATCTCCTCCCTTCTTTAGATCTAGATGTGGTAAGTGGTTTACATGCCACTTACTTGCTGCCCTCATCAGTCCACCAAGGCCGAAGGTGAAATGTATTTGGTGCTTTAGGGAAGCACCCGTCAAGCTACAAGACCTACCTTAGCCCAACAAGGGGGTGGTCGTACTTGAGAATAGTTCTGGCCCATAGTTGGCCATGAAGTTTATAAGGTAGGACACTCCTCTTAGGAGTCATGGCCTACACATGCAAAGTAAAAGAATGCATGCAATCATAAAGTAGAATGTGATTGACATAAGCATGCTTCTTACCCAAAGTCTCCAGTGCTATAATAGTCTCTCCCTTGGCTAATTATATCATCACTATGCAAGGTTGAGAGAACACTTTGCTCTTTCCATCAAGGAATTTCCCTAGAGGGCTTCTTCCAAGTAAGGAGACATCAAGGCATAGATCATAATAGAAAAATGTATGGACTAATGTGTCCTGGCTTGTCTTGCATAGATCTCCATGCCTTTTTAGTACATCAATATTTTGAAATAAAGAGGGGTAAATGTTTCTTTCCCAATGAAGCTTTCCCTCCTCTTCATCTTCTGCAGTATTCAGGATCCCTCCATCTGATATTGATGGCACATGTTTCTCATGGATTGTGCCATAATGTCTATATGTGAGACTCCTTAAAACTCCTTGCAAGAATGCAAGAGCTTCTCTTCTTGGAGCAGCTGCTCCTTCTTCTTCTTCATGGAATGCTAGAGATGCCTCTGTCATGGTTGTGTTGTCACCCCTGGCCTTTTCTTCAATGTTATAAAATATCTCATCCTCAGTAGGAGACCTTAGATCTTGGTCTACCTCTGAAAGAGGAATCTTCATGTCTTATTTTTGAGAAGAAGACTCTTCATCAATGATACTCTTGAATCAAAAAGAATCCAAGTGTGTTGAAGGTCAAACACCAAAAAAAAGTGGCACAACACTCACCATGCCTCCCACCATATTGCACCCTATCTCCTCATGCTTCATGCAACTCAAATAAGGTGCAAAGGAATGAATTGGCTACCCCTCCATGAATGTGAAAACGTTGGTACAAGGCTCCTCAAATGGAGAAGAGGACTCCTCCTCCTCCTCTAATATTCTACTACCAAATCTCCTGACTATCTGATGAGTGAAATCGGAAAAAGTGGGTACTCTTGCATGACTTCCATGGTTGAACCACCAAGAGCTTGCCTTGCCCTCCAAGTGCAGCACTGAGATCTCCACAACCTTTTTTTCCACTACTGGATGTAGTAAGAAAAATGCTTCTAGTTTCATCACCCAAGTCTCTGCTGCACCCTTGAGTGATCCATAAAATGTAGACAACAAAAATCCATTGCCTCTTATCATTCTCTCACTGAATGGTCTTCTTTCTTCTCTCAGTTGAACAAACTGAGGAAAATCTAGGGTCTCTTTGAAAGCCCTAGGTTGGCACTTATATTCTGCCAAATACCCACTTAGTATCTCATGTTCTAAGTGGTATTCTTGCTCTCCACTTCCTCTATGAGAACAGGAAGTGCACGGATCTTCTTCTTCCTCTTGAAACCTTCTACAGGTCTCACTACAACTTTCTCCTTCTTGAAACCCTCTAGGAGTTTCATTGCATTCTTATTCATTTTTCTTCTTAGATATGAAAATTTGTGAGATAAATATCATCCTCTCCACCATTTTGACCTTTCTCTTTGATTTATATCACTTTGGATTGAAGCCCACAGGCTGAGCCAAATATCTTGCTCCGATACCACTGTAATATTCTAAATCTGGAATTTTCTACAACAATAAGAATACCCTAATGTATTCCAAAGTTGGAGAGCAGAAATTATTCACTTATAAATGATTTTATATTATATATCCTTCATTCTAAACTACAACAAAAACTTTACTTCACTTGTTGACCCAAAAGGGTGGGGAAAAACAATGGTTTATGCCCTAAAATGATTAATTTCAGGGATGTGTGTAAAAATAAGGAGGGCTGACGGTTGTTTCCTTTAGCTTAGGTTATATTCAACTCCCATACCAAATTTCAGCCCAAAAAATAACGCTATCTAGGTTAAACAACTCTCACACTCCCAGAATGGCTTAAAAATGCTGATTTCCCATGACCTAGAGTATGTAGAATGTGACTGAAGCATATGCACTGTAAATTTCTAGAGGAATTAGGTAAAAATAAGTATGAAAATCAGTGAATCAGACCTATGATATGTTTTATGCAATATATTATAGAAATACAGGAGTTTTACATGGATCAAGGCTTCAAAATGAGACATTGCAACACAAGAGAATGTAGAATAAGATTGATAGTGTAATTTTTAGGGGGCTGAAGCATTATTTAATTATATTTCAGATCTATGGTATATCCTTACATAAAAATATATATCTATTACAGATACATATCCCAAAGAGGCTATTCTTTACACTCCCCTTGGGGATCTCAGCAAAAGATGGATATCAATGAGTAGATCTGAGATCTAAGCCACAGATCTGCAGTAATATTCAGAAATTTCTAAATAATATGATACACAACAGATCATATCTAAAATGAACATGGATTGGTTGGACAATCCATGGATCACCAAAGTGAAGGGAAGGGTCCCTTTCACCAGATATCTTTCCTCCAAGCTTATACAAAAACCCCACTGCAACTCTGCTTGCCAAAGAGGACGCAGTCTCTTCAAGGAACTGTGAATTTTAGGATGGATAACACTTTGTCTTGATGCCAAGATGAAAAAATGAAGCTTGGACAATGGATTCACTCTTCCAGGAGGTTAAAAGACACACTCACTGAGAAGAGGCTCCAATATAGGCTAGATCTGAAAAGATCTAGTTCTCCACTTGTTGCAGCTTACAAAAGAAAGAAAACCCTCACTGGATCTACATTGCAGTTGGAAGTAGAAGCTTGGTCTTCAACCAGATAGTGGACAAGCAATACAAGCTATCCCAATATCTCCTCAATGGGAAGAGATGGAACTCCTAAATAGGAAATTCCAATGCAATCTAGGCTAAGCAGCCAAGAAAGTTGTTTGTCTAAACAGACAGCAATTCAGAAATAAAATCATTGAACCCTCAACATGTTTCCTTCCCTTCATTTTATAATATGAGAGCTTTCCAAAACCCTAAACCACCTTCATTCATTTAACCCTTTTCACATGGAGGACCTCCTTCTAGAACTGCGTTGATCATCCATGAGGTTCAATGTATCTGGACTGTGTTGTGATTTGGTCCTGTTGACCCAGTAAAATAGCTCAATCCTGTTTCACACACAAGTGGATTTTATCAAGACAGCCCTGATTTACCTCTGTTCACATTTGGACATGTATTTATTCTTTTATTAGGATTTTTGACCCTCCTTTACATAATTATTCTTTAAACAAAGAAAAAAAATGAAATTGAATATTCCTATTAAAATAGGAATATTACATGTTGGAAGAACGATAAGGTCACGTAGTGGACCCCTCAATTGATCCAACAGTTGGAAAATACCGATAATTCCATCACCTGGACTATAGATCATTGGGTTGACAGCATCTTGGGTGGGTTTGTGACAGAATTTATAGTAGATCAGTTTGTGTCATATTCTGAGGCTGAAAGGAAATTTTTCAAAGGATTGAGGGGTAAATCCTTATGAACTCTGCCTCTGCTAATTAAGATGTTATTGTGTGAAAAGGGTGTTTTGTGCAACCACACCGAGTGAATGACCCCTGATAAGATCGAAAGCACTACGCGCAGTAGAAAATATTAACAGATCAGTCAAAGAGGGGAAAGATTTGTATACAACCCTTTAAGAAACTCACAGGATATAGAAGGTAGCGAGGATACACACGTTGAAGGTAGCCCTCTTGCTATGCCATAGTCAAAATCGCATAGGGGTAAGACATCTCCTACCCCACCACCACTCGCACCTATGGAAGATATGGTCACACATATGAAGCTACCCAACTTTAAAGGTGTGGGGGATGAGGATATGGATTGATTTTGGTTTGTGGCTAATGTGGTGTGGACTGCGAAAAATTTTAACACTGATGTTGTCAAGGGAGAACAGTTGGTTATGAAATTTGAAGGTCGAGCTTTAGATTGGTTCATGGGATACCTTGCTCAAAACGTAGACCCCACTATTGCGCAGATTAAAAAATGCCTTGAAGCAGTAGTTTTGGAAGACGAAGTTCTATTTGCAGTGCGTAATATAACTAAAAGATATCAAGCAAGGGCTGGAGGACTCAATTTGGGAAGCTGACCTACAGCTAGAGCAAACCATCGACGATGGAGGATTTGTTTACGATGATAAGCAACATAAGGAATGTTTCATTTCCATGTTCTTTCCACATCTACGTGAGCCTATGGGTCAGCAGAAGATTGACACTTAGGCTGAATCCCTGGAATTTTCTATGAAATTAGAAGATGCTCAATTCGGAGCACTACAAATTCAAATGCAATTGGAAGCTATGCACTTATAAATAAAAAATTTACGTAGAGATCGGGGTAAATAAGTTGGCCCATATGTCTGGTGCATATGCTGCAAGGGTGCTAGCCACACCAAATATTAGTTCCCTCTTTTCTCAGATTATCTGCAAGCTAAGGGGCCAAATCCACTATGTCCTAGGGATGTTGTTGGGCCTAGTACACCCACATTATGGTGCGTCGATTGTAGGTTGGTAGGGTATCATCAACCTGAAGCGTAGCATGATATTTGAGAATTACTTTGCATGGGTGGTAGTCCTACTGGATCCAATAGAAGGGGAACGATATATAGAACCAATACACGAAGGAGATGATGTCGACCATATTTACAAGCTGACTCCACAGGATGAAGATTGGATCAACCCTACAGTTGATGGGATGTTGAAATGGGATAAGGATATTTTGTGTTTCTCAGACTCAAATGGAAATATGGTGAACTAGAAGAATCAGTTGCACGATGTGTCTGTGTTGCGCTGCCTCAAGATCATGAAGAACTTTTGGTGCATCTCCTCAGAGGAAAGATAACTACCATAATTTTATGGTTCTGGTAGTGTCAAATTATTTCTTGAAGCATTGGAAATGTTCATCCCAAAGGAACGAAGGTTCCAAGTGCTTGATTTGGCTATGCACGCAACTCCAAGGCGTTGGTGGGAGACGCACAAGGGAGATTTCCAGGACTGGTAGGAATGTAGAAAAATGATGACATTGCGCTTTGAAACTCAAGCTACCCCACCAAATGAGCTTTATTATGGTCAGCGATATCCACTCAAGAACCTGGCCATGTGGATGGAGGTATGGGATGAAAAGACCTAGAACGAGTGGGTTCATAGGTTTATTCATTCGTTGGAACCAGTACCCACCACATGGTATCTAGAAGCTGAGCTACACCAAAGCACTCACCACTGGACTACGATGACTGAGGATTTCTAGGCAACCTTTGGCTTGGTTTGGAGCTGAAAGAAATTGGATGAAGCCCTGCAGAACATATATTCCCTTGTCTTTGACGAATCCCAACCATGAAAGGAATGTGTTGCATTGGCCTGGGATGCACAGATGCAAGACATTGTCAACTGCAGGAACTTGTCAATAGAGGAAAATGAATATAACCCAATAAATCTTAACATCCCTAAATCCTAAGGAGAGCGCGCATTCACATGGCCCTCATTAAGGATGATGGATGTAACTAAACCTATAAAATTTAAGGAAGCCAACATTAGGACAGAATAGTAGCCCAAGTTGGAAAAAATTAAGGATTATTGGGATGATAATGCAGTAGGAATGATTGTGGAGCTGCTGACAAAGTATCAATATTTGTTTTCTACAAAATTCTCTGAGATTAAGGGAATTGTAAGGGATCTCGGTGTTATGAATATCACATTGAATCCAGATGCACGCCCTGTCAAGCAGCAACCATACCGATTGAATCCTAAATATAAGAAAAAAGTAAAGGAGGAATTATAAAGGATGGTGGTTGCAGGCATCATTGAGCCTATACAATAATTTGATTGGGTAAGTTCAATGGTAGTTTAGGAGATAATGTGGGAGGAAAAGAATCTTATTCATTTACTGATGAGTTTTTTGGGTATCCTGAGATCAAGATAACGCCTAAAGATCATAACAAGACCATCTTCGCAATAAGGTGGGGTTATTTCTAGTATATTTTCATGTCGTTCAGATTCAAAAATGCACCTGCAATATTCTTGCGCATGGTCGTGGTTTTCTTCAAAGAATTCATGCATAAATTCTTGGAGGTAGATTTTGATGATTGGACAGTATTTGGATTGGTCAAGAAACATGTGTCAAACCCATGCATGATGCTTAAAACTTGTGGGAAGAAACATATTTCTCTTAACTTGAAGAAATGTATATTCTGCGTGCCTTTCTGAATTTTGTTAGGGAATATATTATGCCAACAAGGATTGATGGTAGACCCAGCCAAGATAGCAGTTATCATCAACAAAGAAGTTCCTACTAATGAGAAACAATTGCGCTCCATCCTATGACACACCAGTCATTACAGGAAGTTCATTAAGGGGTATGCTTTGATCACTGTGCCAATGGAAAATTTGTTAAGGAAGGATGTGTCATTTTTCTAGGATGAGGAATGTCAGAAAATATTTGAGCTGCTAAAGGAGAAAATTTTCATTGCACCTATCTCTATATTCCCAGACTGGTCTAAGGTTTTACATGTACATGTGGATGCATCTGGTATAGCACTTGGGATTGTTTTAGAGTAGCCAGGAGAATAATACATTGATCACCCTGTTTCTATTCCAATAGGAATCTCTCCAGTGCAGAGCACAACTACTTAACCACAAAGAGGGAAGGATTGGCCATGGTGTATGCTCTGCCAAACTACAGTTACTATCTGCTAGGAGGGAACTTCAAAATGTTTACTGACCATTCTTCTTTAAAATACTTGTTCAATAAGCCTGTGTTGTGGGGGAAGATCTGTAGATGGTTGTTTCTCTTTTGGGAGTATGACATTGAAATTATTTTGAAGCCTGGAAGACTAGATGTTGAACCTGATCACTTGTCACAGATTAAAAATGGGGAATAACCAATCAATCTGGAGGATGGGTTACCCTATGCGAAGCTCTTTTCTATCAAGGTGGTTGATGAGCACTTTGCTGATATTATTCACTTCCTGATCACTAGAATATTTAGTACAGCAAAAGGAGTTGGTTGCATATGCAGCTAATTTTATTTTGATTGCGGGTCAATTGTATATGCTAGGAGTAGATGAAATATTGAGGAGATATGTGTTGGAACATGATAGGCAGCATATCTTAGTTGAGGCTCATGGGGAGGTAGCAGGAGGCCACTATGTTGGGAAATCCACTACGTAGAAGGTGTTGTGTGGTGGGTTATGGTGGCCCACACTACATAGTGATGCACATACATATTGTTGAGCGTGTGATGCATGTCAGAGAATAGGGAATCCCTCACATAGAGATGAAATTCCCTTGCAACCAAAAATGGCCATGCAGGCCTTTAATAAATGGCCTATAGATTTTTCTGGACCAATGAACCCTTCAGGGAAGAACACAGAAGCATGCTATATCATCACTGGAACTGATTATATAACCAGATGAGTAGAGGTGAAGGAATTTAAGGGTTTTAATACATATACTGTTGCGCACTTCATTTTTTAACACATTTTGACCAGATTTGGTTGCCTGAAGATTTTGATGAGTGATAGATATACGCACTTTTTTAACGAAACAATCGAAGCTTTGATAGAGGACTTTAAAATCCATCACCAGAAGAGTACCCGTTATCACCCACAAGGAAATGGTGCAGTAGAGGCTTTCAACAAAATTCTTGAGAATGTGCTCACCAAGATTTGTAATGCCAATCGGAATGACTAGGATGTGGACATCACTTTTGTGTTATGGGCTTATAGGACCAAATGTAAGAAGTTGACTGGGAAAACACCTTTTAGGATGGTCAACTGGCAAGAAGAAATCATGTCAATGGAGTATATTTTCCCCAACTTGCTTATTTCTACATTCACTAATATGGTTGAACCTAACATTATTGAAGAACGATTGGTGTAAATCGTTGCCTTAGAAGAAGATCGGTTCATTGCTAACTTTCATCAACAAGTGTAGAACGCGCGTGAAAAAACCTGGCATGATAGGAACATCAAGAAGAAAGAGTTAAAGGGGGAAGACTTGGTCTTTTTGTATGATAGTCAGTTTTCCTGCCACCTAAGGAAGTTCAGAAAGAACTAGTTGGGACCATACATTATGAAGGAAATCATTGATGGAGGTGTTGTGCACTTAGCCACATTGCGTTGTGAATCTTCCCAAGTATTTCAAAGGAAGCCACCTAAAGGAATATAGAGATAGCCTGGTGCCAACCAAATGACTATATTCTCAAAGCATAGGAATCAAAGGGTCTACACATAGCATGGAGGGAAGGCACATATGGTTGTGACAGAAGCACAGGCATAATGCACAAGTGAAAAAAATAGTCATTGGAATAGTGAAACTAGATGAAAAAGTGAATTTACGTTGGATGGAGTGGGTTTTTTGCATTTAGTGAGGTGATCTTGGAATATTTTTAATCATTTTTATGGAGGTAACTGGAAATTAATGATGTTGGAAATATGATGCAGAGTGTTGTCCTTGATGGCAACCCACTGAATGAAGATGAAGACATGAGATTGTTGGCATGTGTTGTCCTTGATGGCAATACACCTGATGAAGTTATTCTTGACTTGATGGACTTGGTAAATGATGTAAATCTGATATGAAATGATGTTAGTTAGCAACATGATGCTGAGTGTTGTCATTGAATGGCAACCCACTTGATGAAGAAGATGGCAACTTCTTGATGAAGTTGTGCTTGAATATGTCTTGATGAACTAAATCTGGTGTATCTACAGTGAGTATAGAAGGCAATGAAGAAAGGAATTCAGTATGTGTTAGATTTATGATGAAAAGAGTATGTCTCTAGGCATACGGGGATTTGCCTAAGGGAAGTCGCGTATGCACGCGGGAAAGAACGTGCCAAGTCGCGTATGGGCAAAAGAGCTCAAAAAGTGCAAAACCAGGGGTAACCACCATGGTATTGACCCATTGTATTGGGTTATGATTCGTCTAAACAACCCCGTCTAGGAATACCATCGGATGTAATGTGGTTTTGGCTCATGGTATTGAAAAAGGGTAAACCTATATAAAGAGAAGAAATTCATTGTGCAAGAGATGAGCGTGGGTGCAATATGTCTGAGCTTGAATGAATACTTCTCTCTGGAGTATATCTGAATGGAAAGGGTTACAGTTGAATGAAAGATCTGAAAGTATGATGCACCAATGATGGAGCGATGAAGAAGGGGATCTAGATCTGTATTTTACTTGTATTTGCTGGATCTATTTATGGAATGATTAGATCTGAGATGAGGCGAACATCTGTCTGAAGTAAAGGGTAAAATCTGTGTGATGTATCTGTTCTGAAGAATTTCAATGACCTAAAATATCTGAAGAACCATACGCTAGTTCACCGCAGAGGAAGCGCGTATATACGTGGCTTTTCTGAAGAGAAAGCGCGTATGCGCAGTGAAATTAGCTCTGTAATTTGAACAGAGGTATACGCAGGTTGATGTGGACGGAAGCGCGTATATACGCGACATCAGTAAAAGGAAAGCGCGTATGCAAACTAGGGTTTGCTGAAGCATGGGGTATGAAATCTCTAATTTGATCTGCTCTGTTTTAGCTATCTGTTGTTGATGTTTGACTGTGCTTAAATGTATGGAGAGGGTCCAGTCTGAAAATATGATGAAACGTGGTCTGCAAGTTGTGTTCTATTGAAGTTGTTGGATCCAGTGTGAAAATTGATGAAACGTGGTCCATAGAGGTGTTGAGGGTTGTAGCCTTCAGTCAGGGGGTCGTAGCTCCCTTCCAGGTGAGGCTGGTAAACGAGAGCAGGGGGTCGTAGCTCCCTTCCAGGAGAGGCTGGTAAACGAGATCAGGGGGTCGTAGCTCCCTTCCAGGAGAGGCTGGTAAACGAGTCCGGGGGTTGGAGCTCCCTTCCAGGAGAGGCTGGTAAACGAGCGCAGGTGGGTGCCTGCGTGCTGGTAGGAGTCTGCACCAGCACATATGTTGTAAGATGTTTTCTCTATAATAAAATATTGAAGGCTGAGCAACTGCAATGGTGGTTTTCTCCCGACTTGGGTTTCCACCTAAAAATCCTGGTGTTCATGTGTGATGCTTTGTGTGATGGTTTATTCTGTTCTTACTGCACATGTTTACTGTTTATTAAACATATGATGAATGAATGATGGAATGATTTAAGTGAAGAACTAATGACATAATTAGATATCTGTGTATACGCGAGTTTCATAAAGGGTATCCGCGTATATACGCGAGTCTGTTTCAGGAAAGTAGCGTATGGGTTTTAGAAGCAAGAAAAAGTAAAATTTTTGAATATGCAGTAAATACTGATTCACCCCCCCCTCTCAGTATTTTTCCCAACAATTGGTATCAGAGCAGGGTCCTTGTGCAGAAGCTTGATCGCTTAAAGGAGATCTGTTGCAATGGGAAGTCAAGAAGGAGTAATGTCTATAAAGCCACCTCTATTCAATGGAAGCAATCTGATATTCTGGAAGGTACGTACAAAAGCATATCTGCAAAGTCTTGGTGCAGATGTATGGGCAATCGTGGAAGAAGGTTATCAATACTCGGCAAGTATTCCTACTGATGCAGCAGAAAGGAAGAAGTATGAAATCAATGCCAAAGCAGTGAATGTCTTATTAGGAAGCATGTCTGAATCAGAATTTGCTAAAGTAATGCAGCTACATTCAGCAAAAGAGATATGGGACAAAATCATTCTGAGCTATGAAGGAGATACAAAGGTAAAAAATGCAAAACTCCAAACTCTTAGAATCGAATATGAAAATTTGAAGATGCATAGTGATGAGAGTGTTGCCAGTTTCTTTCTTCGTCTAGATGATATTGTAAATTGGATAAGAAATTTGGGTGAAACCATAACCGATGCTACTCTGGTGGAAAAAGTCTTAAGATCCTTGACTTCAAAATTTGACTCTAAAGTTTCAGCTATTGAAGAAAGGCAAGATCTGCAAACTCTTACTATTGTTCAATTACATGGTATTCTGACTGCTTTTGAAATGAGGCAAGGACGCCCTTCTCAAATCAAAGAAGCTGCTTTTAAGGCATCTGCAAAAGGAAAAGAAAAGGAAGTTGTCAAAGAATCCAGCTATATATCTGAAGAAGAAGAAGAAGCAAATTTTGTGAGAAGACTTCAACTAGGTACCGGAAAGTTCAAAGGTAAGCTTCCTTTCAAATGTTTCAATTGTGGAAGATTTGGTCATTATGCTGCAAAGTGTCCTTATAAAGAAACATCGGCTAAAGGAAAAGAAGCAGCAAGAAGGAATAAGAATCGATCTAGCACAAGAAAAAGTTATTATACTAATGAAGACAGTGATGGATCATCTAATAGTGAGGAAGAATGTGAAGAAGACTTTAGACTTCTCATGGCTTTTGCACAAAGAGAAGAAAAAGATACTTTTGTGGATGCTCTAGAGGACAATGATTTTCTTGAAGAAAACAATCAACTCAAAGTAAGCCTAGAAGAAAAGAACATAATCATAGAGACTCTTGAAAATCAGCTTGAAGCAAAGGAAAAACGCATCGAGGAATTGGAGTGTGAAGTAGTAATTCTAAGGAAAGATAATGAGAAAGTGAAGACTCTCAATATTAGATTTGCTAAAGGTTCAGAAACCTTAGATGAGATTATCAAGACACAACGGTATCCTCTTATAAAAACAGGTCTTGGATATACTGGGGAATCTTCCCAGACTTCAGCACCAAACTATCTGAAAGCAGTCACAACTGGTTCTCTTCATTCAGCCACTCAGCAAGGGAACAAAGGATCTTTACAGGTAAAGCATGATCATCTCAAATCAAGGACCACTAACAAGGAGATCCCTCAAAGAAGCAACAACCAATAGGTAAATTCAAATAGAAGATTTCATGATCGCGGAAATTTCTACTTCAATGGACAATGTTTCTCATGTCACAATTTTGGTCATAAAGCTGTTCAATGTGTTGCATATAAAACCATCATGACAAGAGAAGCAAGAAAGAAAAGGATGAATATTGAACCAAAGAATAACATCTATAACAACTTTTCTCCTCTTCAAAACGAAGTTGAATGTACTTATTGCAATAACTTTGGTCATGAAGAATCTGAATGCAGGAGCAAGGTCCAGCCAAAAGAACATGTTCCCTCAAGCTCTAAAATATGGAAAAAGAAAGAAATACAAGTTGAAAATTGTGGGATAGCATTATTTGCAGAAGGTGAATAAAATCAATGGTACATTGATAGTGGGTGCTCAAGACACATGACAGGTGACAAAAGCAAACTTCTTACATATAATGCTTTAGAAAAGGAAAAGAAAGTTACATTTGGAAATGATACTCCTGCTGTAATTAAAGGAAAAGGGTCAGTATTTATAAAAGAAAAGGTGAAGGCTAATGATGTCATGTATGTGGATGGATTAAGGTATAACTTGTTAAGTGTAATTCAAATGTGTGATCAAGGAACAGAAGTGGTCTTTAGTTCAAAGGAATGTGTGGTTCGTGATCTTGATACAGGTAAAATCATTATAAAAGGAAAAAGAAATCCTAGCAACCTGTATATACTGAACGGCATAGATCAATGTTACTTGAGCAAGTCTTCAGAAAATTGGCTATGGCATAGAAGGCTGGGGCATCTGAGCTTCTCTCAAATCAACAAAGCAAGCAGACTTCAAGCTGTTCGGGGTCTTCCCAATATTAATCTACCAGAAAGTATCATATGCAAATCTTGTCAATTCGGTAAGCAGACCAGAGTACGATTTAATGCCAAAGAAGGATCATCAAGTGAGCCTCTTGAACTCATTCATACTGACATATGTGGACCTATGAGGAAAAAGTCACCACGTGGGGAAGAATAATATATCTTATGTATTGATGATTACTCTAGAATGTGTTGGATCGGGCTCATTAAACACAAAGATGAAGCATTTGAAAAATTTTAGATCTTCAAAGCATTAGTTGAAAATGAATTAGATCTAAAAATCAAGTGTCTTATATCTGATCGAGGAGGAGAATATACATCAAAAGAATTCTTTGAATTTTGCGAACATGGCATAAAAAGACAATTCTCTGTAGCAGGTACTCCACAACAAAATGGCGTAGCAGAAAGAATGAATAGAACAATTCAACAAATGGCTAGAGCTATGCTCGATGATTCTGGAACTCCTGATATGTTCTGGGGAGAAGCAGCACATACAGCAGCTAACATTCTCAACAAGGCTCATGTTCGGGTAAATAGTGACAAAACTCCATATGAACTCTGGTATGGTAATTCTCCATCCGTGAAGCATTTTAGAGTTTTTGGAAGTAAATGATTTATCAAAAATAATGATGAAAAGCTTGGAAAGTTTGAACCTAGATCAGATGAAGGGATATTTCTTGGTTACTCATCTTCAAGAAAAGCATACAAATGTTACAATAAAAGGCTTCGAAAGATTGTTGAATGTATTGATGTTGTTATTGATGAGTCTCCTGTAGCTCCTAAAGAAGAAAAACAAACAACAAAAGAAGATGATGGTGACCTATGTCCTTCTACATCAAATAGAAATGATATAGACAGTGGATCCAATGAAGAACCTGAAGATGATCTATCTGAAAAAGCTCCATCCAGATATGTTCAAAAGAATCATCCCGAATCTCAAATTTTGGGTGACAAGGAATCTGGTGTACGAACAAGGAGAACTCTTGTGGGATCTTCTAATCATTTGGCACTTCTATCCACAATTGAACCACACAATGTCAATCAAGCTAGCAAAGATGAATGTTGGAAGCAAGCCATGAATGAAGAGCTTGATCAAATTGAAAAGAACGATACTTGGGAATTGGTACCAAGACCACATGATAAAAATTTCATTGGAACTAAATGGATTTTCAAGAACAAGTTAAATGAGAATGGGGATGTTGTAAGAAACAAAGCTAGATTGGTTTGAAAAGGGTATACTCAACAAGAAGGTATAGACTTTGAAGAAAATTTTGCTCCTGTAGCTAGACTTGAAGCCATAAGAATGTTTCTTGCCTTTTCAAGTTATCAACAAATCAAAGTTTATCAAATGGATGTTAAATCTTCTTTTCTTAATGGTGATATAGAAGAAGAAGTATATATAGAACAACCGGAAGGTTTCATTTTGGGAAATGATGCAAATCTTGTTTGTAGACTTAAAAAGGCTCTATATGGTCTCAAACAAGCTCCAAGGGCTTGGTATTATCGCCTTGACAAATATCTTCATCAACAAGGATTTTCAAAAGGGTCTGCTGATAGCAACTTATACACAAAAGTTGAAAATGGTAAACTATTGATTGTGGTTGTATATGTTGATGATATCATTTTTGGGAGTAACGAAGAATCTTTGAGTCAAAAATTTTCTTCTATCATGCAGCAAGAATTTGAAATGTCCTTACTTGGAGAACTAACATTCTTTCTTGGCTTACAAGTGCATCAAACTACAGATGGTATATTCCTATCACAAGCAAAATATCTTAAGCAAATTCTGAAGAAGTATGGCATGGAAGAATGCAAACCTGTAAGTACACCAATGATAACTGGATGCAATCTCAGTTCTCATGATGATTCTCCCACGGTGAATCAACCAGAATATAGATCAATGATAGGAAGTCTACTTTATCTCACTGGGACTAGACCAGACATTATGCATGCAGTTGGGATTGTTGGACGATTCCAAGCTAATCCAAAAGAGTCTCACCTTCAAGCTGTTAAAAGAATTTTCAAATATCTTCAAGGAACTCAAGACCTTGGTCTATGGTATCCAAAGAATGTTGATCTTACTCTTCATGCTTACATTGATGCAGATTGGGCTGGAAGTGTTGATGATCGGAAAAGAACTAGTGGTGGTGCATTCTACATGGGACCCCGGTTAGTATCTTGGTTCAGCAAGAAGCAAAATTCTATTGCCTTATCTACAGCAGAAGCAGAATATGTGGCTGCCGCATCTTGTTGCACTCAACTCCTTTGGATGATGCAAACCTTACAATATTTTCAAATCAAATGTACACCTCCTATCCCCATTAAGTGTGACAATACAAGTGCCATCAGTATTTCAAAGAATCCTGTTATGCATTCGAAGACCAAGCACATTCCCATCAAGTATCACTTCTTACGTGAACAAGTGCTTGAGCAAAAGGTGAAGTTGGAGTATGTTCCCTCCAAAGAACAAGTTGCTGATATCTTTACCAAACCTCTGCCCAGGGAAGCGTTCGAGTATCTAAGATAGAAGCTGGGAGTGTTCTCTGCCAGTCAAAAGAACAAATATACATAAATTTAGAAGATGGCATTGGATACGCGGGTTTCCTGAAACACAGTCGCGTATATACGCGAGTTCCTGCACAGAAAACCGTGTATGTCTGATTGCTGACATTTTTCTGTTTGGAGTCAGCTCTCCTCAGCACAGCTGCAGTGCTGTTTGGTGACTCTGATACTGTTTGGTATCTCTGGTGGTGCTCCAGTTCTCATAATTCTTTTTCTAATGTTTTTATAAATATGCCTTGATGATTTGTTGGTAAAAGTGTTCAGGATGCACAAACTAAGGGGGAGCCTTAGTCATATGAAAAGGATACTTGGATGCACAGATTCAGGGGGAGCATTAGCATTGCTGAGTATAATGCATTGTTGGCACTATGATGGTTCTGAAATATGTTCTCTTTCTTGAGGACTTTCTGGTGTTGGTCATAAATGGTCATATTTATATTTTGGTGAAAAGGTCTTGTTGAGACCCATGATGTAAAAATTGTAATATTCAGTCATGTAAGGACTTGTCATTTTTGTAAACCCACTTGGTTGGGTAGCCGAGTCAAATTAACCCACCGAATGAAGATGAAGACATGGAGATTGTTGGCATGTGTTGTCCTTGATGGCAATACACCCGATGGAGTTATTCTTGACTTGATGGACTTGGTAAAAGATGTAACCGATATGAAATGTAGTTAGCAGCAATGATGACATGAGTGTTTTATTAGCTGAATGGCAACCCACTTCATTAAGATTTAAGAAGATGGAAATCCTTTATGAAGCAGTTTAACATGTCTTCAAGAACTAAATCTCGGTCTATCTACAAAGGAGAAGTTAAGGCAATGAAGAGCAACTGTGATGTGTTAGATTTATGATGAAAAGAGTATGTTCTCGAGGCATACGCTTGATTGCTCAGAAGTCGTATACTATGAAAGAACGTGCCAAGTCGCGTATGGGCAAAAGCGCTCAAAAAGTGCAAAACCAGGGGTAACCACCATGGTATTGACCCATTGTATTGGGTTATGATTCGTCTAAACAACCCCGTCCAGGAATACCATCGGATGTAATGTGGTTTTGGCTCATGGTATTGAAAAAGGGTAAACCTATATAAAGAGAAGAAATTCATTGTGCAAGAGATAAGCGTGGGTGCAAGATGTCTGAGCTTGAATGAATACTTCTCTCTGGAGTATATCTGAATGGAAAGGGTTACAGTTGAATGAAAGATCTGAAAGTATGATGCACCAATGATGGAGTGATGAAGAAGGGGATCTAGATCTGTATTGTACTTGTATTTGCTGGATCTATTTATGGAATGATTAGATCTGAGATGAGGCGAACATCTATCTGAAGTAAAGGGTAAAATCTGTGTGATGTATCTGTTCTGAAGAATTGCAATGACCTAAAATATCTGAAGAACCATACGCTAGTTCGCCGCAGAGGAAGCGCGTATATACGTGGCTTTTCTGAAGAGAAAGCGCGTATGCGCAGTGAAATTAGCTCTGTAATTTGTACAGAGGTATACGCATGTTGATGTGGATGGAAGCGCATATATACGCGACATTAGTAAAAGGAAAGCGTGTATGCAAACTAGGGTTTGCTGAAGCATGGGGTATGAAATCTCTGATCTGATCTGCTCTGTTTTAGCTATTTGTTGTTGATGTTTGACTATGCTTAAATGTATGGAGAGGGTCCAATCTGAAAATATGATGAAACGTGGTCTGCAAGTTGTGTTCTATTGAAGTTGTTGGATCCAGTGTGAAAATTGATGAAACGTGGTCCATAGAGGTGTCAGAGAGGGTATGGTAGGGCCTTCGGGCCGTGGCGTGGGTTGTAGCTCCTCTGTGAGGCCGGTAAACGAGATCGGGGGTCGAGTTCTCTCCGGGTGAGAGGGCCATCGGGCAACGTCGGGGGTCGTAGCTCTGTGAGAGACACGGGGTAAAATCCAGTCGTGTTGGAGCTCCTTCCGTGAGAGGCTGGTAAACAAGCGCCAGTGGGTTGCCTCGTTAGCGTCGGTAGGAGTCCGTACCTCAAAGACATATGTTGTAAGATGTTTTCTCATCAATAAAATATTGAAGGCTGAGCAACGGCAGCGTGGTTTTCTCCCAACTTGGGTTTCCACCTAAAATCCCGGTGTCATGTGTGATACTTTAGCATGGTTTACTGTTTCATCGTTCATGTTTAAATGCTTTATTAAACATCTGATGAATGAATGATGGAATGATTTAAGTGAAGAACTAATGACATAATTAGATATCTGTGTATACGCGAGTTTCATAAAGGGTATTTGCGTATATACGCGAGTCTGTTTCAGGAAAGTAGCGTATGGGTTTTAGAAGCAAGAAAAAGTAAAAGTTTTGAATATGCAGTAAATACTGATTCACCCCCCCTCTCAGTATTTTTCCCAACAAATGACAATCCAACCATTTTCACCTTGGATTTCTTATAAAAGGAAGGGTGTGGAGTCGGTTAAGGGAGCCTGGGAAATTTGAGACCAGAACACGAGGCTATAGAAGTGGAAGACTTCGCTCTCTCACGCCGTTTGGTGTAGTGGCTACGGCTATATAATGGAGATGATTTCCAATAAGCATGATATTGAGGGTGTTTTATTATATGAGATTTCAATGGAGAATGATTTTTAATCTAACCTGCATCTATCTAAACTATTTTTCTACTATATACCTAATTGTTTCTTGTATGAATCAAGAGTCATATTTCAACTTCATCTCTTGATAGTATAGATCATTTAACAGTTGAAAGAGATGAAAATTATGTTAGATGATTCTTCTAACAAAGTAGTTTGACTAGAAGAATTCTAAAAAATATATTGCATTCATATGTGTGTTTATATATTCAATAAGAAATCACAGATAAATATTAGAACAGAAGTGCATGTAACATTTATCTATAATAATGTTTCAAATATATAATGCAATAAAAATATGACTGTTAATCTATAAAGCAAGACTTAATACAAGTGAATAAAAGTACCATATGTACAAAGTTATACTCATGTAAACTGACAAAAATTGATCTGCTCCTTCTCACTTTCAAGCAATTTAAAGAGTACAGTAATGAAACATCAGTTAAATAGCTTTAATTGTCAAAAGATAACATATGTATTCCATTAATTCATCAAAGAATTCACAAAATTATAATAGGGCATTCTTTGCAAAAAAAATTGAAAAAATTCTAGACCCTTCTCTAAATGCATGAGAGGGGTTTAAATACTAAACTAACTATGTTCTAAAATAGATTATTACAAAAATATAGAGGAGGTTTCAAACAACCATCCTCGTAAGACTAACTTAAAATACAATCTAGGAAAATAAAATAACAATTTTGATTTATGAATTCCACCCTTTCTTCTGGATTTGGTCACGAAGTTGACAAATATCTATCATAGGCTTGAGCTAAGTTGGCTGCGAAATCCTCAAACTAACCTGTCCCTTGAATACTACGTTTGAAAGTACTTGCTGCGATTTTCTTGTTGAATCTATTAAGTACTGCAGAATCTTATACTAATGATAAGGTTTGATCAGAAAAATCCAATAATTTTCTTGATCAAACTTAGTTACTTTTTCTATTATTTCATCCTGTGTGTTTGCCTTTTGCTGCTAATGTGATTATAGTTGTTTTACTTCTGAGAACACTTTAGATGTGTACTATTTGATAACTTCTGCTTTCACCAGCTGTTCACATACAGATTCAATAATTTCCTTTGATAATCTTGATTTTTTCACTGCTGCTTTCTCTGCATGCTTGATTTGTGCTTCCCAATATTTGAATAAGATATCCTTATGAAAATTATCTACCTGAGGTAGATCAACTTCCTTTCCTACATTTGATGCTTGCCATTAAATGTGTTCATTGATTTTCTTCTCGAGTCTTTCACATTCAAGTTTCTGGATAGCTACTTGCTAGATCAGTATTTTATTTGAATCACAATAATAGTCAATAATAGAAGATCGATGGAAAAATAATTCTTGTTGTTGCTTTAACTTAGCATTTATATCCAATGATTCTTTTATGAATTGCTCTAATTGTGGTTGGCTTTGTAACTTGGTAATTGCTACTTCTAGTTGTGCTTGTTTCTCATTGATTTCTTCTTGATGCTGCAATTTAAGACTCTCGAAATATTTTTGAAATTGGGCCATATTTTCTTTCATTTTCTCACTAGAGTTGGATTTTTATTCATCTAACAGCCTCTCTAGTTCTTTTATTATGTCTTCCTTTTGCCTTAGCAACACTCTAACTTTAGTAGCTTTATCAATAGTGGCAGTAGCATATGCCGTTGCATACTATGATAATTTAGTTACATTTTCAGTAGGATCAGTTAAGGAATCCTTCCTAAAAACATTAGAAGATTCAACTGTGAGGTTTGAGACTGTTTCATTAGTTCTTCTCCTTTTATTTCTCTTGAATACAACTTTATAAATAGGACTGTAGAAGATGTATAGTGAAGTAATTTCCTCAACTTGTAAAACTAATTTTTTGTAGGGTAGGCCAGTATGATCTCTCGATCATGAGTCTCTCGAACTTGTTGTAGTGGATTAACAGTTTCCACTATCTTCTTGGAATGTTCAGGTGTCTGAAAACTAGTAACTTGATCAGTATTGGGATTGGCTTTAGGGTATTTTATTGCTTCATAAAACATATCCCATTCACTACTCTTATTCTTTGTTTGTGACTTTTCTGACTAATCAAGTGTGTCATGATTGTGTTGAAATTCTTGAGAGGTTGACTCTGTTCCATTATTTTCTTTTCACTCCTACATCTCTATCTCTTGGATTACCTAATCAATTATCTTTTATGGGCTATCCTTTATGGATTCAGATTAAATTTCAGAATGATTCGAATTGTGAGATTTATGCTTTGATTGACCCGATTCATCCTCACACATGTCTTTTGCTTCATTATCCAAGCTAATACTTGGAGTAGGTCTGTTGACATCTTCAACAGTTAACAATTTGAAAGGAACTCTCTCCAACCTCTTATTTCTATATATTTGGAAGGCTTCCAAATCATCTTGGCTCAGTTGGTTGGCTGTAAACTTAATTATATCTAAAAAAATTTCCATTCCTTGGAATAGATCATAAAATTCGTTTATTTCCTTTACAAAAGGCTTCATTTTGAGCTCTGTGGTGTAATTTTTAATTACATCATTTGGATCATACAACCTCTTTGGCATTACTACCAAATTCAATAGATTAATATTAGAAACCTCCTTGTAGGTATGGCCAATATCAAAAAGTACAAAAGTGCCGCATTGTATAGGGAAATTAGGCCAAATAGCCTTCTTAGCATCTTTCATCTATTTAGTGATACCATTAATAAGCTGGTAGGCTATCTCTCATGCAAGCAACCTATCAGGCACATAATATGGTAGGACGTGGGGAGAAGAATAACTCCCAAATACTCTGACATATGTAAAATTCTCCTCTGCAAACCATCTAGCCATAGAAATAATATTTGCACTAGCTTCTTTAGAAACCCTAGGGGTTTTCTTATTGAATATCATCTGGTGCATAGGCAACATGACTCGATGACAAATTTTATAAAAATGCAGATGGAAGTCTGAATCCCAAAGGGCTCTATGGTAAATATGTATTGGGTTATATTATTTGGTAGTCCATTTCCATCCCATGGTAGGAAAATGTAATATTCCAAATTAGGAACAGCTCGTGAACCATGCACAAAAAACGCAATTCCAGCAACATATGAAATAAAAAAATGAAATGGACTCTTGGATTCCATGTATCAGTCAATATAAAAGCTAAATCCAATAATAGATCTGAAATAAAGTAAACTAGATGGGTTAAACATATCTCCCACACCTAGGATTTCCAAAAAGTACTAAAACCCCAAGACTGCAAAATATCAAAGTCGTTGCATAAGGGATTGTGCAGTCTAAGAGAGGGTTTGCACTCAGAAAATAGGAGAAAAATAGATCTACTCATATATTAATAAAATATTCTTTAAGAACTGAGATCTATTCTCCTTATACAAAATACAAGATAACCCGGCAAGGGTTTCTTGTCAAACACTCTACATACAAAATGTGATATTCAGAAAATTACTGACTCATCACTACAACATTGAATCACATGAGTGTAGAAGGATGAAATATGTCTGATTTGATTTATATCCCTCAAGGGATTCCTCCCATTAAAGTATGAACCTTTCAATCACAAGGAAACTCTGCAACGGAGCCACCAAACCATGCACTGAGCACTGCCTCCAAAATAACACATTCCCTAGTTGGAAAAATGCTGGGAATGTATGGGAAATTTGTGTTCTGATACCATAGATCTGGAATCATCTCTGGAGCTCTCCAAACAGGTCCCTCAAGTGAAGGAAATCTCCCTCCAATGAGAAACTAGCTCAGGAACCGAGATTCCAATCCCTTCCACTGCTGCACCCAGCAACACTACACAATCTCTGGCAAAAACTGGGCTGATGAAGTTGGCTGAAGCTTGGCCTAAAAACCTGATGTGGAATGATGAATGTAAACTCTCCCAATGAGGCTATGGGATTCTCGCTTGATAACACCCTGTGCTAAACAAAACTGCTACTCTGCTAAACAACAAGAGAAAGAAAAAGTCTGAGCAGACATGAATACTAATCTAAGACATGAATAATAATGCTGCCATCCTCTTCCTTATATAAAATATTATTTTTCTTGCCTTTGGCCCCACTCAATTAGGTCATCTCTATCAAAAGACACATCTCCCTCCAAAACTGTGTTATTCCTCCTTGGATTCCTCCTCCTCCACAACTGTGTTGTAGACTTAGTCAAAGCAGCTTGATTTTAACCCTGTTCACACATGGAGGTGTTTTATTAAGCTAGACAGAGTGTCCCCTTTCACACTTGCAGTGCTTTTATCCTCCTTACGAGACTTATGGGCTTTTCTACCCATTTATTCATCGGCTGAAGTTGCTGCTAACTCTAATGTTACATTTAGCTTTGAGGCTAAAATTTTGGAACATTACAGAAAAATAGAAGAAAATCAGATTCCGTTCATGACATAGGTAGACATATAAAAGGGAGGTATTTCTCTAGAGGAAACATTCCTTTTATTTATATATTCTGTGATGTGTTTGGCTAAACTTTCATATAGGATATTTTCCCAATTCATAATTAAGGAATTTACGATTGCGTCAATCAATGGAACCCAGTATACTGAAAACCTAGTGGTATCATGTTTGGCAAACAATCTGCACAACATACCGGCAGCATAGCAATAGGGGTAAGGAAGTTAGGAAATTGAGTACATGCCAAGTTTATCTTACTTTAGCTTTCCCTGGTCTTCCTTCCATTATTTTATGACTTTCATGAGGTCTAGGTGTTCTACTCTAAAGCTTTGAACAAAGGATTTGTCATATTTTTGTTGTGGGTCTGGTAAGTGGTACATTGCTTTTAAATCATTTTCCCTAAAAAAACCAATATTATGACTTCTTGAATCTTTAAAATTTTTGTATTCTATGTTTAAGTGGTTAATTTCCCACCTAACCATATCTGCATAAGGGAGAAATTTCAACCTTGTGGCTACCTTGTGGACGAATGAACATGCGACGTCAAAATCAGTCGTGTCTGAAGAAACAGATAATTCTGTTGAAGAAACTTTATCTATGACTATTTATTTTCATTTTCAAAAAGCTTATACATTGCTTCCCATGATCAACTGCTGCAATATTTTTTGTAGGTGGTGTCTGAAAATAAGGGAGACATGTATGAATCTTCAATAGACAATGTTTGAACAATCTCTTTTCCTTTCTTTCTCATTTCAACATTCTTCACTTCGTTAAGAGATTTCCTGATTTCAAGTAAACACAGTGAACATTAAAAGTATAAAGAACAGAGACAAATAATTCATTTATATGAAACATGCACAAAAAGATATGAATCTAATAAAAAATTTATGTCTATTAAATGATATCAATCATCGTTTATCATTTCAAAAATAAAATCTCTTACACTTTACACAAAATATCTATCAATCAACTTTAAGATGTTAGATCTCGAATTTCGTTTTTGATATGACATAAGTCATTTCAAATGCTTGAGTAAGTAAATGTCATTAATTCACATGTCTCCATATATAAATTTTACCGTTTGTGATGTTTTCCCATAAATGTTGTGAAATGTGACCTGCGCAAATCGCACATCCCAACTCTTATGTGGTAATGATTTTTATTTTGGTTAAGTTGTATGAAATGTGAAATGTGCATTTGAGAATTCCAACGACTGTGATTTTAGAGGTTTATGCTTATTACTTTGTTGCCTCATCAGGTCCACTTAATCGCACTTATATCGAATTTCTTTATAAGTTGATTGTTGTAAATGAGGTGTGATGCGATAAAGAAAGTATAATGATAATTGAAGTTTTTTGAAAGTTTTAAACATAACTTCAGAAAAAAGGTTTAGCGCATTTTGTAGCCCGCGTGACTTAGAGGATTGCAAGTCTTTTAGGTTGTAAGCTATGCGGTTTGCGATGTGCACTAAAGGAATAAAGCAGAAAACTCAAAAGAAAACTTTGATTTCCTAAAGTTTTTGTTTTTAAAGCTACAAATAAATTTCCAATTTATTTCTAAAGGACCCCCATTTGTTAAAATAAATGGGGGTTGTTGTATAACATAATAATTGGTGATTCACTTGGGAGAACCAGCTATCTCCAACTATCTTTTTGAAATTTATAAAACTTTTTTGAAAATAAAAATATTGCAGGAAAGAATTTCAAACAAATAATATCTTACTAAGCAATGAAATTTCTCTTATTTACAATTCACAAGAATCCTTCTTTTAAATATATAAGCATGAAAATATATATCAGTCTTTACTCAATTCAAAGAGATAAAGCAGGCGGCTCTTACAGATTATATTTATAAAAAAATACTCTTATATCAGAGGTAGAGCCTCTATTCCAATAAGAAATTTAAGCTTTTGGTAGGGTTACCTTTTACCCAACAATGACTCACTGTCCCATCTAGTGTTTCTTAGAATTTCAAAAATAAACTCTAATTTTTTGAAACTTTTCTTTTTTGTATCATATTTTTTATTTACTTAAAAGTCATTGTCTTGGCTTGGTAACCAAATGATGACAATGTCATTCACTAGTCATAATTAAACTGATCAAGCTGGCTCTTGATGAGACACCTTGTCCTCTTAATATAATCTCAAGTCATTACCCTATTTTGGTAGGCAGTATTGTTAATTTCAGTTCAACTATTTCCCTATGAACATGGTAAACAAGCTCGTGATGAGACTTATTATCTTTTAAGTTTTTCTAGTTATAATCTTTTTGAATTTCTTTCAAAAATTAATAATTTTCCCAGATGGGGTGAATCATTGGTCCTCTAAGGATTCTGGATGATAATGTTGAGTTTTAGATTGATTTTTTGTAACTAAAATGTCTTTACTATGTTAAATATTCTTTTCTTGACTGATAACAAAATAATCATGCTATATAATAATCAGAGTTCATCAGAGAATAAATAACTTCAGTGAAATTGCATCTTTCAGTGAAAATAAAATCTATTTGTATTTCAAATCTTTCAATTGTTTTCTTAACACTTCTTATTTATATAAGTGATAAATAAAAAAGGATCATCTGAGATTTTATTTTGAAAATCCAAAAATTTATACTAAGCAACTTTTATTTTTCTAAGGAAAAGAAAAAGACACTAGTATACAGAGAATAGAAGGGGTTACCTCCTAAGAAAAGTATTTTTTCAAAATTTTCCCATTAACAGGAAAAGAATCCTTTTTTACTGATATATCTTGCAATAAGAATGTTGATGAGCCTATTTCTTCAATTATTTGAAATGGACCTAGCCAAAGTTTTTGAAACTTCATGTGTTTACATTTTTCCTCATGCGCTTTGTCCCATTTCAATACCAGATCACCAATTTGAAATTTTTTTGGAGTAACGGAAGTTGAATCAAATGAGGTTTTTACTATCTGTTGATGATGTGCATGAGTTTTTTTTTATTTTTTTCTTTCTTCTTCTAACTTAAGAATTTGACATTGTTTAAGTTGTAAAGAAGAAGTAGGAGATTCATCAATAAATTGTACTAAGGAAAGAGAGGGAATAACTACATTGGTGGGAAGTACAACTTCTTTTCCATAAAAAATATTAATGAATGGAGAAGTGCCAATAGAATTTTTCTTATTTATTCGATCTTCCCAAAGAGAAAAGATTAATGTTTTGTGCCAATTTCGTTGGTTTTGATCAACAATTCTTTTGATTATTCTAATCATGTTCTTGTTTGTAGATTCTGCTAAACCATTTCCTTGCGGGTAATAATTTGCAGATTATTTAAGTTTAAAACCTATTTTAATCGCAAATTCCATCATAGCGGTTCCTTAGAATTAATATGCATTATCACACATTAAATTAGTAGGTAAGCCAAACCTGGTTATGATATTTTGGTCGATGAAATAAATTATATTCTCAGAGTTGGCTACTTTTACTAGAATTTCTTCCACCCATTTAGTAGAGTAATTTGTAGTTATGAGAATATATCTGTCTTGTTTGGAACAGTTAGGAACAATATCACCAATTATATCTAATCCCCATTATTCAAATGGTTGTTCGATATTGACTAGCTGTAATGGGAATGTTGGCTTTGTTTGTCTTCCAGATGCACTTTGACACACTATGTTGGAAATATTGTCATTGATGGCAAAGGAGAAGACAGGAGTAGCACCTGAACTATCACTAAGGAAAAAGAGCAAAGAAGAAACAACAATAAGGCAAAGGAGAAGACAAGAGTAGCACCTGAATTATCATCAAGAAAAAGGAGAACAAAGAAATAGCAGCAACCAAGGTAGAGAGGTAGTAGAGACATCAGAGGAAACAAATGAAGCAGAGAAAGAAGCAGAGGCAACAGAGATAGAAAAATAGAAGCAAGGAGCAGCATTAGACAAGAAACAAAGGCAGAAAAGACAGACAAGGAGCAGAAAGGTAGCTGAGGCAGCAAAGAAGCAAAGATAGTATGAGTATTGTTGAGTTTAAATGCTATGTGACAAAGTATGTAATTGGGGTTTTAATGGTGTTCTGCATATAATTGAAGAAAACCCATATAATTGTTGAGATAGGTTTGATTGTGAGATCGAGAGTGAATATTCATTTGTGTAGATTCTGTGAGTAGATATATGCTATTTGTGAAGTTTCCACAGACTTTTAATTGAGTCTAAATTTTCCTGGATGTGTTAAAGAGATAAAGTGCTGGGTTTTGTTGACCGTTCTATTATGCAATATAGTTCGATCTGGTGTCGAATTCCAATAGGGTTGGAATGGTAATTTGATTACCATTGAGAATTTGATAGAATATTGAATAAGGACAATCGAATGAGGACAAGGAATACGATCCTATTATAATCTATATATGCAGGAGAATTATGAAATTTGGGCTCATATGCAAGGATCGAAACAAATAAAAATTGAGGCAAGGGTTACCGCACGGGAAAATTGAAACGAGCAAGATTGAAGGGAAAGTCGAAATACTATGATACCTTTGAAGAATTAGAATGGAGTGATGACACAACCATAACTATGAACAAAAGTTAGCGCGTCCAAAATCGAAGGAATTAAATGTTACCAAGATGTATTGTTAATTGCCGAGAGTCGTGGTAAGGGAGAGCGTACAGCAGTGCGTGCTAAAATCAGAAGTCGGAACCTTAATTGAAATGCAGAGGATTGGTAACAAAATCACGCGTTGAACAAAATGGAAGCATAGAGTTAAAATACGTGTGAAGAACAATAGTTAAGGGAGCGAAATCATGAATTGAAATGGAACCATGATTCGTAAAGAGTGAAGGTATTTTTCCAAACCCACAAGTGGTCTTCGCATTGCAAAAATATGGTAAGCTATTTTCCCTAAAAAAATTCGATAAAGCTCATTGAGTGACACGTGGCATAAGGTGGTATTCAATTACCACCCATTTCGCAAAATATTTTGGTATTAAAGCTCTGCGGTGGAAAAAATTTCGTTAGATGTGGATTGATGGAGATCCAACGGTGGCCGTGCATCTATTTTCTTGAGAATTAATGAATAGGTATAGTTATTGTGGGCCTGAGTACTATATGAAATTCATATGATTTAAATCAAATTCAAGATTTAATAAAAGTTGAATTTTCTGTGGGACCTGAAAGAACTTTAATATGCATGTTGGGTGTTGATTTATGTTTAACCAAAGTCGGGCCTTCATATGGAATATGATGTGGTTGGTTTGATATAATTTTATTTGCAGTGGGAGCATATGGACATAATGTAATGCCAACCCTTGATGTTTTAAATACAAAACCAAACCTTGTATGATGAGAATATTAAGTGAAGGGTGCATACATATTTTGATAACTGGCACTTTCGGTTTTATTCAAAGTCGAGTTTAATACGAATAAAGATGATAAAAGCTATGGGGAAATCGCCAAGATGGTGGACAATGTTAATTCAATTATTCATGAGATGGATCAAAGAAATGGTTTTAACCAAGGGTGGAGTTCATATGAAATAAATGTGAATGTCGTGTTGTGGGTCCGATGCATGGGTCGGCCTTTGAAATATGTGAAGTTTATGCTTGACCAAACATTTACACGATAATGGGGTTGAATGTATGGTTTTAACCATAGGAAACAAACCTTTTTGGCTTTCAATTTATAGATTCTGGGATCATAGTTCTAGCGCCGAGGGTTGTTTAAGTAAAGGTCTATGATTTATAATCCCAAAATTATATTAAGAAGAAACAAAAAAATATGAAGATTTGGTTGCAGGTTTATAACCCTTGGTTAAGAAAAGCTCCAGTATTTATTTAAACTTTCCTAGTGCAGAGATTGCAACTAGGTTGAATGGTTTTGATAACCATCAGATGTGAAAAGAAAAGCTTATGCATACATTTAAATTACTAGCCCAGGAAAAATGAATGGAGAGGCATTTTTATATGCATGAGGCTTTGAGATTTATTTGGGGCTAAACTTGTAAAGCAGTTATATATGTAGAACTATTACATGACAACAGCTGCCAGATTTAGAACAGAATTTGGGAAATGCATTCTACATGCATGGAAAATAGGAGAGTATGCAGAAACTAAAAAAGACAGTGATAGCAGCAGAAAAGACAAACGCACAACGAGCCAAGAAATGAATGGGTTGAATTGAAATTCTTATTATAACTAAAAATGTAAAGTTTTATTTATTTTATATTGTTTTTGATTCATTGGCAAGTCTCCATGGGCAAAGAAATAGCCCACTGTAATATTGAAATGTATACATATTGTTATATTTTTCTGAATGTGCTAGGCAAGAAAACAAGAAGGTGGAAGGCAAAGAGTCATGGCTGTTCACTTTGAATTCCTTGTGGAATGCAAACAGTCATGAGGTGAAATCTATAAATGATATCACATAGATATGCATAGAGATGTTAGAGAATGGATAAATGAGGCAGAGAGGGGAAGAAGAAGGAGGAGGAGATAGAGAAGCTGTGAAGATTCAGAGATGATTTAAGGCAGAAATGAAGACTGGTGGATAGTAGAGAATAAGGAACAAAACAGAGCTGATATCCAGGTAAATCAGCATGTGTTGTTTTATGAAAGAGTAAGGAATTTGGTGCTTCCATATCAAGTTTTAGCTTGATAGATGTCAGTTGTAGCTGGCTGAGGTAGGAGCCTCCTGTAGGTTGCAGCCTACAAAAAATACAGGAAGTTGGTGCTTCCATATCAAGTTGTAGCTAGCTGAGGTAGAAGCCTCCTGTAGGTTGTAGCTTGCAAAAAATAGATGGGAGTTGGAGCTTCCTTGCAAGTTGTAGCTTGAAAAATTGAGGTAGTAGCCTCCTGTGGGTTGGAACCTACAGAAAATCAGTGGTGATAGGGAGTTGGAGCTTGCCTCTGCATCATAACAATAATAAGATTTGGTTTTATCCCTTTTGGGTTTCCACTTATATCTGTTGTCTATGTGCATGATGTTTATGTGTTGATATGGTTATCTAATCTGCTTAATACTTTTTGCTCACATATTAAGATTTTTGTTACATTATGTAATAATTTTATCATGAAATGAAGGTGTAAATAAATGTAAAAGGAAAGTTTTAAAAGTCCATGAATGTGTTAAACTGATTCACCCCCCCTCTCAGTTTAACTAAGGGTTCAACAATTGGTATCAAAGCGGGTTCCTTTGGTGTAAGCCTAATAGATTGAAGGAGATCTGGTTGAGTCATGGACTATCAAAATGTACCTGTGTTAAATACAAAAAACTTTTTGGAATGGAGAAATAAGCTTAAAAAAGATTTAATGGCTTATGAACCTGAGGTATGGAAACTTGTATGTGATGGTTACTGCATAGACTCTCCCTCGGTGCAAGAACAACAGAGGAATGCCAAGGAAAAATGTGTGATATACAATAGTCTTCATAACAAGGATCTTGAGTTAATAATGGATTTAACCTCTACAAAATAAATTTGGGATAGATTGCATTTCATGCATGAAGTAGACACTAGGGACTGCATTGTCAAGAAGGAGAAGAGAATCAAGAAGAAGAAAAATTCATGTCTAAATGAAAATGTTCAATCAAATGAGGTACCTGCTAGTGTGAATGGAAGTAAGTTCCATGAAGAAATTATAGTGAAAGAACAAACCAAACTTGACATTGCCTTCACTGAAATAGGAAGATTAAAGAATGAAAACAAAGACCTAAAGAAATTGGTGCAAATATGTGATAAGAAAGAATATGAAGATAAGAAAGAAATTGTTGGGCTGAAGACAAAACTTGAAGAAGAAAGGAAAGTAGAAGACACTCTACTAAAGCAAATAAAGGATAAAATTCAGAAGCAAGAGAAATTGGAGGAACGTTTCTATGAATTACCATGCTAGAAGGTGATTCATTTCATTTGGATGATAGCATGGAGTTGGGAGTCTCTCATTAGGAATGAGATCCCCTATGCTTGTCATCACTCCTACCCAGAAGAGGCCATTGGACAGCAAGAAGGTTTCCATATAGACCTTCCATTTTCTCATCAAAGCCATTTGGTTTATCCACCAAAGGCCAACTTGCACATTTGGAAGGAACCCTTGGAAGATAGAATTGTTGTAGAATATATAAAGCAATGGTGGAGACTTATTGATGAGGAGGCCATTAGAGAAGAGGGGAAGAATTTTTCTCAACCCTTACAATTGCTTGAGGACAAGCAACATTTTGGAGGGGAGGACTGTAATATTCCTAAAATTTAGTTGTTAGCTAAATGGAATGCTATAGATTATTTTGTCACTATGTAGGTGAATGAATGGGTATGGAGGCCCATAAATATCCTTACCAACAATAAGAACACTTCTAGTGTGAAAGGATACCTTCTAAACAACTAAATAAAGCACCTTTAAGTATGAACAAGGGTTGGATCATGTTGAATAGGTCAACTTTGATGAAATCAACAACGTTGTTATGGAGGAGTGGACATTAAATGAGAAAAAACACATTTTTGGAGGGAGATTGATTGCATGGAGGTAGTGACCTAATTGAGTGGGGCCAAGGGAAAGGAAGCTCATAACTTATATAAGGAAGAGGATGGCAGCCATATTGGGCATGTTTTGGCTTATTATTTTTTATTTGGCCTATTTAGACTTTTGGCATTCTTCAGTTGTTTATTTGAGCTTGTAGTGTTGTTTAGAACAGGGTGTTCTCAGTCAAGAATCTCATCTCTTTATTTGAGAGGTCTCTTGGAAGAGAATTACACTACATTTCCACACTCAGGATCAATTCCAAGCTACATCTTTCTTCATCAACGCAGTTTCTATAAAAGATTGTGCTATGTTGCAGGGTGCAGCAGTGGATAAGTATATTGGGTGACTTCAAAGCTATTTTTGCAGTGGAGAAAGGTTTCCATCCATTGGAAGGCCTGTGAAGAAGCCCCTTGAGCTTTATTAACACATTTAGCATCAAGATAAGGAATATTTAACCCCTACAACACAGTTTCAACCCAGATTTGCATTATTTTAGGGAGGAGTTGTAGGGGTGGTTGTAGTGGTTGTTTTGAGAGGTGATTTCTTTAGTGGAGGAGCTATGCTTTCATACAGAGGATCTATTGGAGGAGATTTGTAGTTTTCTACATCAACTTCAGCCATATCTTATCATTTCTATTTTTGCAGCATATATCTTCAGCCCTAGGGTTGTAGCTTACATTGGCACATTGTGTGCATTTTTTGGAAACCCTCTTGGGTTGTCTTGGAAAGCTGATCTAGTGCCCAGATCTGTATGCCTAGACTCTTTTGGGGCCTATATCAATATTTTATATCATTGTGTAATCTCCAACTATATTTATGCTTAATATGACTATGTTGTAGTTTCTCTCTGGCATTTTGTACTGTAACAACAACTCATATTTGGGAGTGCTTACTTATGGGAGGCTTGTTTACTCATTGTATATGAATTATGCCTCACGATTTTTTATTGATTTGCTGCTTTAATACATAATGTTATGACTCCATATTTGTCTCATGGTTTAATGTGTTAAACATTTTTTGTTTCTTTCATTCTATGCACTATATTCTTTCTTTTCCCATTTGGGAATATTACATTGAGAGGTTGACTCTATTCCATTATATTATTTTTGCTCCTACATATCTATCTCTTGGATTACCTGATCAATTATCTTTTCTAGGCTATCCTTTCTGGATTTGGATTAATTTTCAAAATGATATGAATTGTGAGATTGATGCTCTGATTGACCCGATTCATCCTCAAACATGTCTTTTGCTTAATTATCCAAGCTGATACTTCGAGTAGGTCTGTTGACATCTTCAATAGTTAACAAATTGAGAGGAACTCTCTCCAGTCTCTTATTCTATATATTTGGAAGACTTCCAAATCATCTTGGCTCAGTTGGTTGGTTGCAAACTTAATTATATCTGAAAACTTTTCCACTCCTTAGAAGAGATTATCAAATCCATCTATTTCCTTTACAAAAGGCTTCATTTTGAGCTTTGTGGTGTAATTTTTAATTAAATCATTTTGATCGTATAACCTCTTTGGCATTACTTCCAAATTTAATAGATTAATATTAGAAACCTTCTTGTAGGTATGGCCAATATCAAAAAGTGCAAAACTACCGCACTATATAGGGAAATTAGGCCAAACGCATCTTCATTTAATCATGAGACTCGTAGAGACTCAAACTGCTGTGGCAATAACGATCAGCATCGCTTGAGATAAGGATCCATGAGAGGAAATGAACCATGTCGCGAAGACACTTGAGCGTTGTTTATCCAATGTCGAACAATCTCCCCCAACGCGAGCCGGGTGTGGATCGAACTCATGACCTATGCTCGATACCACTTGTTAGAATCACGATTGTCGTTAGACCAAAACCCATAGGTGTTAGTCAACGATCGTATCGCTTGCAGATAAGGATCCACGAGAGGTGGTTATTCAAGGTCACGAAACACATGGGGAGCTGCTGGTTTATCTCTTATCCAACATTAGCATCTTTCAGCTATTTAGTGATACCATTAACAAGCAGGTAGGCTATCTCTCGTGCAAGAAAACTATCAGGAACATTATATGGTAGGACATGGGGAGAAGCATAACTCCCAAACAGTTTGACATATGTAAAATTATCCTCTACAAACCATCTAGCCACAAGGAGGATATATGCACTAACTTCTTCGGAAACCATAGGGGTTTTCTTATTGAATATCATTTGGTGCATATGCAACATGAATCCATGACAAATTTTATAAAAATGCACATGGAATTCTGAATTCCAAAGGGCTCTATGGTAAATATGGATTGAGGTACGGTCTTGGGTAGTCCATTTCCATCCCATGGCAGGAAAAATAGAAGAAAAGCAGATTGCATCTGTGACATAGGCAGACATGTAAAAAGGATTTATTTCTCTAGATTAAACATTCCTTTTACTTCTATATTCTGTGATGTGTTTGGATAAACTGTCAGATAGGATATTTTCCTGATTCATAATTAAGGAATTTACGATTACATCAATCCATGGAACCCAGTCTACTGAAAACCTAGTGGTATCATGTTTGGGAAAAAATTTACACAACATACCGGCAACATAGAAATAGGGGTAAGGAAGTTGGTAAATTGAGTACGTACCAAGTTTATCTCGCTTTATCTTTCCCTATTCTTCCTTACATTATTTTATGAATTTCATGAGGTCTAGAAGTTGTGATCTAAAGCTTTGCAAAAAATCTTTGTCATATTTCTGCTGCGGAGAGGGTAGATGGTACATTGCTTGTAAATCCTCTGCCTTGAAAGACCTTATATTTTCTCCCCTTTAATCTTTGAATTTTTTGTCTTCTATTCTTAAGTGGTCAATTACCCACTTAACCATGTCTGTGTAAGGGAGAATTTTTTATCTTGTGGCTACCTTGTGGATGAATGAACATGCAATGTCAAAAACAATCGGGTCTGAACAAACAAATAATTCTGCTGAAGCAACTTTATCTATGACTATTGGCTTTTCATTTTCAAAAAGCTTATACATTGCTTCCCATGATGAATTGCAGCAATATTTGTTGTAGGTGGTGTTTGAAAATAAGGGAGACATGTTTGAATCTTCAGTAGACGGTGTTTGAACAATCTCTTTTCCTTTCTTGCTCATTTCAACCTTCTTCACTCCGTTAAGAGATTTCCTTATTTCAAGTAAACAAAGTGAACATTACAAGTATAGAGAACAGAGAGACAAATCCATCATTTATATAAAAAATGCATGAATAGATATGAATCTAATAAAACTTTTATGTCTATTAAATGCTATTAATCATCGTTTATATTTCAAAAATCAAATCTCTTACACCTTTACACGAAATAGCTATCAATCAACTATAAGTCATTAGATCTCGAATTTCGGTTTTGATACGACATAAGTCATTTCGCATGCTTGAGTAATTAAATGTCTTTAATTCGCATATCGCCATATATAACTTTTACCGTTTGTGATGTTTTCCCATAACTGCCGTGAAATGCGATCTACGCAAATCGCACATCGCAACTCTTATGTGGTAATGATTTTGCTTTTGGTTAAGTTGTGTGAAATGAGAAATGTGCATTTGATAAGTCCTGTGGCTATGATTTTAGAGCTTTATGATTATTACTTTTTGGCTTGTTGGGTCCACTTAATCGCACTTATATATTTTACCGAAATGCTTTATAAGTTGATTGTCTTAAATGAGGTGCGATGCGATAAAGAAAGTATGATGATAATTGAAGTTTTTTGCAAGATTTAAACATAACTTCAGAAAAAAATTTAGCTCATTTCGTAGCCTGCGTGACTTAGAGGATTGCAAGTATTTTAGGTTGTAAGCTATGCAGTTTGCAATGTGCTAAAGGAATAAAGAGGAAAACTCAAAGTAGACTTTAATTTCCTAAAGTATTTTTTTTTAAATCTAAAAATAAATTTCCTTTTTATTTCTAAAGGGTATCCATTTATTAAAATAAATGGGGGTTGTTGTATAGCACAAAAATTGGTGATTCACTTGGGAGAACCAGTTATCTCTCACTAATTTTTTGAAATTTCTAAAACTTTTTGAAAGAAATATAGTTCCAGGAATGAATTTCAAACAAATAATATCTTACTAAGAAATGAAATTTATCTTTTGATTATAATTCATAAAAATCCCTCCTTTAAAGATATAAGTACGAAATATATATCAGTCTTTACTCAGTTCAAAGAGATAAAGCAGGTGGATCTTACAAATTAGCTTTATAAAAATTTACTCTTTTATGGTAGGTAGAGCCTCTATTCCAATAATAAATTTAACATTTTGGCAGGGTTACCTTTTATCTAGCAATGATTCATTGTCCCATCCAATGTTTCTTACCATTTCAAAAATAAACTCTAATTTTTTGAAACTTTTCTTTTTTGTATCATATTTTTATTTACTTAAAAGCCATTTTCTTGGCTCGGTAACAAAATGATGACAATGCCATTCACTAGTTTTAATTAAACTGATCAAGTTGGCTTTTGATGAGACCCCTTGTCCTCTTGATATAATCTCAAGTCATTAACCTGTTTTGGTAGGCATTTTGGTAATGTCAGTTCAACTATTCCCTATGAACATGGTAAACAAGCTCGTGATGAGACTTATTATCTTTTAAGTTTTATAGTTATAATATTTTTGAATTTATTTCAAAAATTAATAAGTTTTCCAGATGGGGTGAATCATTGGTCCTCTTAAGGACTCTGGATGATAATGTTGAGTTTTAGATTTCTTTTCTATAAAAAATTCTTTACTATGTTAAAGATTTTTTTCTTGACTGATAACAGAATAATCATGCTATATAAGAATAAGAGTTCATCAGAGAATAAATAACTTCAGTGAAATTGCATCTTTCAGTGAAAATAAAATATATTTGTCTTTCAAATATTTCGATTGCTTCCTTAACACTTCTTATTTCTATAAGCGATAAACCAAAAAGGATCATCTGAGATTTTATTTTGAAATTCCAAAAAATTATCCTAAGCAACCTTTATTTTTCTAAGGAAAAGAAAAATACACTAGTATACAGGGAATAGAAGGGGTTACCTCCTATGAAAAGTGTTTTTTCAAAATCTTCCCATTAATAGGTAAAGAATCCTTTTTGCCTGATAGATCTTGCAATAAGAATGTTGATGGGACTATTTCTTCAATTGTTTGAAATGTACCTAGCCAAATTTTTTGAAACTTCATGTGTTTACCTTTTTCCTCATGCGCTTTGTCCCATTTCAATACTAGATCACTAATTTGAAATTTTTTTGGAGTAACGGAAGTTGAATCAAATGAGGCTTTTACTATCTATTGATGATGTGCATGAGTTTGTTTAGATTTTTCTCTTTCTTCTTCTAACTTAAGAATTTGACATTGTCTAAGTTGTAAAGAATAAGTATGAGAGTCATCAATAAATTGTACTAAGGAAAGAGATGAAATAACTACATTGGTGGGAATTACAGCTTCTTTTCCATAAACAAGATTGAATGGAAAAGTGTCAATATAATCTTTATGAGTTATCTGATCTGCCCAAAGAGAAAATATTAATGTTTTGTGCTAATTTTGTTAGTTTTGATCAAAAATTATTTTAATTATTATAATCAAGTTCTTGTTTGTAGATTCTGCTAAACCATTTCCTTGTCGGTAATAATTTGCTGAATATTTAAGTTTAAAACCTATTTTAATTGCAAATTCCATCATAGCATTTCCTAAGAAGTAAGATGCATTATCATAAATTAAATCAGTAGGTAAGCCAAACATTGTTATGATATTTTGGTCGATGAAATAAATGATATTCTCATAGTTGACTACTTTTAGTGGAATTTCTTCCACCCATTTAGTAACGTAATCTGTAGCTATGAGAATATATCTGTGTTTTTTGGAAGAGTTAGGAACAATTTCACCAATTATATCTAATCCCCATAGTTCAAATGGCGGTTCAATATTGAATGGACGTAATGGGAATGTTGGCTTATTTTGTCTTCTGGATGCACTTTGACACACTTTGAATTTTCTTACATATTCATGAGCATGTTTGAAAAGTGTAGGCAAATAGTAACCTGAATGCAGGATTTTGTGTGTTGTTGTATTTTCTCCAAAATTTCCTCCAGCTAGTCCATCAAGGAGTTCCTGCAAGACTTTCTCTGCTTCAGTTTTTTCTCAACATCTTAAAAGTACATAATCAAAATTTCTCCTAAATAATACATATTTGATTAATTCATATTTCTTTGCCTTTAATATCAAAGCCCGTTTTGTTTTGTAGCTGAGTTGATCCAAAGCATATCAATTATTCAAATAAAATATGAGATCGATGTATTGAGATTGTGCATCGTTGAGGCTTACCTCTAATATTTTCACATTGTTACTTGAATCTTCCTCTGATAATAGATGAGATGCTCCTGTAAGAATTATACAAAAACCTTGAGCTCTAATAATTTTAGAGGGTCTAATTTCTACATCATATTCTTGTAAAGCGGAAACCGAGTTAGCCCTTTTCTCTCCTAATTCTATTTGAATCAATAGTTGTCTCACTGTAGAGAATGGAACTGTGAATTTGGTATGATTTTTTAGGAGAAATGGCCTAAAATTATTTATAGCCTTAAAGACAAAAAATTCTTGCTTTTCGATAGATGTGTAATTAAGTTCTGCACCTTGCAAATTGGAATTAAAAAATGATATTGGTGATTCAATTTGTTGGTCATTAAGTTGTGTTAAAACAACAACGTATGATGTATCTGATGAAAAAGTGTATAAAGTAAAAGGATTAAGAAAATTGGGGGTAGCAAGGAATGGAGCATTGACGATGGATTGTTTAATCAAATCGAATGCTTCTCTTTCATTATGTCCCAATTCAAAGACTGAATTTTTCTTAATCATGTTCTATAATAGTAAAACTATTTTTGAAAAGTCAAGGACAAACCTTTTAACAAAATTAATTTGCCCAAGAAACAACTACATAGCTTTCTTGTTATGGGGGAAAGGAATTCGTTTAATCTCTTCAATTCTTTCAGGATCAATATAGATACCTCTTTTTGACACAATGAATCCTAAAAATTTCCTTCATCTAGTGAAAAAAATGATTTCTTTGAATTTAAGGAGATGCCATACCTTTTGCATTGCTCAAATACTTGCTTTAGGTCATTCATATGACTGGTTACTTGTTTATAAAATACTATAATTTCATCTAAATAAATAACCACTGATTTATTTATGAGCCCCCTCAAAATTGTGTCCATAGATCTTTCAAAAGTGGTGCCTGCATTAATTAAGCCAAATGGCATCTTTTGATAGGCATAAGTTCCCCACTTAGTCCTGAACATTTTTTTCAATCTTTCATCTAGATGTACGAGAATTTGGTTATATCCTGAGAATCCATCTAGAAAGGAAATAAGTTCAGAACTAGCTACTATCTACAATACTTGTTCCATGGTTGGTAATGGAAAGTTGTACTTCTAATAAGCTTTCTTTAAATTCCTAAAATCAATGCAAATTCTAATATCATCATTCTTCTTCTTGACAGGTGCCAAATTTGATACCCATTTAGAATGAGGGACTGGAAGGATCATTTTTTTCCTTGAGAAGTTTGTTCAGTTATGTTTTGATTTTATTTTCTACATTTGGATGAATCTTCCTCAATTTCTATTGTATAGGTTTTTCTTCTGAGATCATAGGAATCATTGTGTTGAATCATATAAGTTTCATATGTTCTAAGGTCAGTATAACCACAAGAAAAGACACTTTTGTACATTCTAAACAATCTAAAAATGATCATACTGAGTAGTTTCCAATAATGTTATTATTGAATGCTACTGGCCCATTTACCCTTCGAGATCGGTGACTGTATGCTTCATGAAATTTTCATGGTCTACCTAAATTTGATTTGGCTTTCCATTATATGGTAACCACATATGCGACCAGTCTATTATGAAATAACCATGATGTTTTTTAACCAGTCTCGGCTTAAGACTAAGCCGTAAAATTCAGGACTATCAGCCACCAATATATCAATTGTTTGAGTAACTTGATGACAATATTATGGAAACAGAATTTATTTCTCCTACCACCTCTACTCTAGTTCTATCAAGTTGTACTATATGAACAAGGGAACTCTGAGGAGTTATTATCAACTTAGCAAAGACTAATTTGGCATTATGTTTGAGGAAGCCCCTCAGTCTATTAAACAGTTATGAAAATTTTAGTTATAGATCTCATTGGTTAAGAGAAATGGAGGAGTATGAGAGATGGATCGATCACCTATCATAATCAAGTGTGTAGCATCTATTTTCATTGAAGGAGAAGGTGGCTTACCCATTTCATTAGCAAATTGTACTATTACTGGAGCAAGTAAGTTTTAAGTAGGAACCGCATTTAAGTCCCTAAGTAAGATTTTATGTTCTTGCTTCAATTTAATAAGCTCGTGAATTAAAATTTTGGCCCTGGTTCTCTTCATATCTTCAACTACATTAAACTCAATAGTGTCAGAGACTAAAATTGTCTTAGATGTAGGTGGAGTATCTGAAGTAAAAGGATTCGTTTGTGTAGCCTTTGAAGTAGAATTTTTGCTTACTAATTTATCCTTATCAGGAGTTGAAATTTGTTGTTGTTGATTTAGCAGTGTTGCTTCAGTAGTCTTTTTTCTCCTTGTGCTCACATATAAAGCTTCATGTTATTCTTCATTTGGTAGGATGAAATCCCACATTCCATTTAGTTCAACTTCTTCTTCTTCATCATCTTCTTCTTCCTCTCTTTGCTCTTCCTCTGTATCCTGATCAGATTTAGCATTAGATATGATATTTGGAGGTCGAGTATTAGAGGACTGGCATTTCTTAATGTTTCTGAAAGTCATTTTTGAGCTAGCATTTTCAGCGACTTGTTTCTTGATATTTTCTATCCTGTTTGTCATAGTCTTCAAAATTTTTTGAAGACCTTCTATGTCAAAAGGATATTTTGGCGCCTTCTTTTTAGGATCATATTTGAAAGATACCTTATTTGATTTTCGATCTTCGTGAGAATTATTTTTCTCAAGAGTTGTTATGTTTTTCTCTACAGATAGAGATTCCTTCATGTTTTCTACAAGTGTTGGTAGTTTCGCTCTATAAAAAAAATAGCTATATTAGATGGAAGAGATGAAATATACCACTCAATTTGAACTTATACACCAGGAATTGTTGTAGCAGAAATTTTATTGAGTAATTTATTAAATCTTGAATTGAAATATTTTATCTTCTCACCTATTTTAGCTTTTATATTTGAAAAATCATTGATGAGCGTAGCAGTGGTCTTGCCATCCACAAACTTAGCTATAAGTTGTTCTTCAAACATATTCCAGCTAGTTATAGAGCGGGCAGGCAGTGAAAAGTACCAAGATCCTACGAATCCTTTTAGAGTATATGGAAATAATCTTACAACACAATCCTCTTTAACTACTCCATTTATATTGATGGGTAACATAAAATTTTGAATGTGTTCTTCTGCAGGAAGACCATCATCACGATTAAATTTAGGTAGCCATATTTCAGGATTTTTTGCAAGAGCATGAAGAGGAGTGGGCATGTTTACAGCCCCTGGATTGCTCCATGGGTTTACATTTGGTGGAGGTACTTGGCCTGCCATTGGATTTTGAATATTTTAGATGAGTGGAGTTTGAGTTGAAGAAGAGGTAGGCTGAGTCTTAGGACTAGTTGAAGGGATAGTAGTTTGAGTACTGGAGCTAGTCAATTATGTAATACTGATTGTTGGAATGGAAGTTGTGGAAGTGAGCGGAAGTAATGGAGGTGAATGGGATAAGATCTCGTTGGCGATTGACTCTGATTGGGTCCTCTTTATTCTCTTTCAAGTATTATCAATGGGAAATTCGAAAGGAAAAATTCTTGTCGTTTGACTTTTTGATCGAGTTAATATTATTTGAGGTTGTAAAGAAGAAGAAATACTGATATCTGATATTTGAGAAGATTTAGGTTTTTCAACAGAAATGGATACTCTCTCTAACTTTTCTATCAAATACTGAACTTCTGGGGAGGCTTGATGGGAATCAGGAGATAGTATGGATTGAGTATCATTAGGAGACTTAGGATAAGGATGATCAACTTCAGATTTTAAAGGTGAGTATATAGATAATTTTCTGGAAGTTGATGGGGATTTAAAGGGAGAGAGACTCTTCGATTGACCTTAAGATTGATCAGATATTTTTTCCATTCATAGGGCCCTCCTTCTAGCGCGAGAATTTTGAGGCCTCGAAATTATGCTGTAGAAAAATGGGGGAAAACCACTTGGTCCAGACCTTAAAGCAGCTCCTTTTCCCATTGGTGTAGTGGCTCTGACTGGGGATAATTGGACCAGTTTCCCAATAAGGATTATTTTGAGGGTGTCGTGATTATATTACATGCAAATTGAGAATGATTTTAATCTATCTTATGCATCTATCTAAACTATTTATTATACTATATACCCAGGATGTTTCTTTCTTTATACGATCTGTTGGGGTTCCCATGTTTTGGCCAGATTGGCAAGACCAAAAGATGAGACAACATTAGAACCACTTTGGGGCCCTAGGATCTAGCCCTCCTGGACCCGGAGAGGGATCTCTCCAAATAGATCAAAGAATGGTGTCTCTTTGAAGCTCAAATTGAGATATTAGGCTAGTTATGAAGCACAGAGGGGGGTTTTAAAATGATTTGGTTGAAGGGTTTCTGGGTTGGTTAGGAGATCACAGACTAGGAAAGCAATGGGAAGAAAGGAACAGAACAGCAGGAGGCTTCAGCAAGGAGAATGGGCCAAGACCGTGCCATCCATTGGGCTATGGAGTCATGAGAGGAAATTACTTGCATCCACTAGCCAAGGCTTTCAAAGGGAAAGTCATCTACACTAAAGGATCTTTAGATTAGAGAGTGGAGTGGAACATTAGGAAGGAAAGTGAAAGAAGGAGAACAACAAGATTTCTGTCTATAGATCAGGTCAGAGGTCATTTAACTCCAGACCTGCTTGGACATACTCAAAGGCAGCTCTCAGAGAGACAAAGGGGCTGCTTATAGATCAGACCAGAGGTCATCTAACTCCAGGTCTGCTTTAGCAACTCCAAGGGAAAGACAGAGATAAGATTCACGAGAGCGTCTAGAGAGCAAACCCCAAGTTCATACATACAATGGCCCGAGGCAATAACATCCACTGCGCTGGTTAAATCAACTGAAACTAACTCTTAGATAGCACATAGAGAAGAAAACATAAAGCTAGGGAGAGCAGACAGCATAGGGCACCTAACAAGGGTGAATCCTATACCATTATTCTGATGCCTACCAGAAGAACATGAAACAGTGTGAAAATGTAATGAACAGAGTAAAGAAGCACATCACCAATAGTAATAGACCAGGATCCTGTGAAATGTGCTCTGATTAATTGATGCAAAACCAGTCACGTACAATAAGCTCAATGGCTGTTACAGTCCAGACTTCTCCTCCCACCCTATTACATACAACTACTCTGCTACTCCCTCCCACGACTGTTCTAACAGTCAGATGAATCCCAAGAACAGCAAATTTCCCAGCAACTGAACAACAACTTTTACATTATGTTCTCGGGGATCTTTTATAGGAGAAGAGGAAGAAGCAGTGGTAGGATATACAAATAAATGAGACTCATTAAGACCGTAAGGCGGAAGCGTTCACGCCCATACTGCTTAATGGCTTTCTGCAGTGCTGTAGGTACTCTATAGGCCGGCTAGGGAAGCCTCTGTGTACTACCTGCATGATGCAATAAACTGTCACAAGCCCGGGTAGTGGTGGCGAAGGAATGGTGGTGGAATGGTGAAGGAACAGTGGAAACAACGGGCACAGTGGTGCGGAGCCGTGGAAGCGGGACCCGGCCATGGTGGAGGGCGATTCACTGAACCTTAATGTAAAACACAAAGGTTTGAATAATGGAGGAAATACAAAGAAAATGCATGGAATGCAATGAAATGCGGTAGGAAGATCGTACGAGGTGGGACCCGACGGAGGCAAGGGCGATTAAACGAGAACCGTCGGATCCGGGAGCAGACGGACGACGGAGATGCAATCACACCATCGCAATCGGAGGTCGGAGCGATCATCAATCGCAACACACCTTTTGAAAGTTCCGATTGCGATTGAGAATGGGGCAGCGATCAAGCGATGACCGTCAGATCACGGGTCGAACGGATGGACAGGATTGAATCGGGAGATGGAGGGAAGGGAACCAGCGATTGAGCGCTGACCGTTGATCAGGGAGGAAACGGACGGCGGAGATTCAATCGGGAGGCAGAGAGAAGAACTTGCGATCGGCGATCGGGGGGGAATGCGATTGAGCGCTGGCCGTCCGATCGCGGGGAGAATGGACGGCTGTGATTGAATCGGAAGGCGGAGGGAAGGGGATGCGATCGCGATCGGGCAGAGGGTGCGATTAAACGTGAACCATTGATCAGGCGGGGAGATCAACGGTGGGGACAACAATCGGAGGGGCAGGAGCGATTAAGCACTGGCCGTCGGATCGCAGGAAGGATGGACGGCCAAGATGAGATCGGAGGATCTCAATCGGGGCGGCACCCATGGAGGTTGCGATTGCGATCGGGAGGGGGAATGCGATTGAGCGCTGGCCGTCTGATCGCGGGAAGGATGGACGGCTGTGATTGAATCGGAAGGCGGAGAGAAGGGGATGCGATCGCGATCGGGTGGGGGTGCGATTAGCGGAGGACCATTGATCTCGGGTCTAGATCAACGGCGGGGATGAAATCGGAGGGAGAAACGGGAGGTGCGAAGGAGATGAAGCGATTGCGCGATAGCCGTTGGATCGGCAGGACAGATCAACGGTGGAGAAGTGGATCGGAGGACCGCAATCGGGGCGGCATTGTTGAGACCTGCGATTGCGATCGGAGAGGGGTTGCGATTGGCGGCCCGCCGTTGGATCTTCAGGGTAGATCAACAGCCCGAAATTCGTCGCGGGACTTATATGTTTAAGACAAATGCATCGGGGGTTTTCGGCTGTAACAAAGGAAATGCACCTGCCTGGCACTCCGATTGCGATTGGCCCCCAAGGCTTAAGCACTTGGCTTTGGGGAAGGGTCACATGGGGAAGTGGTTAAGGGACTGGCGGAAAGGGGCTAGGCCTATAACAAGGTCAGAATATGGGTTTTTAGCCCTTTTAAATGGATTTTGAAGGTGGAAGAGGGAAACGATAGAGGGAGAAGGGGGAGAAAAGGGAAAAAAAAGGGTAGGGGAAGAAATTAAAGGGGATTTTGGGGGGAATTGAAGGGTAAGAAGGGAAATAGAAGGGGAAACAAGGAGATGAAATAAAAGGGAAAAGGGGGCTGGGCATTTCTTCACCAACGAGAGAGGCTTCATCTAGGAAATCGACGGAGGATTCATGGATTCTATCAAAGGGATAAAAGACACATGCGAGGCTTCAAGGAGAGCGCTGTTTCGGAAATGCATTCCTTGAAGACTCAACGACAATTTAGCCCCCTATTTGCTTGTCAAAAATTTCATAGGGGGGCTAACACGATCTAAAGATATATCTTTCAACTATTAGTAATATAGATCTATTTAACAGTTGAAAGAGATGAAAATTATGTAAGATGATTCTTCTAACAAAGTAGTTTGACTAGAATAATTGTGAAAAATATATCACATTCATATGTGTGATTATATATTCAATAATAAATCACAAATAAATATTAGAACAGAAGTGCATGTAACATTTATCTATAATAATGTTTCAAATATATAATGCAATAAAAAGATGATTGTCAATATATAAAGCAATAATTCACACAAGGGAATAAAAGTACCATGTGTACGAAGTTCCACTCATGTAAACAGACAGTAATTGATCTTCTCCTTCTCACTTTCAAGAAATTTAATGAGTATAGTAGTGAAACATCAGTTAAACAGATTTAATTGTCAAAATATAACAAATGTGTCCCATTAATTCATCAAAGCATTCAGAAAATTACAATAGTACATTCTTTGCAAAAAAAATTGACACATTTCTGGACCCTTCTCTAAATGCATGAGAGGGGTTTAAATACTAAACTAACTATGTTCTAAGATAGATTATTACAAAAATATAGATAAGGTTTCAAACAACCATCCTCGTAAGACTAACTTAAACTACAATCTAGGAAAATAAAATAACAATTTTGATTTATGAATTCCACCCTTTTTTCGCAACTTCCTTGCCCCTATTGTTATGTTGCTGGTATGTTGTGTAGATTGTTTGCCAAACCTGATACCACTAGGTTTTCAGTAGACTGGGTTCCATTGATTAACGCAATCGTCAATTCCTTAATTCTGAATTGGGCAAATATCCGATTCGGCGGTTTAGCCAAAAATATCACAAAATATAGAAATAAAAGGAATGTTTCATCTAGATAAATAACTCCCTTTTATATTGTTGCCGATGTCATGGATGCAACCTTATTTTCTTCTAGTTTTCCTACTATGGGATGGAAATGGACTACCCAAGACCATACTCCAATCCATATTTATCACAGAGCCCTTTGGGATTCAGACTTCCATCTGAATTTTTATAAAATCTATCATGGATTCATGTTTCCTATGCACCAGATGATATTCAATAAGAAAACCCCTAGGGTTTCTGAAGAAGCTAGTGCAGATATTTCTTTTGTGGCTAGATGATTTGTAGAGAATAATTTTACATATGTAAGAGTATTTGGGAGTTATGCTTCTCCCCATGTCCTACCATATTATGTTCTTGATAGGTTTCTTCACGATAGATAGCCTACAAACTTGTTAATGGTATCACTAAACATCTGAAAAATGCTAAGAAGGCCGTTTGGCCTAATTTCACTGTATAGTGTGGCACTTTTGCATTTTTTGATATTTTTGATACCTAAAAGGAGGTTTCAAAGATTAATCTATTTAATTTGGTATTAATTCCAAAGAGGTTGTACAATCAAAATGATGTAATTAAAAATTACACCACAGAGCTCAAAATGAAGCCTTTTGTAAAGGAAATAGATGAATTTGATGATCTCTTCCAAGGCATGGAAAAGTTTTCAAATATAATTAATTTTGCACCCAACTAACTCAGCCAAGATGATTTGGAAGCCTTCCAAATATATATAAATAAGATACTGGAGAGAATTCCTCTCAACTTCTTAATTATTGAAGATCTCAATAGACCTACTCCAAGTATCAGCTTGGATAATGAAGCAAAAGACATGTATGAGGATGAATCAGGTCATTCAGAGAATCAATCTCATAATTAGGATCATTCTGAAAATGAATCTGAATCCAAAAAGGATAACCTAGAAAATATAATTGATCAAGTAATCCAAGAGATAGAAATGTAGGAGCGAAAAGAAAATAATGGAACAGAGTCAACCTCTCAAGAATTTCAGCAAAGTCATGACACACTTGATTAGTCAGAAAAGTCAAAAACAAAGAATTTGAGTAGTGAATTGGATGATTTTTCTAAAGAAATAAAAAACCCTAAATCCAATCCCAATGATGATCAAGTTACTAGTTTTCAGACACCTGAACATTCCCAAAAGATAGTGGAAACTGTTAATCCACTACAACAAGTTCCAGAGACTCATGATCGATAGATCATACCGGCCTACCCTATAGAAAAAATAGTTTTACAAGTTGAAGAAATTCCTTCACTGGACATCTTCTATAGTCCTAGTTATAAATCATATCCTTTTCAATTTGGTGTAGTGGCTCTGACTGAGGATAATGGGACCAGTTTCCCAATAAGGATGATTTTGAGGGTGTTTTGATTATATGACATACAAATAGATAGTGATTTTAATCTATCTTATGCATCAATCTAAAATATTTATTCTACTATATACTCGGGATTTTTCTTCCTTTATGCGATATAAAGATATATCTTTCAACTATTAGTAATATAAACCATTTAACAGTTGAAAGAGATGAAAATTATGTAAGATGATTCTTCTATCAAAGTAGTTTGACTAGAAGAATTGTGAAAAATATATCGCATTCATATGTGTGATTATATATTCAATAATAAATCACAGATAAATATTAAAATAGAAGTGCATGTAACATTTATCTATAATAACGTTTCAAATATATAATTCAATAAAAACATGTCTGTCAATCTATAAAGAAAGACTTAATACAAGTGAATAAAATTACCATATGTACGAAATTCTACTCATGTAAACTGACAGTAAATGATCTGCTCCTTCTCACTTTCAAGAAATTTAAAGAGTACAGTAGTGCAACAACAGTTAAACAACTTTAATTTTCAAAAGATAACAAATGTGTTCCATTAATTCATAAAAGAATTCACAAACTTACAACAGTGCATTCTTTGCAAATGTTTTTGACAATTCTCTGAACTACACTTTTCAAAGGGTCCTCCTTCTAGCGCCATAATGTTGAGGCTTCAGAATTCCAATGCTGAAACATGGGGGAAAACCACCCGGTCTGGACCTTAAAGCATCTTCTTTTCTGTTTGGTGGAGTGGCTCTGACTGGGGATAATGAGACCAATTTCCCAATAAGGATGATTTTGAGGGTGTTATGATTATATGACATGCAAATGGAGAATGATTTTAATCTATCTTATGCATCTATATAAACTATTTATTCTACTATATACTCGGGATGTTTCTTCCTTTATCCAATCTAAAGAGATATATTTCAACTATTAGTAATATAGATCATTTAACAGTTGAAAGAGATGAAAATTATGTAAGATGGTTCTTTTAAAAAAGTAGTTTCACTAGATGAATTGTGAAAAATATATCGCATTCATATTTGTGATTATATATTCAATAAGAAATCACAGATAAATATTAGAACAAAAGTGCATGTAACATTTATCTATAATAATGTTTCAAATATATAATGTGATAAAAAGATGATTGTCAATCAATAGTTAAAGACTTAATACAAGTGAATAAAAGTACCATATGTATGAAGTTCTACTCATGTAAACTGACAGTAATTGATCTACTCCCTCTCACTTTCAAGCAATTTAAAGAGTACATTAGTGCATCATCAGTTAAACAACTCTAACTGTCAAAAGATAACAAATGTGTTCCATTAATTCATCAAAGCATTCACAAATTTACAGTAGTGCATTATTTGCAAATGTTTTTGAAAATTTTCTGGACTACACTTTTCACAGGGTCCTCCTTCTAGCACCAAAATGGTGAGGCCTTGGAATTCCGCTGCTGAAACATGAGGGAAAACCACCTAGTCTAGACTTTAAAGTAGCTCCTTTTTTGTTTGGTGTAGTGGCTCTGACTGGGGATAATGGGACCAGTTTCCCAATAAGGATGATTTTGAGGGTCTTATGATTATGTGACATGCAAGTGTAGAATGACTTTAATCTATCTTATGAATCTATATAAACTATTTATTCTACTATATACCTAGGATGTTTCTTCCTTTATGCAATCTAAAGAGATATCTTTCAACTATTAGTAATATAGGTCATTTAATAGTTGAAAGAGATGAAAATTATGTAAGATGATTCTTCTAACAAAGTAGTTTGACTAGAATAATTGTGAAAAATATATAGCAATCATATGTGTGATTCTATATTCAATAATAAATCACAAATAAATATTAGAACAGAAGTTCATGTAACATTTATCTATAAAATGTTTCAAATATATAATGCAATAAAAATATGAATGTCAATCTCTAAAGCAAGACTTAATACAAGTGTATAAAATTGTATTTGGAGCCCATGTAGCATTTTAATAAACACTCCTAAGGTGAAAAAAGTCACTTAAGTGGCTTAAGTTAGTAGCCCAAGTGTGAAAAGGGGCCAAAAGCAAGTGAGCAACCATGGATGACCAAAGTCAACAACGTACCCAAGAGGGGAAGCTTGCACAAGAAGCTTGCGTAGTTCGATGGAGGGAAATTCAAAATGAGAGAAACCCTAATGTGAGTGGGGTCCATGGCAAGGTAGCGTTCCTTGTATAAAATATGAAGGAGATCCATTGTTGGGGTTTCATCTTTGGAAAAAAAATTTGGAACTTGAAGCTCTCTTCAACTTGGTGTTGCTTAGCACAAGAGGGATTCCTGTTTAGGAATGCCATTCTCTTGCATGGGAGGCAATGGAGAGATTTTTCTTCATCTTCCTCACACTATGGCTTGAGGCCAAAGTATTCATCTACAGCTAATGCGTTATTCTTGTAGCAAGAGAATGTTGGAGTTGTTGGTGTTGCAGTGAGGAACCTTCATCACCACTTCCGGAGCTGGTTTGTAGAGGGGAAGCTCATTCCTTATCTAGGAGATCAGCAAAGGACCTTATCGTAGCTTTATTGTAGATTTGGCATCAGTCCATATGTGTTTCTCTCATGCCCAGCGCAGTCTCCTTCCCTTACGGCGTTATCTTCAGAGGTGGCTTGCACAAGGGATTCATTTTGTGCACTAGTGAGTGAAATATTTAGTAAGGGGATCAACCCTTTCACTTGGAGATCATTGGAGGAGGTATCATAATTCATTGCAACATCTACTTCCTTCTCTGATGTTGTATTATATTTGAGTTGCAGCAGCTACACTGCAACTCTAGCATTTTTCTGTTTTGTGTATTTTAGCCAATCCCTTGGAGGATTGATGTAATAATGTTTTCTGGGGTTCAGATATTGTTCCCCCATCTTTATTTGAGCTCATAATGTCATATCATCTCATGTATATCAATTTTCAGTCATTTTCCCTCATGGAATACACGGTTATAGAGTAGATGGGTCATGTAGAAGGGCATTCTCTTGTTTTATGTACATTTCCCTTTGAGGTTGATTTGAGCTCACCTTGAGAGGCATTTTCCTCAAGGAATTTGTATTACATTTTCTGCTGCATATTATATATCAGATTTTTACTCTTCTTACATTGTGTGAGACATTATTTCACTGCTGCTACTTGTTGGAGTTTTCATGTTGCTGAAGATTTTCTCATTGAGCATTATTTCAATACACTTGTTGATGGGAGATCTAAATAACCTGCTTAGGGTTATTTCTTTGAGCTTATATTCTACAGGGGGTTTGTATCAGACATGTTCTAATGAATCTAAGCATTGGATTGCCTTATGTTCACATTTTCTTCGTTATACAGCGTCCTCATGGGCAGCTGTTGCAGAAATTCCTTGAAGGGAATTATTAGCTTTTGACAAGATCTATTGGCAGAGTCTGCTAGAGGGATAGGTAGCCTCTGGATCTCATTCTCCTTGTGAAGATGAAATATCCAGTAAATTCCCCTGCATTCAATCTTTGAAATAGTTTAGTATTGATTTTTAATACTCCCGGAGGTGGAAAATAGTAATATCTCAAGATATTCTCGGCATTTCAGAAATTTCCACATTTGGGACATTACAGTGGTATCAGAGCTTCAGACTTGGCTCAACCTGTGAATATTGAATTCCAGAGAAGGAAGAGGTCAAGATTATGCAGAGGATGAGATTAATCTCATCATATTTGGGTCCAACAACAACCTCTCCAAGGAGGTTGAGAAGATAGAAGAAGGAGAAGTGGAAGGACCATGCACTTCCTATTCTCACAGAAAAGTAGAGCAGAAGAATGGAGAAACTTAGAATTCGAATTCTAAGTGAGTATATTGCTAAATATGGAGAAAACCCTGGAGTCTTCCAAGAGACTCTATCTTTTCACACTTTTTCAGTAGGAATAGGAAAATACTTGGTGGTTTAGCCATGGGAGGCATGCAAGGGTTTCTACTCTTGCTAATTTTTCTCGGATATTGATCAGAAGATTTGGCCAAAGGAGGGAGGAGCCCTCACCACCAGAGGCACATGCCAGCACTAACACATTCATAGAGAAGGAGCCTCCACCTTCAGTTATTGAGGTAGCCAACACACTTTAGGAAGAGACTATTGCATCAAGATTCTTCTAGATCTCTCCAAGGTACGCATGAGTTGGCATCTATCATGGAAGGTTTTACAATATTGCATGTTTATTGTCTTAAGGAGAGACTTTTACTATGCTGTGCCATTTTGAGGAAAGAAAACCTCATCATCCTCATGCACTATTGATGAGCCAAGCATCACATGTGAGGGTGGGGTTTTGAAATTTTGTCATAAGGAGATTGCATTTCAATCTCCCATGAAATGTAAGAGGATAAATTTGTTTTGGGACAATGTTAGCTCTTGTGAAAGAGGTACCAAGTGGCTGGATACTTACACCAAAGAGCAGAGCCATATGGATGAAGTGTGTCTAGCGGATATGTGGAGGATCCATAACCCACAGGTCCCAGGATCATTTCACAATTGTTTCTCTTGATGGACAAAGAGGAGAGAATGGGTGCATCATGATGGGATGACATTTCTCTTACCCCTCATTATGTTCCCATTTCAGATTGAGCATGGTGGAAGTATAGGGGAGAATCAAACATTCTTGTTGCTCAGATTTTGTAAGCATGTTGCAAGAGCAAGAGGAGGCACTGGCATAGTTAAAGAGGATTGCTCTTTGATCCTGGGTGCCAAGCAGCACCTTCTTCATGGGAGGAACTCTACATTTGCAGCAACATGATGGGAGGATTCTTTAGCAAGATTCATGTCAAAGAGGGAGCTTTGAGATGATAGTGGCCCTACTCCAAAGGCCAGCAGCGGTGTCATTTGAGAGCTTGAGTTTCTTGTTGGAGTGATTTTCAAACCACTTCACAAGTGATGAACTTTGGAGGCATGTAGAAGATGAGCATGAAGGATTAATGGAGGGAACCATTCCTCACTACATTTTGACTTTCTTGGCTTGGTTGCACAAGCACAAGAAGATGGATCTATATGCAATGTTTATGGATTCTTCTTTCATGCATTTTCATGCATATTGTTCATTGATGGAGGAGTCCACTTGGGAGGGCTTCCTAATGGATGTATATCAGCATTTGGCTAGATGCATAGCCCAAGAGATGATGAGATGGTTGGCACAACCACTCCCCTACTATGTTGTAGTAAGGGGGACTTTTCATTGGAGCCATTTCAGCTCAAAGGCTAAAGTACATGATGAGGGAGTTAACTCTTTGTGACATGCCTTGCGTTCCCTTATCTTTATGAGCAGTATTTCAGATCAAGAGGTGTCATTCCTTCTTTCACATTGTATTTTGTTGTACTTATGGTTCATTGCAGCAAGATGATGGCCATTTAAGCAGTGGATTGTGGGGGAAAGCCACATAGGTTTGGTGTGCACCTTTGGCACCAAATTTTCTTTTCATGATCACATCTTGCATGATAAATGTGGCAGCAAACAAGTGGTTGTAAAGAACTTGTTATTTTTCATTTTTATGCAGGCTAGGAGTGCACTGCGTAGGTTCCCTTGGTGGAACAATGATCCACTTTCCGGTTGTCATGAGACAACTTGCTTCTATTGATTCTTGCTTCCATGCATTGCTGATTTTTATTGGTTCATGGGGAGCTTGTTTGGAGAGTGGGATATGAGTTGATGATGCCCATTGGAAGTATGATTCACTATAATTTGCATGTTTTATGTTTCAGGAGAAGCAATGGGCAGCCCATTATTTCCAAGCTTCATCTCTTTCCTTCATGTGGGAGGAGTTATTTGGAGAGTTCAAAATTTTGGAGGAGGCATTTCATGGTTTGTAAGATTGATGGGGTGGCTTGGGTCTCTCATGAATACCATTTTGATTTCAGTCATATATCAGCAGCAGCCCCATATGTATCATGAGGAGGGAGAGACTCATTGTGTGGATGTGCCCTTTGGGAGAGAAGACCTCCATTATTTTGCAGCACATGCTCCAATGGAGTATGGAAGATGATATGGTCACCATGTGCAGCCATGTGTTTTTCTATGAGGTGAAACATATGATGGTTTGGATGCCATATGATGATGAATTCCAACTCATCACATATGAGATGATTTTGGCCAGCTTGTTTTGCAGCATTGGAGGAGAGATCCTTGGGGGATCTAGACTTCATTTTTCCTCTTGAAGGTAACACTATTGCAGCCAAAATTCAAATTTCACTCCACATTCATCATAAGTGGAGAAGAGGACAGTGTGGGGTAGGCTATGAAGCTTACCAAGTTCAAAAATTCGGCCCACCTATTTCTCATGAGCACAAGGTGGAGGAGTACTTTCAGGAGTTGCCTAGTTGGAAGGTGAATCATTTTGCTTGATTGCTTGAGGGATGGAGGATTTGCATGAGGCTATTTCGGATTCCATGCCTTGAGTAGAAGACTTTTTTCAGTTCATCCTTACTCTTGCTTGAGGACAAGAAAGTTTTGGGAGGGGAGGACTGTATTGTTCAAAATTTTGCAATAAAGTATTTGGAACATTAATTTTTCTTTTATTTTAATAAAAGGAATAGAATAGGTGAGGGAGCCCATGTAGAATTTTAATAAACACTCCTAAGGTGCAAAAAGTCACTTAAGTGGTTTAAGTTAGTAGCCCAAGTGTGAAAAGGGGCCAAAAGCAAGTGAGCTAAACCATGGTTGACCAAATTCAACAATGTACCCAAGAGGGGAAGCTTGCATAGTTGGATGGAGGGAAATTCAAAATGAGAGAAACCCTAATGTAAGTGGGGTACATGGCAAGGAAGAATTCCTTGTATAAAAGATGAAGGAGAGCCATTGTTGGGGTTTCATATTTGGAGAAAGAATTTGGAAGTTGAAGCTCTCTTCAACTTGGTGTTGCTTAGCACAAGAGGGATTCCTGTTTAGGAATTCCCTTCTCTTCCATGGGAGGCCATGGAGAGATTTTTCTTCATCTTCCTCACACCATGGCTTGAGGCCAAAGCAATCATCTATAGCTACTGCGTTATTCTTGCAGCAAGAGAATGCTGGAGTTGCTGGTGTTGCGGTGAGGGACCTTCATCACCACTTCCGGAGCTGGTTTGTAGAGGGGAATCTCATTCCTTCTCGAGGAGATAATAAAAGGACCATATCAAAGATTTATTGAATATTTGGCATCAATCCATATGTGTTTCTCTCATTCCCAGCGCAGTCTCCTTCCCTTACAGTGTTATCTTCAGAGGTGGCTTGCACAAGGGATTCATTTTGTGTACTAGTGAGTGCAATCTTCAAGAAGGGGATCAGCCCCTTGACTTGGAGATCATTGGAGGAGGTATCATCATTCATTGTAGCATCTACTTCCTTCTTTTATGTTGTATTATATTTGAGTTTTAGCAGCTACACTGCAACTCCGACATTTTTCTGTTTTGTGTATTTTAGCCAATCCCTTGGAGGATTGATGTAATAATGTTTTCTGGGGTTGAGATCTTGCTCCCCCATCTTCATCTGAGCTCATAAAGTCATATAATCTCATGGATATCAATTTTCAGTCATTTTCCCTCATGGACTACGCAGTTATAGATTAGTTGGGTCATGTAGCAGGGCATTCTCTTGTTTTATGTACATTTCCCTTTGAGGCTAATTTCAACTCACCTTGAGAGGTATTTTCCTCAAGGAATTTGTATTACATTTTCTGCTGCATATTATATATCATATTTTCACTCTTATTACATTGTGTGAGACATTATTTCACTGCTGCTACTTGTTGGAGTTTTCCTGCTGCTGAAGATTTTCTCATTGAGCATTATTTCAACACACTTGTTGATGGGAGATCTGAATAACCTGCTTAGGGTTATTTCTTTGAGCTTATATTATGCAGGTAGTTTGTATCAGACATGTTATAAGGCATCCTAGCGTTGTATTACCTTATTTTTACATTGTATTCCTTATACAGTGTCCTCATGGGCAGCTATTGTAGAAATTTCTTGAAGGGAATTATTAGCTTTTGAAAAGATCTATTGGCAGAGTCTACCAGAGGGCCAAGTAGCCTTTGGATCTCATTCTCCTGATGAAGATGAAATATCCAGTAAATTCCCCTGTATTCAATCTCTGAAATAGTTCATTTTTATTGTTAATACTCCTGAAGGTGGAAAATAGGAATATCTCAAGATATTCCCGGCATTTCAGAAATTTCCACATTTGGGACATTACAGTGGTATCAGAGCTTCGGAATTGGTTCAGCCTTTGAAGTCCGAATTCCATAGAAAGAAAAGGTCAAGATGATGCAGAGGATGAGATTAATCTCATCAGATTTGGGTCCAGCAACAACCTCTCCAAGGAGGTTGAGGAGATAGAAGAAGGAGAAGTGGAAGGATCATGCACTTACTATTCTCATAGAGAAGCAAAGAAGAAGCATGGAGACACTTAGAATTTTAATTCTAAGTGAGTATATTTCTGAATATGGAAAAAACCCTGGAGTCTTCCAAGATACTCTATCTTTTCACACTTTTTCAGCAGGAAGAAGAAAGACTTGGTGGTTCAGCCATGGGAGGCATGCAAGGGTTTCTACTCTTGCTGATTTTTCTCAGATATTGATCAGAAGATTTGGCCAAAGGAGGGAGGAGCCCTCACCACCAGAGGCACATGCGAGCACTGAAAAATTCATGGAGGAGCAGCCTCCACCTTCAGTTATTGAGGCAACCAGCACACTTGAGGAATAGACTCTTGCAGCAAGATTCTTCTAGATCTCTCCAAGGTATGCATGAGTTTGCATCTATCATGGAGGGTTTTACACTATTGCATGCTGATTGTATGAAGGAGGGAATTTTACTGCACTATGCCATTTTGACAAAAGAAACCCCCATCATCCTCATGCACTATTGATGAGCCATGCATCACATGTGAGGGTGGGGTTTTGAAATTTTTTCATAAGGAGATTGCATTTCAATGTCCCATGAAATGCAAGAGGGGAAATTTTTTTTGGGACAATGGTAGCTCTTGTGAAAGAGGTACCAAGTGGTTGTATACTTACACCAAAGAGTAGAGCCATATGGATGAAGTGTGCCCAGTGGAAATGTGGAGGATCCATAACCCACAGGTCCCAGGATCATTTCACAATTGTTGCTCTTGATGGAAAAGGAGGAGAGCATGGGTGCATCATGATGGGATGACATTTCTCTTACCCCTCATTATTTTCCCATTTCATACTGAGCATGGTGGAAGTATAGGGGAGAAGCAAACATTCTTGTTGCTCAGATTTTGTTTGCATGTTGCGAGAGAAAGAGGAGGCACTAGCATAGTGCAAGAGGATTGCTCTTTGATCTTGGGTGCCAAGCATCACCTTCTTCATAGGAGGAGCTCTACATTTGAAGAAACATGATGGGAGGAGTCTTTGGCAAGATTCATGTCAAAGAGGGGAGCTTTGAGATGACGGTGGCCCTACTCCAAAGGCCAGCAGCGGTGTCACTTGAGAGCTTGAGTTACTTGTTGGAGTGATTTTCAAACCACTTCACAAGTGATGAAATTTGGAGGCATGTAGAAGATGAGCATGAAGGATTAATGGAGGGAAGAATTCCTCACTACATTTTGACTTTCTTGGCTTGGTTGCACAAGCACAAGAAGAGGGATCTACATGCAATGTTTATGCATTCTTCTTTCATGCATTTTCATGAATATTGTTCATTGATGGAGGAGTCCACTTGGGAGGGCTTTCTAATGGATTTATATCAGCATTTGGCTAGATGCATAGCCAAAGAGATGATGATATGGTTGGAAAAACCACTCCCCTACTATGTTGCAGTAAGGGGGACTTTTCATTGGAGCCATTTCAGCTCAAAGGCTAAAGTACATGATGAGGTAGGTAACTCTTTGTGGCATGCCTTGCATTCTCTTATATTTATGAGCAATATTTCAGATCAATAAGGATCCTTCCTTCTTGCACATTTTATTTTTTTGTACTCATGGTTCATTGCAGCAAGATGATGGCCATTTCAGCAGCGGATTGTGGGGGAAAGCCACATAGGTTTGGTGTGCACCTTTGGCACCAAATTTTGTTTTCATGATCACATCTTGTAGGATAAATGTGGCAGAAAACAAATGGCTATAAAGCACTTGTTATTTTTCATTTTGATGTAGGCCAGGAGTGCACTGTGTAGGTTCTCTTGGTGGAACAATGATCCACTTTCCGGTTGTCATGAGACAACTTGCTTCTATTGATTCTTGCTTCCATGCATTGCAAATTTTTATTGGTTTATGGGGAGCTTTTTTGGAGAGTGGGATATGAGTTGATGATGCCCATTGGGAGTATGATTCTCCCTAATTTTCATGTTGTATGTTTCAAGAGAAGAATGGGCAGCCCATGATTTCAAAGCTTCATCTCTTTCCTTCATGTGGGAGGAGTTATTTGGAGAGTTCAAAATTTTGGAGGAGGCATTTCATGGTTTGTAAGATTGATGGGGTGGCTTGGGTCTCTCATGAAGACCATTTTCATTTCAGTCATATATCAGCAGCAACCCCATATGTATCATGAGGAGTGAGAGACTCATTGGGTGGATGTGCCCTTTAGGAGAGAAGACCTCCATTATTTTGCAGCACATGATCCAAGGGAGTATGGAAGATGATATGGTCGCCATGTGCAGCCATATGTTTTTCTATGAGGTGAGCCATATGATGGTTTGTATGCCATATGATGATGAATTCCATCTCATCACATATGAGATGATTTGGGCCAGCTTGTTTTACAGCGTTGGAGGAGAGGTCCTTGGGGGGATCTAGACTTCATTTTACCTCTTGAAGGCAACACTATTGCAACCCAAATTCAGCTTTCAGTCCACATTCATCATAAGTGGAGAAGAGGATAGTGTGGAGTAGGCTATGAAGCTTAACAAGTTCAGAAATTCAGCCCACCTATTTCTCACGAGCACAAGGTGGAGGAGTACTTTCAGGAGTTGCCTAGTTGGAAGGTGACTCATTTTTCCTGATTTCTTGAGGGATGGAGGATTTACATGAGGCTATTTTAGATTAGATTCCTTGAGTAGAAGACTTTTTTCAGTTCATCCTTGCTCTTTATTGAGGACAAGCAAGTTTTGGGAGGGGGGGACTGTAATGTTCCAAATTTTGCAATAAAGTATTTGGAACATTAATTTTTCTTTTATTTTAATAAAAGGAATAAAATGGGTGAGGGAGCCCATGTAGCATTTTAATAAACACTCCTAAGGTGCAAAAATTCACTTAAGTGGCTTAAGTTAGCAGCCCAAGTGTGAAAAGGGGCCAAAATCAAGTGAGCTAAACCATGGTTGACCAAAGTCAACAACGTACCCAAGAGGGGAAGCTTGCACAAGAAGCTTGTGTAGGTTGATGCAGGGAAGGTAAAAATGAGAGAAACCATAATGTAAGTGGGGTCCATGGCAAGGAAGCATTCCTTTTATAAAAGATGAAGGAGAGCCATTGTTAGGGTTTCATCTTTGGAGAAATAATTTGGAAGTTGAAGCTCTCTTCAACTTGGTGCTGCTTAGCACAAGAGGGATTCCTGTTTAGGAATGCCCTTCTCTTCCATGGGATGCCATGGAGAGATTATTCTTCATCTTCCTCATACCATGGCTTGAGGCCAAAGCAGTCAACTATAGCTACTGTGTTATTCTTGCAGCAAGAGAATGCTGGAGTTGCTGGTGTTGCAGTGAGGGACCTTCATCACCACTTCCGGAGCTGGTTTGTAGAGGGGAAGCTTAGTCCTTCTCTAGGAGATCAGCAAAGGACCATATTAGAGCTTTATTGCAGATTTGGCATTAGGCCATATGTGTTTCTCTCATGCCTAGCACAGTCTCCTTCCCTTACGGCGTTATCTTCAGAGGTGGCCTGCACAACAGATTCATTTTGTGCACTAGTGAGTGCAATCTTCAGTAAGGGGATCATCCCCTTCACTTGGAGATAATTTGAGGAGGTATAATCATTCATTGCAACATCTACTTCCTTCTCTGATTTTTTATTATATTTGAGTTGTAGTAGCTACCCTACAACTCCCAAATTTTTCTATTTTGTGTATTTTAGCCAATCCCTTGGAGGATTGATGTAATAATGTTTTCTAGGGTTGATATCTTGCTCCCCAATCTTTATTTGAGCTCATAATGTCATATCATCTCATGTATATTAGGTTGCAATCATTTTCCCTCATGGACTATGCAGTTATAGAGTCGCTGGGTCATGTAGCAGGGCATTCTCTTGTTTTATGTACATTTCCTTTTGAGGCTGATTTGAGCTCACCTTGAGAGGTATTTTCCTAAAGGAATTTGTATTACATTTTCTGCTGCATATTATATATCATATTTTCACTCTTCTTACATTGTGTGAGATATTATTTCACTGCTGCTACTTGTTGGAGTTTTCATGCTGCTGAAGATTTTTTCATTAAGCATTATTTCAATACACTTGTTTATGGGAGATCTGAATAACCTGCTTAGGGTTATTTATTTGAGCTTATATTCTGTAGGGAGTTTGTATCAAACATGTTCTAAGGCATCCCAGCATTTGATTGCCTTATTTTCACATTGTCTTCCTTATACAATGTCCTCATGGGCAGCTGTTGCAGAAATTCCTTGAAGGGAATTATTAGCTTTTGACAAGATCTATTGGCAGAGTCTACTAGAGGGTCGGGTAGCCTTTAGATCTCATTCTCCTTGTGATGATGACATATCCAGTAAATTCCCCTGCAGTCAATCTCTGAAATATTTCAGTGTTGATTGTTAATACTCTGGAGGTGGGAAATAGGAATATCTCAAGATATTCCCCGCATTTCAGAAATTTCCCCATTTGGGACATTACAATATGTATGAAGTTATGCTCATGTAAACTGAGAGTAATTGATCTGCTCCTTCTCACTTTCAAGAAACTTAAAGAGTACAATAGTGCAGCATCAATTAAACAGCTTTAATTGTCAAAATATAATAGATGTGTTACATTAATTCATCAAAGCATTCACAAACTTACAGTAGTGCATTCTTTTCAAATTTTTTTGACAAATTTCCAGACTACACTTTTCACAAGGCCCTCCTTCTAGTGCCAGAATGTTGAGGCCTCGAAATTATGCTACCGAAACATGGGGGAAAACCACTCTATCCAGACCTTAAAGAATCTCATTTTTTGTTTGGTATAGTGTCTCCGAATGGGGATAATGGGACCAGTTTCCCAATAAGGATGACTTTGAGGGTGTTATGATTATATGACATGCAAATGGAGAATGATTTTAATATATCTTATGCATCTATCTAAACTATTTATTCTACTATATAGCCAGTCTGTTTCTTCCTTTATGTGAGCTAAAGTGGTATGTTTTAACTATTAGTAATATAGATCATTTAACAGTTGAAAGAGATAAAAATTATGTAAGATGATTCTTCTAACAAAGTAGTTTTACTAGAAGAATTGTGAAAAATATATCGAATTCATATGTGTGATTATATATTCAATAATAAATCACAGATAAATATTAGAACATAAGCGCATGTAACATTTATCTATAATAACGTTTCAAATATATAATGCAATAAAAAGAGGATTATCAATATATAAAGCAAGACTTAGTACAAGTGAATAAAAGTACCATATCTACGAAGCTCTACTCATGTAAATCGACAGTAATTGATCTACTCCTTCTCACTTTCAAGAAATTTAAAAAGTACAGTAGTGCAAAATCAGTTTAAAAACTTTAATTGTCAAAAGATAACAGATGTGTTCCATTAATTCATCAAACAATTCACAAACTTACAGTAGTGCATTCTTTGCAAAAAAAATTGACAAATTTATTTGTTGTTGCAGTTTGGATTGAACTTCCTTTTATGTGTCCAAATTGAATGAGTGATGGTTTTCAAGAGTGTTGTGAGAGTGGTTGAATGATAGAGTATCTTATTATTTAGTATTTCTTCACATTGAATATGTGTGGATTGTGTAACAAATTTGTTCATTGCTGAGATTGTGTGTGCAATGACTTTGGGGCATGATTATTTTATACTAGTCATCATCTTCCTTAGCATAGAATTTGTGTGATAGTCTTGTAAAAATTAAAGCCTACTCGGATCGATAATTAAATGTAAGAGCGGGCTAACTAACATTAAAATGAAAACAATATAAAAATAATGAGTTTAACAATGTTTCTTATTCAAATCATTGTGAGATAGGGGAATTAATATTTTATTAACTTTTATGTCTTCATGAACATATGTTGATACAAAATGAATGGAAGAAGAAATGAATTATTTCTAATTTTTTATGCCAATAATTCATACCACATCTTGAAAAATACATTAACTGAACAAAATATATAATATTTACATCCATGAGGTTCATCTATGCCTTAGAACAAGGAAATAAAAGATAAAAATCAAAATTTCTCTACCACTGAAGGGGGAAACCAAAGCTTACAAATTCAAAATTGTTTCTTAAAAATGTGTGGCCATAAAAATTACAAAGGAGGGTTGACCATCACATCGTCTAGATAGTAGCCTAAGGTGTGGTAGAAAATGTTAATTGCAAAAAAACTAGGGGTTCCTCAGTCACAAAATTCACACTTATGGGCCAAGCATGACGGGTGTTATCGCACTAATCACCATTGAAACAAAACGAGATTTTTTGGAAGAAATTGACAAAAAAGAAGGAGAGACAACCAACCTAGTTTTAATCAAGTGATAAATGGATAAAATTTTCTGTTGTGAAGAAAAACTAATGCTAAAATATATTTTTCACATGACTAAGAGCTACCACAATCTTGCACTGAACTAGTAGCCTTCAGAAGCTCCTCCACATCGAAACACCCATATGAGTTGGGCCAAAAGGGAGAGCTCCAATCATCGACAAGGGAGAGAGGGGCACATAGGGAGGTGGAGGATCTTTGTGAGAGGGGGGAGGGGATGAATCAGCTAGAGGGAAGTGTGTGGGATACCAAACAGGGGAAGGGACATTGGGAGGATAGCCAATATCCAGGCCTTCGGACAAACGCTTCAAGGAGGAGGACAAGTGGCTAAAGAGCGCAAAGAGATGAGAAATTTAGTTGGTGGCCTTGGTTTTAGCTTCTTCCTTTCCCTTCATATTCCTATCTAGGAGGTTTAGAAGAGCCCAACAGGATGAACGTCCATGATGTTTCTCTGTGATATCCCAAAATGGGAACAACTACCCTATTGGGGATAATCTGAGTTATTACCAATGTGGAGCTTCAGAAAATAATGAGCTTGGAAATGTAGAGAATATCAATAGATGTAAAATAAAATTACACCAGCAGATGAAAGAGCCTCAACAACAATATGATCTATATTCTCCTTCTCGGGTGGGGAAATGCAGTAATATAGAGCATAAAAAGTTGTCTTCAGAAAATAATGCTATACAAGTGAGAAATGGGATTTGGATCCCTTAGAAGACATGATATAAAACTCACATGTATAATTTAAGGTGAAACAAATCACTCTAGCTCATATAAATATATCTCCCAAGTCTATGCAGCTAAAATAGGCCAAAACCCCATAGCCTAGCTCATGCAACAACTATTGAAGCAAGGAATGAGTTATTCTAATGAGGGTTTCTATAGAAAATGACGAAATAAGTCTGATATTGAGTTTATATTAATCATACAATAAATAAATGGAGGATTAACCCCTTATACAGCAGAAACAAGACACCCGGCAAAGGTTTCCGACAAAATGCATGAGTAACAAGTAGCACTGCAGAAAATAACGTATTTACTGCATCTCTGTATTATAAATGGCTAAATATGACATGATATAATAGAATAATACAAGATAATTACCCTAGTCCCTCTTATTAAACTCTCGGAGGGAAATGAGCACCACCTCCTCAAGGATTAGCAGAAAATCAAAGGGTGCAACCCTGCTGCTGCTACCCCTGCATAAAAGATGCAGTTTTCTGAAGGGGACTGCATTGTAGCTGAATGTGGATGAATGGACCCAAGAAAAATGCTTAAATGAAGCTCAAATCCTTCCCTCTTGATCCCTTAAGAAAACTTATCCAAAGAGAGGATGGAATTCCTACATGGGAATTCTTTGCACTAAGCAGTGTAGCAACTCTGGCTAAACAGTTGAAGCTTGCTAGTAGTCACAAAGCCAAAATAGTTGAATACATGAAATGAATTCCCTTTGATGATATGCCTTCCTTTTATCTTTTGGTGAGCCTCCTCACCCTGGACCCCACACAATGTTAAGGTGACTTCCTCATGAAGCTTCCCCTTTCAAAACTGTGTTGCCCTAGCTAGCCTCACTCTTCTTTGTAGCAGCGTTGTTGACTTGGTCAACTGGAACTAATCCACCTGCAATGCATCTATTTATACCAAGGGATATTCAATTCGGTTCTCATATGTGTGTCTAGGCTGATCCTTTTTCACATTGAGCTAGTTTACTTGAGTGATTTCTTCCTTCTCAAGAATGGATGTTGACTTAGTCAAACTTGACTATGTCTCCCTCTAATTTGCCCTTGTTCACACTTGGAAGTGTAAAACCAGCTCCTAAGGTGATCTCCTTCCTCGCTAAGGTGGAATTTATTCATATTTTTATTGTTCATGGGTTTCCTTACCCATTTATTCCTCTCTTAGGTGAAAGTAGCAAAATCTAATATTCCAAATTGCTGTGTGCAAATTTTGGAATATTACAGTCCTCCCCTCCCAAATGTTGCTTGTCCTCAAGCAACTGCAAGGATAAGACTGAAGAGCATCCTCTTCTCCCATATAGCAACCTCATAAGATAAAATCCTCCAAGGATCAAGGTGCTGCATAATCAATATATCTCCAAGTTTCCCCTCCCAAGTGTGTAAGCTATCTAAATAGCTGACATTATGTGGCAATAGAACATCCATGGAAGCAACAATGGGTTGTTTGAAGATCCTCTTGAAGCATGAGGGCTGATATAGATTGGGAATCATCATCCCCATTTGAATCTCTCCTCCCCAAGCTATCAACCAAGCAAAATAAGTCACCCTCCGAAATGGTAAATCATGCAAATAATTCTCCACCTGAAGCTTCGGCAAAGTAGGTGGGTTGAAATTCTGGTCATGGTAGACATAGTAGCCTAACCCACGCTGCTTTCCTCTCCACTTAAGACAATTGTAAAGGATTTTCTGATCTTGGGCTGCAATCATGTTGCCCTCAAATGGAAAGAAGGAAGCTAGACCTCCAAAGGTCCCTCTCCTAGCACTGTGCATCAAGCTGGCCCAAACCATCTCATACATGATGGACAAGACATCACCACCATATGGCATCCCATCCATCTCATGGCCCTCCTCATTAAGAAAAAAAGATATTGTTGTAGAGGTCATGTCTCCTCCCATGCTCCCCTTAGAGCATGCTTCCCCCAAGAACACATCCACTCTATGTGTTCCTCCTCCAATTATGCTCCTCATATAGGTAAGAATAATATCAGCAAGTAGGATCATGATCAGCATCACAATGAGAGAAATACTGAAGGTTTCATGTGATGCTGGAAGGTACCAACAGTCTCCCAAGTGGTCACAGTGCAGTCTTCCCCATTGCAGATTCATACAATGGTGTGGCAAGTTGTCCTTTGATAAATGGCTTGCTATATAAGTCATCTCACCCACTAATAAATAGTAGATGTCTGAATATGTCAATTGAGCACACAAGAAGTAACCACATACTTTCCCCGAATCATACAGTAGATGGTTGTCTCCATCATGATAGCTGGCGAAAAATAGATCATGGAAACTAAAGAAAAGCTTGCCCCTTTGTAGATAAATGCACTACAATGAAAAGGTAAGAGCATGTAAATATTGTATGGAACAATAAATAAATGCATAAATAGAATTCTTACCATGTAAGGAGAGTAAGAAGGTGACAGGATCCACAGATGAGCTCTCTGTAGTGATAGGACATATTCCTATGAAGAGGAATACACCATATGTTGCCTGAAGATCTCCCTCCTCATGCTTGGAAGTCCAAGCCAACAAGGACACCCCACAACAACAGAGGAATCCATCCACCACTCTATCATACTCACCTCCTCTATGCTCACCAAGTGCATCAAATATGAAGTGATCCTGGGAACACTCCATCAACAGGCTCATGCTCCAAAGTGACATTGATGTTGGCCTATGACAATAGGCTCTTGCCAACTCATAACTCCATTCTATGACATGTTCAATGTCAAAGACTCCTCTCAGAATGTTGCCTTCTCCTCTCATTGCAACATCATGAAAAATGTGTGAGAAACTCCGCCCTTGCTCTTTCTCAATCCTCCAAAGCAACAAAGGTATTTGCTGCCCCAGCATACCTCCATCATCTAACTCATGTGGGGAAAACATAATGATTATATCATCATAATTCATCCACACTCCTTGCTGCTTCATGATGCAAGTACCCTGCCCAGTATTCTTTTCCCACATAACCTTGGAAAAAGGATATGTCTCATGATGGTCAAACTCTCCCAAGAGTAGCCAACGCAGTTTGGCCTCCTGCTACCCTGTATCATAAATTTGCAAGTGGCTTACTAGCCTCTTGCTCTTCCCCCACATCCACTCAACACCATGTGGATGCCTTCTATCATTCTTCACCTTGGAATTCTTCCCATGTGGGCTATCATCCTTCACAATCAGTTCCTCTTCTCTGCATGCCATGAAATGTTGTAATGCATTTCCTTGGATATCTCTTAGAGAAGATCTCATGTCCATGGCCATCTTGAATCCATCAAGATCCAAAGGTGAAAAAGGTAAATCCTATTCCCCGTTATTGTTTAATAGCGCTGATAGTCCTTCCAATGACATAGTTGCTGCCTCATACTCCCTCTCAAATTTTATATCATCCTCCAAAAGATCACACTCCAACCTCAAGGGTTGTGTGTAACTCATCAGTGATACATGAGGTTGATGGTTAAAATCTCCCTTGAACCCTTCAAGCTTGCACAGCACAGTGCAATCCTGCTCCTCTATCTCAGCAATAATGTTTTATCCTTGGTGAGATGTGGGAACCCCTTGTAGAGCTACAAAGGCTCCTTCCTCCAATGTAATGGCTACCCCAGCTGCTGATGTAGAAAGTTGCCATCCCAAGGTTGTGACAGCGCTGGTACTTGTCTCTTCCCATGGTGGTGTGGACCCTCTCTCCTCTGATCTCTCTCCATCAAAAGATTTGATCAGCTCTTGACTGAACTCATAAAAGGAAGACACTCTTGTGTGGCTTAAGTGATTGCACCACCAAGCATTGGCTTCACCCTCCAGGTGCAGCGCTGCAACTTCTGTTGCCTCCCTCTCTACCACTAGATGAAGCATGAAGAATGCCTCAAGCTTTCTTGCCCAAGCTCTTGCTGTAGTTGACCCATCAAATTTAGACAATAGGAATCTATTGCCTTTGATCTCTCCCTTGCTACAGGGTCTTCTTTCTTCTCTCAGTTGAATAAACTGAGGAAAATCTAGGGTCTCTTTGGAAGCTCTAGGTTGGCACTTGTATTCTGTCAAATACCCACTCAGAATTTCATGCTCTAAGTAGTCTCCTTGCTCTCCAATTCCTCTATGAGAACAGGAAGTTCATGCATCTTTTTCTGCTTCTTGAAACCTTCTAGAGGTCTCACTGCAACTCTCTCCTCCTTGAAACCCTCTTGAAGTTTCAATGCATTTCCTTCTTCTTTCTTCTTAGATTTGAAAATGGATGAGAGTAAGCTCATCCTCTCCATCATTTTTTTCTCCTCTCCTTCTTATCTTCTGATTGGATCTGAAATCCACAGGCTGAGCCAAGATGGTAGCTCTGATACCACTGTGATATCCCAAAATGGGAATAGCTACACTATTGGGAATAATCTAAGTTATTGCCAATTTGGAGCTTCAAAAAATCATGATATTAGCAATGTAGAGCATATCAATAGTTTTAAAATAACATCACACCAACAGATTAAATAAACTCAGCAACAAGATGATCTATATTCTCCTTCCTGGGTGGGGAAATGCAGCAATATAGAGTATAAAATAGTTGTCTTCAGAAAATGACGCTAGACAAGTGAGAAATGGGACTTGGATCCCTTAGAAGACATGATATACAACTCACATGCAGAATTTAAGGTGAAAAAAATCACTCTAGCTCATATAAATAGATCTCCCAAGTCTATGCAGCTAAAATAGGCCAAAACCCCATAGCCTAGCTCATGCGGCAACTACTAAAGCAAGTAATGTGTTATTATAATGAGGGCTTCTACATAAAATGATGAAATAAGTCCGATATTGAGTTTATATTAATAATATAGCAAAGAAATGGAGGATTAACCCCTTATACAACAGAAACAAGATACTCGACAAAGGTTTCCGGCAAAATGCATGAGTAACAAGAAGCACTGCAGAAAATAACGCAGTTACTAAATCTATGTATTATAAATGGCTGAATATGACATGAGATAAAATAATAATACAAGATAATGGCTCTAGGCCCTCTTATTAAACTCCTGGAGGGAAATGAGCACCACCTCCCCAAGGATTAGCAGAAAATCAAAGGGTGCAACCCTGCTGCTGCTGCCCCTGCATAAAAGACACAATTTTCTGAAGGGGACTGCATTGTAGCTAAATGTGGATGAATGGACCCAAGCCAAATGATGAAATGAAGCTCAAATCCTTCTCTCTTGATTCCTTAAGCAAGCATATCCAAATAGAGGATGGAATTCCCGCACAGGAATTATTTGCACTAAGCAGTGCAGCAACTCTGGCTAAATAGCTGAAGCTTGCCAGTAGTCACAAAACCAAAATAGTTGAATACATGAAATGAATTCCCTTTGATGCTATGCCTTCCTTTTATCTTTTGGTGAGCCTCCTCACCCTAGACCCCACACAATGTTGAGGTGACTTCCTCATGAAGCTTCCCCTTTCAAAATTGCGCTGCCCTAGCTAGCCTCCCTCCTCTTTGTAGCAGTGTTGTTGACTTTTTCAACTGGAACTAATCAACCTACAATGCCTCTGTTCACACTAGGGGATCTTCAATCTGGTTCTCATATGTGTGTCTAGGCTGATCCTTGTTCACATTGAGCTAGTTTACTTGAGTGATTTCTTCCTTCTCAAGAATGGATGTTGACTTAGTCAAACTTGACTATGTCTCCCTCTAATTTGCCACTTTTCACACTTGGAAGTGTAAAACCAGCTCCTAAGGTGATCTCCTTCGTCACTAAGGTGGAATTTATTCATATTTTTATTGTTCATTGGCTTCCTTACCCATTTATTCCTCTCCTAGGTGAAAGTAGCAAAATCTAATATTCCAAATTGTTGTGTGCAAATTTTGGAATATTACATTCTCCTCTTCTTCCATGGCCACCACCTCACTTGGAATGTGATTAGGTGTGTTGTGGTCACACAGAGTGTCTATGTAGGTTTCTTCTAGGGTGGTTTGGGGTCATCGATGACATTTTCCCTGTTGGAGCAGAATATTTTGTGGAATATTTCGCAGGCAGCCAATGAAAGGGCGCCACGTGGCCAGCCCGAAGGCTGCCACGTGGCCCCAAGATCCAATTGAAATGGCATTTAAAATTTTTGATATTGCACGCAGCAGGATTTGAACTTGGGTGGGCGCAGTCACAACCGGGTGGCCCAACCACATGGGCTACGTTGCTATTTGTTAAACCGTTGCAACGAACTTTAATTTAAACCTTATTGTTATGTATGGGCGGGCCCGAAAACGTGGTCACATCACATGCTAGAAGGTGCAAAAAACTTCAGTTTTTTCAACCAATTTTCGAACAGTCACAGTCACGTGGCCCCATTTTTTAGCCCTCAACGTTGGCGGTCATTATGGCGGAGTGCCAAAAATTTAGCACCGCCCCTATTTTAACTGGATTTAACTCCAGTTCGCCACATTTAGTGGAGCTTTTCAAGGGGTAACTGGACAAAACTTCAATTAGCCATAACTTTGGCTAGGAAAGTCCATTTGGAATGAAATATTTTTCGATTTGGGGGTATTGAAGCATTTTGGAGCTGTTGGGATAGGTTGCAGAGCCATCAGGGCGCTCTATCAGTGATTTTACCAGTGATTTTTGTTGTGGAGCCACTAGGGCTTAATGGAAGATCAATTGTGTTGGACTATACTTATCCATTGGAGGTGAATGAATAGTCGATTTATACTGATTTCAGCCTTTTGTTTCTGAATTTGCAGCTTATTTTTCCTTTGAGGCTTTCTACACAGTGTAATTTACATTTTGAGCATTAATGAAAAGGGGAAAATCCTAATTAGAGGCTTTTGGACCCAGCAGAGGTAGCCCAAGAGAGGGGTGAACTGCTTAAACAAATGCTTACTGTTATGATGTGCATTTTTTCTATTATATTTCAGATTATGCTACATTAAACAGTAACTTTTCATAAGTACACTTTTCTCAAGAAGACTTATACAGTGAAAAAAACTCATTAGTTCAACTTCAAACCACATTACTTCATTTCCAAAATACTTAAACTTGCTTATTCACACATAAAATTTTGATTAATTAATACTTTGCACATAAACAAATACTTTCATTGATCGGATCTATTTCAGTGTTTACAATTTATTTCTTTAGGCAAAGCCAGTTTGTGGGCCAGAAGCTTCTGGTTTCATCCTTTCTAGTAAAGGTGAAATAACCAATAAAAGCCCCCTACTGTCAATCTATGTATGAGAAATACTTTGTTCTCACAATTTCAAATCACCCCTCAAGCCAAACTTTGAGACATTTGTGATATATTTTTGTAAAAAAAATTGTAGGTTTAGTCGTGCACATCACAAGTCAAGAGGCTTTGGGGTGATTCAAATCCCCTCATGAGTTGTAATGGATAAAAAGGGTAGAACTAAGGGCCACAAACCATGGTTTGCGGACCATAGAAGAGCACAAGATAAAAGTATAAATAGGAGTCTAGATCGAGTCAATAAGAGATAGAAGTGAATGATTCATGATATATCTGACTGTATTTTGAGACTTTTGGCTATGTGCGCAGATACCTTAGTCCTGCTATGTGTGGACCCCACTGGTTGTATGCGTGGGTGAACTGAAGGTTTTGTAAGCGAGATCTGAACTATGAATGAATGAAGAACTATTATTGCTAATATCTAAGTCTAAAATGCATCTGTTTTTTACTTTATGATTTTTTATGCATGTTATTTCTGATTCATGTGTTATCTATGTTTAGATCAATTGCACAACTGCTTCTGTCTTTAGATGAATGGTTATTGAATGGATCTAGTACTATTGGGTTTCCATACTATCTGTTAAGAGTTATTACATGGATTGTGGACTCTGTTATAACCTTCGCACAAGATATTCTGCATAATTGACTTGAATCTATTTGTTAAAGGTTTCCTAGTTAGGGCTTCATTGCTAAGGTCTATTCATGATTGTTTTAGATCTAAAGGAACCCACATCATTTAATTCTCTCTCAGGGAGTGGAAATTGGGTTCCAGCACCTCCCCATACTACTTCGGGTGAAACTTTGACTTACACAAGCAGGTCACTGCTGAAAGGGCCAGTAGTAAGAGGGTTTTATTGGTTAACCTCAACTCTGAACCTGGGTTAGGACCCCTCAAGTGAACAAAATGTTTTGTTGCTAGGACTGGGATCATTTTGAGAGAGGTTGGGTGATATGGAAAGGTTAGTGGCAGCCACTAAAGCGTGAACTAGAGGACTAGTTTGAAAAATAGATTCAGGAATTTTCCCTAAAAGAAAATAGAAATAAGAAGTTATCTACTGAAGAGTGGAAGAACAAGTATTTTTTCACAGAGGTGCACAAGATCTTCTTCATGACCTTTTCACAAAAATTTCAGAAGTGGTTGTCAATATTGGTAGAATTCCAAACCTGTTGGAAGGATGATAAGGTCACGCACTGGACCCCTGAATTGATCCAACAGTTGGAAAATACTAATAATTCCATCACCTAGAATGTAGATCACTGGGTTAACAACATCTTGGGTGGGTTTGTGATATAATTTTAAGTAGATCAATTTGTGTCATATTATAAAGATGAAAAGAGATTTTTCAAAGGATTGAGGGGTAAATTCTTACGAAATTTTCCTCTGCTGATTAAGATGCTATTGTGTGAAAAGGGTGTTTTGTGCAGCCACACCGAGTGAATGACCCCTAATAAGATTGAAAGAAATCCGTGCAGCAGAAAATATTACCAGATCAATTAGAGAGGGGATAGATATATATACAGCCCTTTAAGAAACTCACCTGATTTATAATGTAGCAAGGCTACGCACGTTGAAGGTAGCCCTCATTCTATGCCATAGTCGAACTCGCATAGGGGTAAGACATCTCCTACCCCACCACCACCCCCACCTGCGGAAGATATGGTCACGCATATGAAGCTACCCACCTTTAAGGGTGCAGGGGATGAGGATATGGATCAATTTTGGTTTGTGGCTAGTGTGGTGTGGACTGCACAAAATTTTAATACTGATGCTGTCAAGAGAGCACAGTTGCTTACGGAATTTGAAGGTCTCGCTTTAGATTGTTTCATGGGATACCTTGCTCAAAATGTAGATCCCACCATTGCGCAGATTAAGGATGCCCTAAAGTAGTAGTTTTGGAAGTTTATATCCTATTCACAGTGCATAATATAACTAAAAGATATCAAAAAAGGGTCGAACGAATCGGTTTGGGAAGTCAACCAATGGTTAAAGAAAACCATCAGTGATGCAGGATTTGTTTATGATGATAAGAAGCATAAGGAATGGTTCATTTCCATGTTCTTTCCACATCTTCGTGAGCCTATGGGTCAGCAAAAGGTTGACTCTCAGGCTTAATCCCTAGAAGTTACTATGAAATTATAAGATGCTTAATTTGGAGCACTGCAAATTCAAATCCAATTGTAAGCTATGCACTTAGAAATACGAAATTTACATAGAGACCGGGGTAAATAATTTGGCGCAGATGTCTGGTGCATATGCTAAAAGGGTGTTGGCCACACCAAATAGCAGTTCCTTCTGTTCTCATATTACCTGCAAGCCAAGGGGCCAAATCCACTACATCCCAGGGATGTTGTTGGGCCTGGTACCCCCACATTATGGTGCACCGATTGTAGGGTAGTTGGATGACACAATACTGACCATTGCCCATGGTTAGGATCTTATGTTCTAGAGTTAAAACAAAAATGGTGCAGATTTTTTCTTTAGTTGGTCATGATGAGCATCACTGCTAGACGTTCGACCTAATGATAGACAGTGTGAAACTTTACAGAGTACAAGTCGACCCTTCGTCACCAACATCTCCCTCTAGACAAGGAGGATCCCCAAAAAGAGGAAGGGGAGGGGGTGAGGTGGAGGTACGGGTCAAGGAAGAGGGCAATTGATTTTCTATAATTGTGGAGGCGCTAGACACTATGTGCATGACTGCCCAAACCCTGCGTGAAAATCCTACTAGTATTGTAGGAAATTTGATCATGTAATTGAATATTGTCCTGTGTTAATGGCTAAAATGCAAGAAAAGCAGCAAACGCCTACGCAAAACATACAAATGGTTAAATTTGAACCACGTGATGATGGTCCAAGTGTAAATGTAATTACACACAGTGGTGTTTCCACCGGAGGAAATGAGGAAAATTTTGATTTAGATCCACTGATCAGAAAAGAATCTGACAAGAAGGAAGGACTCAACTTGTAGAAAGAAAAAGAGAATTTCATTTAAGCTAGGAAGGATTTTGTTATTGTAGGAGTGTCCACATGAAGGTCTATCATGGAACCAAAGGTTGATGATGAATTCAAACCATTCCCACAAGCCTACATTAAGGATTGTGCAATCAGAAGGCAGTAGATAATCTCCAGGCCCTCATAAACAGCCACGTGGAAAAAGAAGTACCTTGAATAGAGGCTAAGGCAATGAACAAGATTTATAAGCACAAGAAGAGAACTGGTCAATAGATGCACATGGTTGGGCATATTGGAGTGTATGAGATGGATCAATTCATCTTGGATATGGGTTCTAATGCAAATGTCTTACCTAAGTAGACCTGGAAAAAGATGGGAGAACCAAATTTGGAATGGTCGACCATTCAGTTATGCATGGCTAATCATAAAAATATCATTCCACTTGGAATACTTCCACAAGTCATGGTAGACATTGCTGAAGTTGTAATATTCCCAAATTTTAGCCTCAAAGCTAAATAGAACATTAGAGTTTACAACAACTCTAACCAGTGAATAAATGGGTAGAAAAGCCCATAAGTCTCCTAAGGAGGAATAAAAACACTCCAAGTGTGAAAAGAGACACTCTTCACAACTTAATAAAACACCTCCATGTGTGAATAGGGATAATATCAAGTTGGTTTAGTCCACCTTGACTAAGTCAATAGCGCAGTTGTGGAGGAGGAGGAATCAAAGAAGGAATAACACAGTTTTGGAGGGAGATGAATCTTTGGATAGAGATGACCTAATTGAGTGGGGCCAAGGCCAAGAAAACTCATGTTTTATTTAAGGAAGAGGATGGCAGCATTATTCTTCATGTTTTAGATTATTATTCTTGTCTACTCATATTTTTTCTTCCCCTTGCTACTTAGCAGGGTAGCAGTGTTGTTTAGCACTGGGTGTTCTCGAGCAGGAATCCCACCTCTTTCCTTGAGGAGCCTCTTGGGAGAGTTTGCATTCATTCTTCCACATCAGGTTTTCATGCCAAGATTTAGCCTACTTCATCAACGCAGTTTCCATAAGAGACTGGGCAGTGTTGCAGGGTGCAGCAGTGGAAGGGACTGGAATCCCTCTTTCTGAGCTAGTTTCTCTTTGGAGGAAAGTTTCCTTCACTTGAGAGACCTATTTGGAGAGGTATAGAGATGATTTGAGATCTGTGGTAGCATACCACACATTTCCCTAACATTCCCAACATTTTTCTAGCTAGGGAATGTGTTATTTTTTGAGGCAACTTCAGTGCATGGTCTAGTGGCTCCATTGTAGTGTTTCCTTGTGATTGAGAGGTTCATCCTTTCATGGGAGGAAGCCCTTGAGGGATCTATATCAGATAAGACATATTTAAGCCTTCTACACTCTTATTCTTCAGTGTTGCAATGGTGATTCACTAAATTTCTGAATATCACATTTTGTATGTAGAGTGTTTGTCAAGAAACCCTTGCCGGGTTCTCTTGTATCTTGTATAAGGAGACTAGATCTCAATTCTTAAAGAATTATTGACTAATATATGAGTAGATATAATTTTTCTCCTATTTTCTAAGTTAAAACCCTCCTATGACTACACAATCCCTTTTATGCATTATTTCTGAGTAGCAGTGTCTGGGGTTTTTAGTCATTTTCAGCTACACTAGTGTGGGAGGTCTGTTTACCTCACCTAGTTTCATTTCTTTCTAATCTCCTCTTGTACTTAGATGATAGATGGATGTATCTATTGGATCCAAGTGATGATTTTCATTTCTATGGCTTACATTTATGAAAATGCATTTTTCTGTGAATGCATGGCTGAGCAGTCCATAATTGGAATATCTTAAGATATTCCTAATACTGCTTATTTTACCTATTTTTGGATATTACAGAAGTAAAGGTATGCACAAATTTTGAAGTAATACAAATTTTGGATGATGCGGACATCTACCCTACACTATTAGAATTATATTTGGCTATTGATATGGGAGTCATCATCAACCTGAAGCGTAGGAGCATGATATTTGAGAATGATGGTATGCGGGTGATAGTCCCACTAGATCCAGCAGAAGGGGAACGATATATAGAACTAGTACATGAAGGAGATTATGTCGACCATATTTACAAGCTAACTCCGCGGGAAGAATATTGGATCAATCCTACAGCTGATGGGATGTTGAACTGGGAGAAGGATAGTTTGTGTTTCTCAGACTTGGATGGCGAGATGGAGAACTGGAAGAATCACTTTCAAGATGTGTCTATGTTGTGCTACCTCAATATCATGAAGAACTTTCGGTGCATCTCCTCATAGTTAAGAGAAATACCCTAATTTGATGGTATTGGTAGTGTAAAATTATTTCTTGAAGCATTGTAAAAGGTCATTCCAGAGGAACGAAGGTTCGGGGCGCTTGATTTGGCTATGCACACAACTCTAGTGTGTTGGTGGGAGATGCATAAGGGAGATTTCCAGGACTGGGAGGAATGTAGAAAAATGGTGACATTACACTTTGAACCTCCTGCTACCCCACCAACTGAGCTTTATTATGGTTGGGGATATCCACACAAGCACTTGGCCATGTGGATGGAGATATGGGATAAAAATACCTAGATCGAGTGGGTTCATAGGTTTATTGATTCATTGGGAACGGTACCCACCACATGTTATCTAGAAGTTGAGCTACACCGAGGTACTCGCCACTCGACTATGACGATTGAGGATTACTGGGAAACCTTTGGCTTGGTTGGGGGCCCAAATAAATTGGATGAAGCTCTGTAGGACATAGATGTCCTTGTCTTTGACAAACCCCAACCTTGAAAGGAATGTGTTGCGTTGGCCTGGGATGAAAAGATGCAAGACATTGTCAAATTCACGAACTTGTCAATAGAGGATAATGAATATGACCTAATAAATCTTAACATCCCTGAATCTGAAGGAGAGAATGAAGTTACAGGGCCCTCATTAGGGATGATGGATGTAACTAAACCTTTGAAATTTAAGGAAGTCAACATTGGGACAGAATAGTATCCCAAGTTGACCAAAATTGGGGATTAATAGGATGATTATATAGTAAGAAATATTGCGGAGCTGCTGAAAAGGTATCAGGATCTATTTTCTACAAAGTACTCTAAGCTCAAGGGAATTTTCGGGGACCTGGGTGTTATGAAGATCACATTGAATCCAGATGTGCACCTTGTCAAGTAGCCACCATACCAATTTAATCCTAAATATAAGAAGAAATTAATGGAGGAATTAGAAAAGTTGGTGGCTACATGCATCATTGAGCCTATACAACAGTTTGATTGGGTAATTTCAATGGTAGTTCAGGAGAAGAATACCAAAGGAGAGATAAGGATTTGTGTAGATCCGAAAAATTTGAAGGATTTATGTATGCATGACCCCTTCCCTACCCCATTTTCTGATGAAATCCTGGATAATGTGGGAGGATAAGAAGCTTATTCATTTACTGATGGATTTTTTGGGTATCATCTGGTCAGGATTGTGCCTAAATATCACAACAAGACCACCTTAGCAACAAGGTGGGGGTCTTTCCAGTATACTATCATGTTATTCGGATTCAAAAATACACCTGCAATCTTCTTCCGTGTGGTCATGCCTGTGTTCAAAGAATTCATGCATAAATTCTTGGAGGTAGATTTTGAAGATTGGAAAGTATTTGGATTGGTCAAGAAACATGTGTGAAACCTGCACATGATGCTTGACACTTGTGGGAACCACCAGATCTCTGTTAACTTGAAGAAATGTATATTCTGCGTGCCTTTTGGAATTTTGTTAGGGAATATATTAAGCCAGCAAGAATTGATGGTATACCTAACCAAGATAGTTGTTATCATCAACCTAGAAGTTCTTACTAATGAGAAACAGTTGCACTCCATCCTAGGACACAACGGTTATTACAGGAAGTTTATTAAGGGGTATGATCAGATCACTGCACCAATGGAAAATTTTTTAAGGAAGGATGTATCATTTTCTTGGGATGAGGAATGTCAGAAAATATTTGAGCTGCTAAAGGAGAAAATGGTCACTGCACCTATCTTGATATTCCCAGACTGGTCTAAGGTTTTTCATGTACAAGTGGATTCATATGGTATAGCACTTAGGCTTGTTTTAGCATAGCCAAGAGAAGGAGACATTGATCACCCTGTCTCTTTTTCCAGTAAGAAGCTCTCCAGTGCAGAGTGCAACTACTTAACCACAGGGAGGGAAGGATTGGCCATGGTGTATGCTCTACCAAAATACAAGCACTATCTGCCAGGAGGGAACTTCAAAATGTTCACTGACCATTCTTCTTTAAAATACCTGGTCAATAAGCCTATGTTGGGGGGGATATATATAGATGGTTCCTGCTCTTTCAGAAGTATGACTTTGAAATTATTTTGAAGCTTGGAAGACTAAATATCAAACTTGATCATTTCTTACGGATCAAAAATGGGGAAGAACCAACCATTCTGGAGGATGGGTTACCTGATGTGCAGCTCTTTGCTATCAAGATGGTTGATGAGAACTTTTTTGATATTATTCACTTCGTGACCACTGGAATATTCAGTATAGCAAAATAAGGAGTTGGTTTCATATGTAGTTGATTTTACTTTAATTTTGGGTCAATTGTATTAGCTAGGAGCAGATGAAATATTAAGGAGATATGTGTTGGAACATGAGAGGTAGGATATCTTGGTTGAGGCTCATGGGGAGGTAGCAGGAGGCCACTATGCTGGGAAAGCCACTGTGTAGAAGGTGTTGCGTGTAGGGTTATGGTGGCCCACACTGCATAGTGATGCACATACATATTGTTGAGCCTGTGATGCGCATAAGGGAATAGGGAAGCCCTCGCGTAGAGATGAAATGCCCTTGCAACCAAAAATGTCTCTACATGACTTTAATAAATTTTCTATAGATTTTTTTGGACCAATCAACCCTTCAGGGAATAATACAGGAGCGCGCTATATCATTACTACCACTGATTATGTAACCATATGGGTAGAGGTGAAGGAATCTATGGACTGTACTGTAGATACTGCTACACACTTCATTTTTTAACACATTTTGACTAGATTTGGTTTCCCAAATATTTTTATGAGTGATAGAGATACACACTTTGTTAGTGAAACAATCAAAGCTTTGATAGAGGATATTAAGATCCATCACCAAAAGAGTACCCCTTAGCACCCACAAGAAAATGGTGCAGTAGAGGCTTTCAAAAAAATTCCAAAGAATGCACTCACCAATATTTTTAATGCCAATTGGGATGACTGGGATGTGTGCATCACTTCTGTGTTATGGGCTTATAGGACCACATGTAAGAAGTTGATTGGGAAAACACCTTTTAGGATGGTCTAGTGGCAAGAAGCGATCATGCCAATGGAGTATATTGTCCCTAACCTATGTATTGATACATTCACTAATATGGTTGAACCTAACATTATGGAGGAATGGTTGGCGCAACTCGTTGCCTTAGAATAGGATCGGTTCATTGCTAACTTTCATCAACAAGTGTAGAAGGTGCACGAAAAAACCTGGCATGATAGGAAAATTAGGAAGAAGGTATTCAAGGGGGAAGATTTGGTCTTATCGTATGATATTTAGTTTTAACTCCAACTAGGGAAGTTCAGAAAGCATTGGTTGGGACCATACATTGTGAAAGAAATCATTGATGGAGGTGTTGTGCTCTTAGCCACGCTGCGTGGTGAGAATATTCTCTGGTATTTCAATGGAAGCTTCCTGAAGCCATATAGAGATAGCTCAGTGCCGACCAAATTACTATATGCTTAGAGCATAAGAATCAAAGGGTTTGTGTGCAGCACAGAGGGAAGGTGCAGACAGGTGTGACAGAATCGCAGGGGTAATGCGCAGGTGAAAAAACTAATCATTGGAACAGTGAAACTGGGTGAAAAAGTGAAGTTACCATTGGATGGAGTGAGTTTTCTACATTTAATCAGGCGATCTTGGAAATTTTTTTACCGTTTTTATGTAGGTAAGTGGAAATTAATGACAATCCGGCCGTTTTCATCTTGGATTTATTATAAAAAGAAGGGCGCAGGTTGCAATCAGTTCTTTTGCTTTCTGAGTACATTGCGCCTGGAGTTGATCCATGATTTCTAATATAGCACTATATATGAGCCCTATATGTCTAGCCATGAAACCTCTGACATAATTAATCCAAAGCTCATCTTCTTCCTGAGAATGACAACCATCAACCCATGGAGGAGCACTTTACGCCCCTCACTGCATCAACTAACCTGGGATCGGATGACGTTCAAGAGGTGATCCCTGAGATTGAAGAAGTTGTGTCCATTTCGGCTAAGGGAAAAGTGAAAACTTTGAAGTGGGCTTCCTCGAAGTCGTGCACCTCTCCACGGCATGTAGTGTCCCCACGTCAGGCCACTAAGGATCAGTCCCCCATGGGTGATCCCTCAAAGAGACCAATGAGTGTTGCGGAGGAGGTTGTGATTGTTTATCCCATATCTTGGTGGCTGCCATATTTCAAGCCATGTATACCTTCCATACATGCACCAAATAATGTATATTCAGTGTAGGAATACCATCAGACGTCATTAGTCCCGCAGGACATTCCCCTTGCTGGTGATATGTTCGACAAGATCCCGAATACAATTTTTTATGACCATGATTTGGAAAACGAAGACACGTTCCTTGAGCTAGCACTAGAGAACTATTTGGAGCGAGTACTCTATGAAGAGGTGTTGAAGGTTGAGCCAATTCCTTGGGTGCGCAGGCTGAACAACACCGGAATCCTAAATCTGCTGAGGATTCTGCATTTTGGAAGGTACCCAATCACCAACATCTGTGTGTGCAAGCTGTTAGCCTTACTCCATGATGGTTTCCTATGGATTCAAGGGATAATTTTGATAGACACTATTAGCCACATATGAAATTTGTTATACCAAAAGGTGGCTAAATCATTTTTTGGAGCCTTCAAGGAACAAATTTTATTGCAAAAAATTGTTATCTCTTGAAGACTTTTGAAGGCCTCATGCCTCTGTCCAAAATATTCCATACTGTGCCCATTTTACACTCTGGAATTCTACTGATTTCAGGAGAAAAGACTATTGCAAGATCACCTTTTTCCCTTTCCTCACTTGAAAAACTAGCCTCCATTTTGCTCCCCTTTTCCTCCATAAAACTCCTCTATTTTCATGATTTCCCTTCTTCCATTCATGAAAATCATTTTTTATCTAGTTTAAAACTCGTTTTGAACTATATAGAAACCCTCAAAATCCATCTAAACATCTTGGAAATGTCCTAAAAAACAAGTATTTTGACTGTGGGTCTAAGCCCCTTTGGGCTAAATCCAAACCATTTCCCCTCCATGTGCCCCAGCGCTAGAACCAAGTGCTAAGGTCCTAAGCACTTATTGCGTCGGAGAAACTCACGGAGCACATTTGTTTGTGCGTTAAAAAAAAACTCTGATGCCGATTAGCCTTGTATATTATAGCCCCCGATCATATTGCATTTCATATAGACCATGGCCCCACAGATGGGCGCCAAGCCGTATTATAAATATATATTCCGCCCCCGAAGCAATAAAACCTTTGTTTATATTAATTTATTGGGTTTTCATATATCATAAAGGTTTCCACCGGTACAAAGCTTAATTCGCTCCCCACCATCAATCTGATATGCAGATCGACGACCCACAAATCAATTGCCCCGGTGGTCCCCACGGTCACGTACTGTTAAAAAACTGGAGCAGTTTGATCGCACCGCCTTTGTGGGATAAGTTGTTTTCCCCATTTGATCGCGATCAATGTCATAGGCTGACATGTGGCCTTAAGCAGTTTTGAAAACCCACCCTCCCCGCGCGTTAAATTTTGACTGTGGGTTCAACACAATATTGATGTACGCCATCCGATCTGAGGCCGGCTCATCGGACGGTGATCGCGCTCAAAAGAAGCTTGGGGGATAAACTAAGGTACGACACATTTCTCAAAACATCTCCGTTTTCGATCTGGTCTGCAGATCGACGGCCCACAATCAGTTTCCCTAGTCCCCACGGCCACGACAACAGTCAGCAGTCCCATAGAATCGATGGTACCAACGTCTAGTCAACATCCACGCGGCAGCAGCGGATTGGAGCGGGTCGTGCTCGGTTGCTCGCATGGTCATGAAATCCGGACCCAGGGAGCTTTATATGGCGGATTTCATAAAAATTTTGGGTCACACTTGGGTTGACGTCAACAGGCCCCAAAACGGACCCAGGGAGCTTTATAGTGCGGAATTGATAAAAATTTTGGGTCACAAACACCCTAATGTCAGCAGCCTCCTTTTGTGACTCGAAATGTTTATGCAGCTTGGTTTTATCGGGGGCTTTGAAGTCCGGGGTATAATATTTGATAAAGGGTGTTTAACATATAATCTCCAGCATCGATATTGTAGGTCGATCTCATCCAACGGCCCACGATTGTCCTGAACCCCAAACACCATTTTTAACCATATTTTCCTCATAACAAAGGTTTTTAACCTTTTTTCATCAAATTTTCGCCATTTCTTCGTAAAGTGACACCCTCGCTTTATTTTCTCCTGATCAATCCCGACCATCGATCACTGCACAATCAACGTCTCTGTCTTAATTCTTCCTCCACTTTCCTTTCAACCTCCTCCAAACAGATCTACACCATTGGATGATGCCATCCAACGACCATGCTCCTCCCCATACCTTTTGAAGTAGTAAAACATAAATAAAGCAGTATTTTATAACTATTGTTCGTATTTTGCAGGTTTCAATGGTTTTCCATCATATTAAAGAAAAAGCCAAAGGCTGAGAGTGACAATTCTCCCACCTTCAATTCATTAGAGGAAAGCCATCCAAGGGTTCGATTTCCACGTCTCGTCGATGCTTCATGGGAATTTATGCCATACGAGCCCTGTGTGGCCTGCACATCAACAAGACATAGAGTTAAATAAATTAAAAGAGTATCAGTGTTGAAGACAGAACACAGGAACCGAAGATTGACGACAAATCTGTGACGATTATGGCTAAGATTGATTATCAAAAGCCTAATCCTCCAAATTAAAACACAATTAAAGAAAATCATGAGTGTTTTATCAGACAGAAAGGCCTCCACCACCACATCTGAGGCAAATTGATTCCTCCTAGCTACCAAATATTTAATTCTCCAAATAAACTTAATGACAAAATATCAGCAGAGTTATTACATCCTAGAACAGAGCCTTAAAAGTCCGCAAAATCTCTCTCTGAGCTCAATTTTAATGTGAAATATTTAATACAGAAGACACATATGTAAGCTTCTTCATCGAGCCCCTCAAAGGCCGAGAAGCCTTTAAGACTATATTAATTATCTTTGGAGATCTTTTATCATATGTCACCTCCTCATTCTTCTATAAATACTACTAGAGAAGATGAGAGAGGGGTTGGTTGATCACTAGTTGTAATACTGAAACTCTCTAAAATAGTACATAGTCTGTTGAAGTTGAAGAAGGAACTGAAGTCTTGGAAGCCCTGATGATGTTGTTGCATGCTTGTTTTTGAGAAGGCTCTATCATTAGATCCATGAGCTTGGCTGTTGGTGAAGTATTCTGAATTGTTTAATGTCTTCTCATGTTTTCATTCTATTCCATAATTTCTTACTACAGTAGGTTGAAAGTTTTAGGATAAGAAATGACTCCTAGAAGCACCTTAGACCTATTCATCCTTCATTGTTTCATGTTTTCTTCTGTTGAGGTATTTTAGAGTATTTAATCTCTTTCTTTAGTCCTCATGCTTATTTATTTCTATGATATTTCAAATAAGTTGGTTTCAGCATGATTTATGGTTCTCCCTGCTTGTTTGCTTCCACTTAAAGGTTGTTATTGAAGTCTCCCTTTGAAGTATTTATGTTTATAGTGAGCCAAGTAGGTCTGTTCTGATCTTTCCCTTTGTCCTTGCTTAAACAATTGTCTTAAAAGTCTTTGTAGTTGTAATCATAGATGTGTTAGGTGTTCCCTCTTCTATGACTGCAATTATCTATGAATAATTATGTTTTCTAAGTCATTTGAAACAAAATATTCGAGGAAATAGGGTGTTCCCCGAATCTTAGATTTCATTTAAAAAGTTGTTTTGAAGTCATTATTTGCTTAAAGTGTGGTTTGTAGAATTCATGGCCAACCCTGTCTATCAAATACCTCTTTATTGTTCAAGTTATGCTTTCAAATTCCCTTTGTTGAGAATTTAAATTCTCTTTCCAAATCATTGATGTCCATCTCATTTCAAAAACCAAAGGATCCTGTGGCCAAGTTATATTTGCCCTCTGATATCCCATATCCATTTATAAGTTTGTCATGACCTCTTTTTGACTCCATTTCCCAATGAAGCGACTACTTCCTCTTTCTACCTACCTTTCCTAGACCTTTCATATTTTGTTGTATCAATTCAACCAAACAAACAATCAAACACCTACACTTAATAACTAGTCTAAAACCAATACTCTAAGCACACAAGATAAACCTTTGCAAACAAAAATTTGAGAGATCCCTCTCTGAGAACAGGAGGACTAGATCCTGTAACTCTAAAGATTGGTTCTGATGTTGCCTTGTCTTTTGATTTTCCAAACTATAAAAACACAGGACTCCAACATAATGGCTATCACGGTGGGACCCTGAGTAAAATCTTTAAAAATCAAACACTCACTGTCTAGTATAACATAAGTAACCTTCTTCAAGAACTACCAAGCATAACGGTAATCATGATAGGACTTATTTTGAATCAGTGACAAACCAAGTAACGCTTAGGATTCTCTTAGAACCTTATCAAACCTTGAAGGAATCAGTTACCAAGCCATAAGAGTGAACTCTATATGTTTTGACACTTTAGCTAAGTGTTAAGTCAGATTTAGGACACTCTCATAACCTATAAGACCAAGAAACTCAGAAATACCCAAAAACATTTTAGTTTGGCTTCATAATAAACTTGGTGGTGGACCATAAAACCTTTTACCTCCAAAAGAGCTAAAAATTTCCACCTGGTGACTCCACAATCCTAAACAGACATTAAGACTCCACTGGGAAGACCCATAATCTTTGTAACATCATACAAACTCAGTTAGAAGGCTTTAGGATTAAATTTTTCTTCTTTTAAAAAGATCAGTTAGCCTCTTAAAGATTGTCATATTTGGTTAAAATTTTCCTTTAGCTGGGTTCGAAAAACACAGCATAGTGGCTCCTAGAAAGATTCATACTAGAGCCTTCCCTGACCCAAACCCACTGGAAATAGTTGAAAACCCTGAAAGTATACTTAGGGAGTCTCCTAAGATTAAATTTTCAACTGTTTTCAGATCACCCTTGAGAGCTAATTCAAGAAATCCTTTTAGAACTAGGTTTCTTGATGATATAATTCAGATAGACTCTAAGTCTTCACTTTTATCCCCAGAACAAAGTGAACATCCTGGTAGTAGAGAAACCACACCACCTGATTTACATTTCCTTCTCAATTTAGGTGTCTCTCATCCAAGATCAGCTCCACAATCTATCCCCGGTACATCCACATCTATCCATCCAACATCCATGATCCAAACCACTTCATTGCAGCCCACTTTCCCTTTTGCAAACCCACCCCTTGTAAATCCACCTTCCTTTCCAGCCATGGAAACATGGTATGCCCAATTAGTGTTACCAGAACCTATGCTTCCCTTACCAAATGATTACCACTCCAAAATCCCTCATTTCACTGGAAAAGAGTCTACAACAGCCCAACATCATGTAGATAGGATGGAAGATGCTTTCAATTACATGGAGATAGAAGAAGAAACTATGAAGATGAGAATATTCGCCCAAAGTTTAGGAGGAGATGTAAAGAAATGGTTTAAAAACTTACCTCCTAACAGCATAAATGATCTCCCTGCCTTGCATCAAACATTCATCAACAAATGGGAACTCAAAAAGAATCCTCTCCAGATACTAGCAGAGTATATCAGCCTTAAGAGAAATCAAGGGGAGAGTGTTCATGATTACTCCACTAGGTTCAATAGAGTTTACAATGCTCTTCCACCTCACATGAAACCTCCTCAAGGCATGGCCTTGGTAAGGTATCCCTAAGGCCTTGATACTGAAATGACTTATCAGTTAAGGGAGATAGATTACTTAACCTTAGAAGACATGCAGAAAGGAGATGTGAGCGTAGAAGAAAACATAATTGAGAAAAGAAATAGGTTGAGATCAGAGAAGAGGGTAACTTATAAAGATGACCTACTACCCTCAACCTCAATTTCTGACACAAAAATCGACAACCTAGTGAAGGTAATGGAGAGGATGCTTGAAAAGATTAATTTGAATGATAGAGTGCCCCCAAGAGAACCTAAAAACAACCAAAATAGAAACAAAAATTAGAATTATAGAAGAGAAACAATCAAGAAAAATAGAAGGAAAATGACCAACAGATTAGACCTCCCTTCCAGCAAAACTATGTAGATCAATATGAAGAAGATAGGGAGTTGGAGAGGTTGGGAGAAGCTCATGTAAACTTGATTGGATCAGACAGTGGGGATTATGTTTTCCTCACTGAGGAAGAACAAGGTTTCTTCTCTGATCACAAAACAAACACCTATGAAGATTCTGATGACTATAGATTGGGTTTTGAAAATGCAATCATGGAGGTGCACAAACAATACGATCTTAGGAGCAAGGGGAACATAGATAATTCAAAGGATAAGAACACTAATACTGCTATAAAAAAAACACAGAAACTCAGCCCAAAAATATAGCAGAAAAAACCAACATTTTGACCAAGAAACCATACATAAACAAAGACAAAAGTGTCCAGCCAAATGTTGAACAAAGTACCCCTAGCACTTCAACTAGTGGTCCTAATAAAACTGTCCAGATTACCAGTCCAAAAAAGGTTCAGCAAATCAAAATTGCTGAAAAGAATTCAATTGAAAAGATAGATGTAAATATGAACAAGTCATTTATTCCTTTCAGCCTTGAGGGAGAGATTGCTAAGATAAAAATTGCCATTCCCCTTGCTGAACTAGTAACCCAAGAAGTGTACAAAAACCAAGTTTTGAAAGATTTGAACTTAGGAGGTGATACTAACACCTTGAACTTGACAGATGACAAGCCTGAGTTGTTTTTTGGTCCAGAAGTTGAAGGAAAATACTAAGAAGGGGCTTTCCCTCCCTTCTATGTTAGCTTGAACATACACAAGAAAATTTTACACAATGCCATGTTAGATTCAGGAGCTTCACAAAATCTAATGCCCAAGGTGGTAATGGAAAGCTTAGGCTTAGAAATTACTAAACCATACAAAGAAATGTATTCCTTTGACTCAAGCAGAGTCAAATGTTTGGGTTTAATCAAAGATTTGTGTGTTAACTGATCCCAAATCCCTGCTAAGAGTTTAGTCATGGACATAGTTGTAGCTGACATTACCCCTAAGTATGTCATGCTCTTATCAAGATCTTGGGGAGCCAAACTTCAGGGAAGCCTTCAAATGGACATGTCTTATGCCACCATCCCTGTTTTTAATCAAAACAGAAGAATATACAAGGAATCTCACATGAAGTGCATGTTGAGCAACATAGACAAACCAAACAACTGTCCAATCTATTCTATTAAATCAAGTTTAGATTCCTTTATCTTATGTAATGAAGATGAAATCACTCAACAAGATAAGGAAAACATAGACCCAATCAGTTCACCAGAACAATCAAATCTTCCCTCGAATCAAATTCAAAACATTGACAATCAACAACAACAAGAAAATGAAAATGAGTCAAATATACTTTGGACGATAAAATTTGATGGATCCTGTAATAAAACAAGTGCAGGGGTAGGTGTTTGGATTCAAAATACAAATCAGAGTTTTTCATATAAATTAGATTTCCCATGCACTAACAATATTGCTGAGTATGAAGCATTTCTCCTAGGCTTACAATTGCTTAAACAATTAGAAGCCCAGAGGATATCAATCTTAGGAGATTCTGAACTTATCATAAGACAAATCAAAGGAGAATACTCTATTAGAAATCCAAGGCTCAGGGAATATCGAAACGCTACCCTTGGTTTATTGAAAACCTTTGAAAAATATGAACTTACTTTCATTCCTAGAGCACTGAATCATCTAGAAAATGAACTCACCTTCAATGCCAGCAACTGCCAAATACCTGAGATAAATGAACAGCTTAGCATAAAGATAAAACAAAGGCTTGCTGTGATGGATAACGAAGATCACTGGAAACTTTTTGACTCTAACAAACACAGATGATTTCTTAAAATCAGAAAACGATTTCGACATACCAATAGCAGAATCTAGCCAAAAAGAAAACTGTTTGTATATTGAACAAATCCCAGAAGTTGAAATGAAATATTCTACTTATATAAATCATTATGAGGATCCTTTTGAAGCAGAGATAATTGACAACATAGACCAAGAAGACTTGGAAGTTTTACAATGCAAAAATGATAAAATTCCAAGAGGTCTCACACCTTTAGAACACCTTTTTTATTTTAAAAATGTAGCCAAAGAACCGAGAATAGAGCCTATGGAAACAAATGTATAAGAGCATAACATAGGCAGTCTAGTAGAACCCAAGATGATTAAACTCTCCAGCACTCTCCCGGCTCACATAAAATTGCAATATAGAGAGTTATTCAAAGAGTTTAGAGATATTTTTGCTTGGGGATACAAAGATTTGAAATCATATGATACCGGCATCATCCAGCACAAAATTCCCCTCAAAGAAAATCAAAACCCTTTCAAACAAAATTTGAGGAGAATAAATCCTCTCTTACTACCTTTAGTTAAGGCAGAAATTGAAAAGATGCATAATGCTGGGATCATTGTACCAATTAGATATTCAGAATGGGTATCGAACTTAGTTTCTGTTAGAAATAAAACAGGGGAAATCGGGCTCTGTATTGGCTTCAGAAATTTAAATAGAGCCTCTTTAAAAGACAACTAACCCTTACCCAAGATGGACCATATAATTCAAAGGGTAGTTGGGTCAAAAAGGATATCCCTCTTAGATGGGTTCTCGGGTTACAACTAGGTGTTAGTGCTCCCAAGTGATCAAATTAAAAATGCTTTTACCACACCTTGGGGCACCTTTATGTATGTCAAAATACCTTTTGAATTAATGAATGCAGGGGCCACCTTCCAAAGGGCCATGGACATAGCTTTTTCTAAAGATATTGGCTATTTCATAATCATTTACCTTGATGACATAACTGTTTTATCAAAAACTGATGAGAAACACTTGATTCACCTGAGAAAAGTTTTTGAGAAGTGTAGGAAATTTGGCTTGTCATTGAATCCCAAGAAGACACTTTTTGGTCTCCAAGAAGGTAAACATCTTGGCCATATAATTTTGGAAGAGGGAATCAAAATAGACCCTACAAGGATAGATGGCATATTACAAATCAGTCATCCAAGAAGCCTCAAAGAGTTGCAATATTTCATCGGAAAGATTAATTTTCTAAGGAGGTTTATCCCTAATCTTGCTGAGCTATTAAAAAACATTACAAACATGCTTAAGAAAGATTTCGGTGTAAAATGGACTTTACCAGCTAAACAATCATTCGAACTAGTCAAACAAGCTCTTACTCAAAGACCAGTCCTAATTAGTCCAGATTTTACCAAAGACTTTTACATCTTTTCTTTTGCATATACGCATACAATAGCTGCAGTTTTACTTCAAAAGAATGACTTGGGGCAAGAACAACCAATATCCTTCTTTAGTAGGGCCTTAAGAGATGCTTCTTTCAAATATAACATCATGGAGAAGCAAGCTTTAGCATTAGTGAAAGATTTAAAAGACTTTAGGGTCTATATTTTACACTCTCACATAATTGCTTTTGTTCCACATACTGTTGTCAAGGACATTCTGAGTCAAGACCCTGATGGCAAAAGGGGGAAATGGATTTCAACTATTCTTGAGTATGACCTGGAAATCAGGCCCACCAAACTAGTTAAAGGGCAAGGAGTAGCAAGACTTATGGCTGAGTCTAACTTCCAAGCACTAGACATGAATATGGTAGATGTGTTGGAAGAAATAGAAGAATCTACTGCTCCTTTTATCGAAGAAACATTTCTGAATTCTCCTTGGTATGCTGACATTATTTATGTTCTTTTATATTTAAATGCCCCTCCTTCTTTGTCTAAAACTAAAGCTAGATTTTTGAAACAAAAAGCTTTGATTTTTTTCATATTAGATGGGGTATTATATTGGAAAAATGTTGTTGGAATTTTTCTTAAATTTTTACTTGAAGATGATGTAGGAAAAATCATTCATTAGTTTCATGATGGAGAATGTGGAGGACAGCTCTACTGGAAGGCCACAGCGAACAAAATTCTTAGATCTGGTTACTATTGGCCTACCCTTTTCCCAGACACTCAGAAGTTGGTCATGTCTTGCCATAAGTGTCAAATCTTTGATGGAAAAATAAAACTTCTTCCCTTACCCTTACATCCTATCAGAGTTGAGGCACCTTTTCAATAATGGGGTTTAGACTTCATTGGGGAAATTCACCCATCCTCCTCAGCTCAAAATAAGTGGATCCTCACAGCCACTGACTTCTTTACCAAGTGGATAGAAGCTATACCCTCCAAGAATGCTAATGACTCTGTCATTATCAAGTTTCTTGAAACAAATATCCTATCCAGATTTGGTTGTCCCAGAAAAATCATAACAGACAATGATGCTGCTTTTAAATCTAAAAATATGGTTGATTTCTGTTACAAATACCACATAACCTTGGGCCATTCCACTGCTTATTGTCCCCAAGGAAATGGATTAGCTGAATCTTCCAACAAGAGCCTCATCAATATCATTAAAAAACTGTTGGAACAAAATAAAAAATCATGGCACAGTAAACTGGTTCATGCCTTATGGGCTGATAGGTTAACTACAAAGAAATCAATAAATATGTCCCCCTATCAGCTATTTTATGGCATGGATGCAGTCTCTCCCACCTCATTAGGAGTGCCAATCATGTAGATCCTTCAAGAAGTGCAGGTTGAAGAGAATGAGATGCAGAGGAGAATCAATCAAACCATCCATTTACAGCAGACCAAAGAAGAAGTTTATGAGAGAACACAGTTGGTCCAAGAAAATATGAAGAAGCTATTTGATAAGAGAACTAAGGCAGACAATTTCAAAGTTGGAAATGTTGTTCTTAAGTGGGATTCAAGGAGAGAAGAGAAGGGAAAACATGGCAAGTTTGAGAACTTGTGGAAAGGTCCCTATATTGTTCATGTTGAAAGGGGTCACAATGCATTTTTCTTGAAATAATTGAATGGAGAAGATCTGTATGGAGTCCTGTCAATGGAAAAATTCTAAAGCATTACTTCTGCCAGGAATCATGAGTTTCAAAGCATTTTATTTTTTCATTGTAAATATCATAGTCTGAACATTGCATTCAAGGTTATAAAAATGAAAATACAAAAATAGTAAAAGAAAGAAAAGAAGGAAAATTGTAAAAACAATAAAGGTACAGCCCCATACCAAAAAGAGAAACAAAATCTAAAAGTGTGCAAGCTCAAATGCCACTCCTAAAAACACACTCCTAGTTAGTCATATAGCTTAATCGTGACTAATTAGTTTTAAATTTACTGCTGATGGGATAGTGAATTCGATTTGCCAAATTGTTTAAACTTGGCTTATCAGTAGGTAGTTATGCTAGAAATTAAAGGTTCAAACATGCTCAAAATCTGAGCCTATTTTTCAAAAATATGAATGACTCAAATCTGTTTAAATTTCTGAGTCAAAATAGAGTAATAACTGGTTCTAATCAGCTCAAAATCTGAACCAGTCAACAAAAAAAGAACAGCTCGAATAAGAGTCAAAACAGAGCTGTAAAAAAAATTAAGGAAATGCTTTGAAATTTCAGATCCTAAGCCTTCAATTTTGTTTTAATTTTCTTCAAAATAAGATCTATGTGCAGCCTGTTTTTATGCCATAGATCAGCAACAAGTTAGACTGTTCAATCTTGACTTGTATGCTTTTAAATTTCTGTTGTAGAATTTACAGAATAAAAATCTGTTGGACAGTTTAATCCCAATAGATAGTAGATTAGGTAGAGAATCGTATGGGCTCAACTGTTTAATATGAGTCCATGGAGAAATAAGGAGTAGAAATAGATTAGATTTCCTTCTTTCAAAAGAATAAAATGTTGTGAAAGAGTTTGCCAATCCAAGTGCACTCTAATGAAGAAAAAATGTTAGATCTGTAGGATTGGGTAGGTAGAAAGCTTGTTGAAGAAAGATCCATTGTTTTTTACGTCTGCTAATATGTTTTCAGAGCAAAATAAGATCATTCAAGGAAAGAAAGGCAGCCCAATGGATGAGGTATTGATCAGCCTCCCAGAGAATGCAAGTCTAAAAGTTCTTGATGCCTTCAAGAACGTACCATCCCCAAGTGGAGCCACTGTTAGCCACCTATGAAATTTGTTATACCAAAAGGTGGCTAAATCATTTTTTGGAGCCTTCAAGGAACAAATTTTATTGCAAAAAAGTGTTATCTCTTGAATAATTTTGAAGGCCTCATGCCTCTATCCAAAATATTCCCTACTGTGCCCGTTTTACACTCTAGAATTCTGTTGATTTCATGAGAAAAGACTACTGCAAAATCACCTTTTTCCCTTTCCTCACTTGAAAAACTAGCCTCCATTTTTCTCCCCTTTTCCTGTTGGCAATATGATGCAATGATTTGTCCTTGATGGCAACCTACTTGATGAAGTTGTCCTTGATGGAAACTGACTTGCTGAGTTGCCTTTGGATAGCAACCTATGTATTACAGATGTAAGAATGATGTATCTACAGTTCAGTTCTGATGTGACAGAGAAAAGAATTCCAGTAAATGTCGGAGAAATGATAAATATAATATGTCACAATGTATACGCGAGTTTTTAAAGGCCAAGTCGCGTATGCACGCGGATAAGTACGTCCCAAGTCGCGTATTCACTTTTGCGCTCCAAAATTATAATACCAAGGGGCATTACCATGATTTTGGCACACAGTATTGAGTGTTGTATGGTTTATTTTATTCCGTCCAAGAATACCATCAGAAGTTGTGTGGCTTTGGTTCATGGTATTGATAAAGGCTAAAACTATATAAGGAGAAGAGGATCATAGTGCAAGGTTTGCAAGTGAAAGGGTTGTGAATAAATAAATCTCTTTAAGAGATATCTGGAAGGTTGAACTCTGTTCTTAATTGATAGATCTGAATCTATGATGCACCGATGGATATGATGAAGGTTCAAGATCTCTAGATCTAGAAATGATGAATCTCTAAGATGATCTGCAAAATAAATGATGAAGACTAGGCGCAAGACTGATGAAGAAATTGAAGATATCTGGGTAAGTTTATAGATCTGGTCTGTTCTGCAAAGTTTATCTTTTACAGTTCTATACGCTAGTTTGTCTCGGTAAAAGCGCGTATATACGCGGGTTCCCTTAATAAAAGTCGTGTATGGAAGTTAGGGTTTCTGAAGCTTAATTACAGATATTACTTCTGTGATTTATGTTTTCTCTCCACTGTCGGTCAATAAATTTCTGGGTTGATTGAATATGATATATGCTGCTGATATGATCAATGACTGAGAAAACATGATGAGGGAAGAATGATTGTCTAAACAGTTCTGCATGGATGATAGATTTTCTGAACAAAAATCTGATTTCAGATCTGAATATGAGTCTGAACAAAATCTGAAAGAAATCATACACAGAGTTATACGCTAGTTGGTGAAAGGAAAAGTGCGTGTATACGCGGTTTCGATAAAGAAAAGTCGCGTATTAATTCAGAATATAAAGATGAGTATGCACTGAAGCATACGCAGATTGGTGTGCAGAAAAGCATGTATGTACGCGGGTTCAGTAAATAAAAACAGTGTATGGTATCTGAACTAATGGTTGTTCAAGGTTGAATGTGTAACTGATTATCTACTATGAAGTCTGGGTTATTTTTGATATTCTGGCTACAGTGGTATTGCTGTTCTGATTGAAGTTTTGGGTAATGTATGGTTTTTGATGTTAAGGGGTTGTATTGAAGCTGTTTTGATCTAGTATGAAAATTGATGAAATGTGGTCTACAATGGATCTAAGGGTTGAAGCCTTCAGTATGAAAGTAGAAGCTTTCAGCCAGTAGAAGCTGGTGTTGAAGTCAGGGGGTCGAAGCTCCCTTCCAGGAGAGGCTGGTAAACAAGATCAGGGGGTTGGAGCTCCCTTCCAGTTGTAGCTGGAAAACGAGAGAAAGTTGCAGCCTTCTGCAGGTAGAAGCCTGCGTACTGGTATAAGTCTGCATCAGTACAATGTTGTAAAATGTTTTCTATATAATAAAGATTGAAGACAGAGACGACAACAGCGGTGGTTTTCTCCCGATTTGGGTTTCCACCTTAAATATTGGTGTTCATGTGTGTGATGTTTTATACTGTTGTTTACTGCTCATAACTTCTGATTATCTAGCCTTATTCATAACTGATAAATCTGTTTAAAAGACTGATTCTCTAAATCTGAAAGATAAATCAGTATACGCTAGTTTCCTTCTATATTTCCACGTGCATACGCTAGTTCAGTTCGTAAAAACCGCGTATGGAAATCTGCTCAAAGAAAAAAATTAAAAAGTTTTCAGTCAGCTCAAAATATTGATTCACCCCCCCCCCCCCTCAGTATTTTTCCCAACATTTCCTCCATAAAACTCCTCTATTTTCATGATTTCCCTTCTTCCATTCACGAAAATCATTTTTTACCTAGTTTAAAACTCGTTTTGAACTATATTGAAACCCTCAAAATCCATCTAAACATCTTGGAAATGTCCTAAAAAAAATTATTTTGACTGTGGGTTTAAGCCCCCTTGGGCTAAATCCAAACCATTTCCCCTCCATGTGCCCCAGCGCTAGAACCAAGTGCTAAGGTCCTAAGCGCTTATCGCGTCGGAGCAACTCATGTAATGCATTTTTTTGTGCGTTAAAAAAAAACTCTGATGTTGATTAGCCCTGTATATTATAGCCCACGATCATATTGCATTTCATATAGACCATGGCCCCACAAACGGGCGCCAAGCCGTATTATAAATATATATTCCACCCCCGAAGCAATAAAACCTTTGTTTATATTAATTTTTTGGGTTTTAATATATCATAAAGGTTTCCGCCAGTACAAAACTTAATCTTCTCCCCACCATCGATCTGATCTACATATCGACGACCCACAAATCAATCGCCCCAATGGTCCCCACAGTCACTTACTGTTCAAAAACCGGAGTAGTTAGATCGCACCGCCTTTGTGGGATAAGTTGTTTTCCCCATTTGATCGCGATCGATGTCACAGGCTGACACGTAGCCTTAAGTAGTTTTGAAAACCCACCCTCCCTGCACATTAAATGTCGACTATGGGTTCAGTGTGATATTGATGTACACCGTCCGATCTGAGGCCGGCTCATCGGACGGTGATCGAACTCAACGGTACGGCGCATTTCTCAAAACATCTCCATCGTTGATCTGATCTGCAGATCGACGACCCAAAATAAATCGCCCTGGTCCCCACGGCCACGACAGTAGTCAGCGATCCCACAGAACCGGTGGTCCCAACGCCTAATCAGCATCCACGCAGCAACAACGGATTGGAACGGGTCATGTTCAGTTGCTCGCATGGTCGTGAAATCTGGACCCGGGGAGCTTTATATGGTGGATTTCATAAAAATTTCGGGTCACACTTGGGCTGACGTCAGCATGCCCCAAAACGGACTCGGGGAGCTTTATAGGGTGGAATTGATAAAAATTTCAGGTCACAAACACCCTGACGTCAGCGGGCTCCTTTTGTGACCCGAAATGTTTATGCAGCTTGGTTTTATTAGGGGCTTTGAAGTCTGGGGTATAATATTTGATAAAGGGTGTTTAACATATAATCTCTGCCATCGATCTTGTAGGCCGATCTCATCCGACGGCCCACGATTGTCCTGAACCCCAAACACCATTTTTAACCATATTTTCCTCATAACAAAGGTTTTTAACCTTTTTTCATCAAATTTTCTCCATTTCTTCGTAAAGTGACACCCTCGCTTTATTTTCTCCTGATCAATCCCGACCGACGATCACTGCGCGATCAACGGCTCTGTCTTAATTCTTCCTCCACTTTCCTTTCAACCTCCTCCAAACAGATCTACACCGTTGGATGATGCCATCCAACGGCCATGCTCCTCCCCATACCTTCTGATGTAGTAAAACATAAATAAATCAGGATTTTATAACTATTGTTGGTATTTTGCAGGTTTCAATGGTTTTCCATCATATTAAAGAAAAAGCCAAAGGTTGAAAGTGACGATTATCCCGCCTTCTATTCATTAGAGGAAATCCAACCAAGGGTTCGATTTCCACGTCTCGTCGATGCTTCATGGGCATTGATGCCATACGAGCCCTGCGTGGCCTGCACATCAACAAGACACAGAGTTAAATAAATTAAAAGAGTATCAGTGTCGAAGACAGAACACAAGAACAGAAGATTGAAGACAAATTTGTGAGGATTATGGCTAATATTGATTATCAAAATCCTAATCCTCCAAATTAAAACACAATTAAATAAAATCATGAGTGTTTTATCAGACAAAAAGGACTCCACCGCCACATCTGAGGAAAATTGATTACTCCCAGCTACCATAGAGCCACCTGTTGCCTCAAAGCATTCAAACAGAGGCCGAAGTTATTGATCAAATCAGACATTTGCCTCAGCGCAGCCAAATATTTAATTCTGCAAATAAACTTAATGACAAAATATCAACAGAGTTATTACATCCTATAACAGAGCCTTAAAAGTCAACAAAAGCTCTCTCTGAGCTTAATTTTAATGTGAAATATTTAATACATAAGACACATATGTAAGCTTCTTCATCGAGCCCCTAAAAGGCCGAGAAGCCTTTAAGACTGTATTAATTATCTTTGGAGATCTTTTATCAGATCTCACCTCCTCATTCTTCTATAAATACTACTAGAGAAGATGAGAGAGGGGTTGGTTCATCACTAGTTGTAATACTGAAACTCTCTAAAATAGTACATAGTCTGTTGAAGTTGAAGAAGAAACTGAAGTCTTAGAAGCCCTGATGATGTTGTTGCATGCTTGTTTTTGAGAAGGCTCTATCATTGGATCCATGAGCTTGGCTGTTGGTGAAGTATTCTAAACTGTTTAATGTTTTCTCCTATTTTCATTATGTTCCATAATTTCTTACTACAGTAGGTTGAAAGTTTTAGGCTAAGAAATTACTCTTGGAAGCACCTTAGACCTGTTCATCTTTCACTGTTTCATGATTTCTTTTGCTGAGGTATTTTAGAGTCTTTAATCTATCTCTTTAGTCCTCATGCTTGTTTATTTCTATGATAGTTCGAATAAGTTGGTTTCAGCATGATTTATGGTTCTCCCTGCTTGTCTGCTGCCACTTAAAGGCTGTTATTGAAGTCTCCCTTTGAAGTATTTCTGTTTATAGTGAGCCAAGGAGGTATGTTCTGATTTTTCCGTTTGTCCTTGCTTAAATAGTTGTCTTAAATGTCTTTTTAGTTGTAATCATATATGTGTTAGGTGTTTCATCTTCGATGACTACAATTATCTGTGAACCTTTTATGTTTTCTAAGTCATTTGAAATAAAATCTTTGAGGAAAAAGGGTGTTCCCTGAATCTTAGATTTCATTTTAAAAGTTTTTTTGAAGTCATTATTTGCTTAAAGTGTGGTTTGTAGAATTCATGGCTAGCCCTGTCTATCAAATACTTCTTTATTGTTCAAGTTATGCTTTCAAATTCCCTTTGTTGAGAATTTAAATTCTCTTTCCAAATCATCGATGTCCATCTCATTTCAAAAACCAAAGGATCCTGTGGCCAAGTTAGATTTTCCCTTTGATATCCCATATCCATGGATAAGTTTTTCATGACCTATTTTTGACTCCATTTCCCAATGAAGCTACTACTTCCTCTTTCTACCTACCTTTCCTAGACCTTTCATATTATGCTGTATCAATTCAACCAAACAAACAATCAAACACCTGCACTTAATAACTAGTATAAAAACAATACTCTAAGCACACAAGCTAAACCTTTTCAAACAAACATTTGAGAGATCCCTCTCTGAGAACAGGAGGACTAGATCCTGTAACTCTAAAGATTGGTTATGATGTTTCCTTGTCTTTTGATTTGCCAAACTATCAAAACACGGGACACCAACAGACACCACACTGATCCATCGAATCACCAGCCTGCCCAAGAAGGGGCCTCATCCAATGAAAGGTTTCAGAAAAATAAATGATCTCAAGGTTGACACAGACATAAAGAAGAAGTACAATGTTGAGAGGGACAAAAGGGGATTCCTGGTTCAAACCATTGCTGACCCAGGAGTGTGCCTCGAAACTCTAGCACTCAGTTTCAAGTTAATGAGAAATGTTGACCAAAGGTGGTCCCAGTGCACGTCATTTCATTGGCTGGGAAATGTGAGAAAGGGGTCAGCTACAACTAGTCCCAGTACCTTTGTGAAGAGTTTTTAGATAATGTACGCGAGGCACAAGAGCTATGTAAATAGTTCTACTACTCTTGGCTATTGCTTCTCATTGCACTGGTAACATGGGAGACTCTGGCAGATGCAGTCCTCCTCGAGATAGAGTCGAGCGTATGCGAAGGGGCACGCCATGAAAATCTGTGGGATTCCCCTGATCCCTAGCACATAATGGAAAAAAATATATTCTTGGTACTCTTTGAAGGTACGCTGGTTGTTGCCATCCATTCACGACCCAGGATCTTGCCAACAGTATATGAGAAATACAAGAGCATCGCTGAGTTCCAAGTAACCATGCAAAATGTGCAGATCAGGGCACGCAGGACCCTACATGGTATAACTTTTCATTCATGGTAAAAAAAGCAGAAGTTCACCCAGTAATTGAAACTTGGCTGAAAGCATGGAAATTTTGGCTTGTATCCACCCAACCCATTACGCCATCTACATCAAGAAAAGAGATAGCTCTGAAGGACACAAAGAAATAAACCGAGTTGCACACCGCGAAAGAGGTTGAAACAAGCGCTGAGAAGAATGGTGGAAATGACCTTGAAGTAGAAGTGGAGAAGGAGCCTGACATATGGAAGGATACAGAGGATGATCTAGGAGGTGAGGTTGATGTGGACCTTGGAGGTTTAGATGGGCTAGATGGGGATGGTGTCGAATCTCCCCACGACACCAAGAGAGGCGCAGAAGCTTCAAAATGTCTACGCAAAAAGCGAAAGGGGTCAAAGGTAGAAGGGGATGAAGAGGTCACTCTGAAAAAAGAGGACCTCAAAAAAATTATGAATAGATGTGTCTGAGGATAGATGGACTACTATGGAGGAGAAATACAAGGCCGCGGTGGAGCCCTTGCAATTGGGATTGCAGGTTTTATAGCTGAAGACAAATAATTTGCAAGCGAGCGTGGCTCAATCGAGCCTATCGACCACCATGATCATCACAATGTCAGAGAGAAAAATCTTCCCCTTCCAAAGCACAGCCATGACAGTGGAACAAATGGAGTTGTGTGCGCAGGTGAAAACCTTCCCTGAGGCCAGAAAGAAAAGCTGCAAAGTGGAAAGCTACACACTCTCCAAATATTTATTTCCTCTGATATGCAGTGTTGAGAAGACATCAGCCATAAAAATAGCAGAATCTCTCCAGGCACAAAAAATGCACCAGGCAACTATGGCTCAGCATGCGAAATTGGAAAATATAATTGACAGATTGTGTAGAGAGATTCCTGAAGTAGTCATCCCAACATTTGCTGCACCACAAGTTAGGATTTAAATCCTGGTTGTTGCAATCAAGGCCTCCAGGACCGAAATGCAGATAGTAAAGGCAGAATTTGAACAACAAATTGCTGCATTTCGGGCTAAGTTGCGGCCTAAGACTCTCCCGGAGGTGCACGCTCAACGGGCCGCCCTAGTCAAATATGCATCTATGAGAATTTCAGCGAATGTCAACAAGGGCTCAGAGCTATTGGAAATAGCCATGGGACTGTAGACCTATGTGCAGATATATCCACTCATCAAGAAGATTAATCAGGAGTTGTGTGCGAAGGAGCAAGCGTTCTATGATCTGCAAGATGCCTTACCTAAGTTCATTCCTTCCTAGCGCATGGCCTGCCTTTAGACTAGTCAGGTGCTACAAGATGGGGTCAAGGAGCTCCTCCATAAGAATCTGATTATCACTAACCATATGAATTTGTGGGTAGACGAGGAAATGAAGTTGTCTTAGGATCCTGATGTTGCAGTTAAGACCCTGAATCAAACCCTGCAGAGTGTCAACCTGGTCACAGAAGGGTCGACTTCACAAAAGTTGGTAGAGACCGCGTAGAGCGCAGTAGATCAGAGTGTGGGCATCTTGGCGCCTTTTGATAATATGATCTAAGAGCTCCAGAATAAGATGAAGAACCCAGTTTTGTTGTGACTCGAGATGAGTCACAAGATTGTGTTGGGGGCCTATTGGAGTAGGTTCCCCTTGGGCCAAACTTTGAGACATTTTTGATATATTTTTTTCAAATATGTTGTAAGTTTAGTCATGTGTAGCACAAGTTAATGCGCTCTGGGGTGGGTCAAAAACCCTCATGAGTTTTAATGGCTAAAAATGGTAGAGCTAGGGCTCGCAAACCACGGTTTGCGGACCATAGAAGAGCATAGGCTAAAAGTATAAATAGGAGTCTAGATCGAGTCGATAGGAGATAGAAGTGAATTATTGATGATATATTTGACTATATTTTGTGACTTTAGAGAAATTTTCTAGGTAAAAGGCTCCTACTGTCTATGTGTGTGGAGTCCTTAGTCCTACTGTGTATGAACCTCACTAGCTGTGTGTGCGGGTGAAATGGAGGTTTTATAAGGGAGATCTAAACTATGAATGAATGAATAATTATTGTTGCTAATATATAAGTCTGAAATGCATCTCTTTTTTACTTTATGATCGTTTTTGCATGTTATTTTTGTTCCTATGTTATCTATGTTTAGATAAATTGCGCAAGTGCTTCTGGCTTTAGATGAATGGTTATTGAATGGATCTAGTACTATTGGGTTCTAATACTATCTATTAAGAGTTATTACATGGATTGTGGACTCAGTTTTAACCTTAGAGCAAGATTTTCTGCATAATTGACCTAAATCTGTCTGTTAAGGGTTTTCTAGTTAGAGCTTCTATGTGAAGGTATGTTCATGATTATTATAGATATAAAGGCACCTACATCATTTAATTCTATCTTAGGGTGTGGAAACCTGGTTCTAGCACCCCCCCATACTACTTTGGGTGAGACTTTGACTTTCAAAAGCAGTCCACTGTTGAAAGGGCCAGTAGTAAAAGGGTTTTTTTGGTTAACCTCAACTCTGAACCTGGGTCAGGACCCCTCAAGCCAACATGCCCTAACCTGGGTGATGACCTATCCCTCTATCACCACTCATGAGTGTGATGTAGGGGGAGAAAAGCACAGGGACAAGGTCATAGGCAAAGGCGATGACCATGAGAGCAAGAAACTAGACTAATAATAGCAATAAGGCCAGGCCACTACGAGAAAGATCCTCGATCAATAGGGTGGTCGGCACATTCTAAGTAGATAGGACAAGTGGAGTAATGAGGTTTTATTTTCCATGAGTTGAAGGATGCCTTGCATGTGTGATCCAAGTGGATATCAGTGGCCACCCACCTATTCCATTTCAACCAGCACCATCAATTCTTGCATCTTTTCACATTTAGCACAACTTACTATTTTTAGCAGGTTTACGGTTCCTCCACTCCTGGAGCTGTTTTGGAGCCTTAATGATCTAGGTGGATATTGGTGGCCACCCACCTATTCCATTTTAACCCCCACCATTAGTTCTTTCAGTTTTCAAGTTGCAACAAAACTTACTATTTTTAGCAGTTTTTCGGGTCCTAAACTTCCGGAGTCGTTTTGAGGCCCTAAACGACGTTTTTTGGGAAAACGGAGAGCAACATGGGACCATAGACCGATGTTTCTTGTTCAAGAGGTTGTACTCTTTGGACAGATCTTTCTAATGAGCTATTGAGCATGTCAAATAGAGATCAGATGCCAAAGTTACGTCCCCGGGAAGCTGAACCACCAATTTACCCAAACGGGGCCCATAATTTTGGCGCTTCATCTCCTAGGGTTAGGTTTTTGGAAGTTTAGAGTTCTCCATTGTTTCTCAATAATAAATAGGCCCTCGAGCCTCATTTTAACACAGTTCAGAGGTCTGTAGCCATCACATCTCTTCTCAGATATTCGCTACCAGCATCCTAGCTATTTTATTTCCATTATGCCTGTAAGAATATTTATGTTATTTGATATTAATGAAATGAAGCATTATTTCCACTGCATCTCTTTATTCATGGTTATTTTTGTATTCTGTTGTGTTCCTGCATAAAATCTGAATCAATGTGCATGCAACCATCAAGTCTACCAGGGCAATCCCCCTTAGGTCACCCAGATACATAGGACTACTGTTGTTATAGTTAATTTGTGCAATTTAATTAGCTGCAGTAAGATTTTGATGGTGTAACATCTTAATTCCCGGATCGATCCCTCAGTTTAGTGTGGAAGTGAATTATTTTCTTTGATGTTAAAGTTTCGATTACTGGGAAGCTAGAGTGTCTGGCTAATAATGGTAACATCTAATGAGGAAGGAAACATCTAGTACTAGTTAACTTATATCAAGGAATATAATATCTAAATATTTTATTTAGATATTTCCTATTTGAAAACTCACAATAATGAAGGAAAGTTATAGAATATGTACTTGTAATCTCTTAAAAATTCCATCAAGCCTCAGGATAATACAACTGAACGTTAATATTTTATTTTAATATTGTGTGATTCTGTTTGATTCATTTACTTCTGAGTCTAGATTTTGGAAGATATGGCTGGTAAGTGAGGCTCTCTAAGCCTCACCTCTGATCAATTGCAGATCAATTGCAATTCCTTTTATGTGTGCATATTGAATGAGTGATGGTTTCAAGGAGTGTTGTGAGAATGGTTGAATGGAATAGTAGCTTATTCTATTGTATTTCTTCGCATTGAATTTGTGTGGAGTCTGTAACAGATTTTTTTGTTGCTGAGAGTGTGTGTGCGATGAATTTGGATTGATATTTTTTTATACTAGTCATCATTTGCCTTAGCATAGATTTTGCATGATAATATTGTAAAAATTAAAGCCTACCTGGATCGATAATTAAATGTAAGATGGGGTCAACCAACATTAAAATTCAAACAATACAAAAATAATGAAGTTAAAAAATTTTCTTATTCAAATCAATGTGAGATACGTGCATTAATATTTTATTAACTTTTATGTCCTCACGAACATATGTTGATACAAAATGAATGGAAGAAGAATTCAAGTAATCCTAAATTTTTTTGCCAAACAATTCCTACCATATCTTGAAAAATTTAATGATATTTCAATAGTTAAATTGTATTGGCATAACTAATACTGAAGAATTCCAAAATTTAGGCTATAAGAATCATCATTTTTTAAACACAGATTACTAATAATTCTGAAAATTTAGAAGTCTTGTTCATTTACATCATTGTCTATAACAATTCCATCCATTGTATCATTTTCAATGTCCATGTGATATTTCAAGTAGTTAATATTATCTTACCATATGTATTTGGATCATCATTTTCTATACCATCAATATTGTTGTCTTTCGTAACATAATGCAACTATGTATTAATTTGTATTCTTATGTCTGAACATAACCATATTTAGCATCATCATGGATGTCAATTTCTTCGATGTTCTCTAATCCCTCAATAAACAATGTATTACTAGATTATTGATTACTACCACTTCTAATTCTTTAAGTTAAATAAATACCTTCTCACAATGAATTGGTAGAACTTAATGCTCCTTATCCTCTGGTAGGAACTTTGACGAATCTATAGAAAACAATCCACTATGGGTATCATGTCTTCATTTCCTCTCAAATTCTTTATACTATCTACACTTAAAAAGTCAAAATTTAAAAGAGTGGTAATCCAACTCAATAATTTCTTTTATTTTCCAACATATTGTAGATTCCTAGCTTCAATAACGTTCTTATATTTTCAGCTTGATCGATTGGATTGCTTGAATTCAACCATGATGCCACAATTGAAGGATTTTCTCTTTACATCTAAACACTCTACATGATAATGTTGACCATATGCCCACATTGTTGGATATTTCCTTGCTTGTGAAAGACTATTTATTTCAGTTCAAACAAATATAACGATGAATATTAAAATAGTTAATAGTATCAAAACTATAAGGAAACAACATTTTGTAAAATTCCAACTGTACCTTTCATTCACATCCTCTAGACATGTTGATTTCATCTTATATTATGTTTGAATATATACCTACATCTTCTATTTTATTTTGGATTTGTTTAGTAACCCATTCTAGTGTGCAATCTTTGTTCAATTCCCATTGCAGGTCAATAGGAAATGGGGCATTGCTCGGGTTTGTTATTTTAAATTGTCTCCTTGCTTCTAACACTTCTCCTCTCTTTTTATCATACAAATAAATCTTTTTGTTCATAAGTTCCATCTGGTATGGAATGAACTGGTTGAGTATAACACTTTTGTCTCTATTGCATGTCAATATGATTATTTTAAACTCCAAAGGCCGTGTTAATATGATAAATAAATTATATAGTAAATTAATGATTACAATAAAAGAAATCACAATTACCATGAGTTTACTTACTAATTTCTATTTGAATTCCATTCGATTGTGTTTTTTCTCCATCAATAATATCTAATGCTCATTCTTCATCCCAGAAGCATGGCCCATATTCGAAGCCATTACCAAGGAATGCACATAAGAAGAAAAATTATTCATTCAATACATGCCCTTCAGCCATGCAACCCTTTGGATGTGCCTTTTTTCAGACAAGTATTTTTATATTTTTCATATACCTCTCAAATTAAAACATCCACCTCATCAATACAACACCCGCAAATTCAGTGTCATCGACCAGGTGTATAAGTAAATGGACTTGTAGGTCCATGAAACTTGTAGGGAACTCCTTCTCAAATACACATACAATTTCTGCAATTTACTTCTTCCATTTTGTCACTTCACATTTGTGGATCTCCTTAGATTTCACCCACATAATATAAGAATAATAAATTAGTATTAAACTTTAGGAAAAAATTAAAATGTGATACAATATCTCTATGTATCTCACACTTGAACATATCTCTATGTCTCTAGGTATAATTGGCATGTGACGTAAAACCTTCCTCGGAACTGTAGGGCCTTGTACATTTGTATGATATCTCTTCTCTTTGCATACAAGGAATTCTACCTTGTCTTGATATTCACCTCTGTATAAAATGCAATCATTTTTACATGAATTTATTTTTTACATTCAATCCCCAACTCAACCAAGAACTGACGTGCCTCTCTGCAAGTTGATGGCAACACATTCTATTGAACATATATTTTATTTTTTAGTGCCCTGTAAGATTTAAAAAGATTATATCGATTAAATGTTTGACTTATGATGAACATGTTTGATATGTAAATATATATTATGACTATTCATATAGAATATATGGTTTTAAAATCTCCTTAAAGAAGTATAAACGAAGTTGATGAATGTTTATGGATTACATAGACCAATTTACATTGCATTATAAGAAATAGATTTAAACTCACTTAAATAGGGTGGTGAATCCTTTGTCTAACCAACCAAATAGTGACTTTATTTCAAATAATATTAATCTGTGGAATTTGTTTTTGTGATCCTATATTTGTAAAAAAAATCTTTTGACATCTTGTCTTGAAGATGAACCACACTGGTTGGTTCATAACGTGTCAATAATATATGACATATTTTTCTTGAAGATAAAACACACTGGTTGGTTCGAAATGCATCGGAAATACATGATCATATGTGATTATCACCAAAAACTGTTTTTTACAATATTAATTTGCATGCAAATTTTGAGGTTCTAATTGCACCTTATTTGAATACAGGTTTCTTTGTTGCTTGCTTGATGGAGTCTTTTAGCAGGTTTTTATTATCAACATTACTTTGGTGGTAATTACCCCTATTTTCATTGTTATTGTCAACCATATGATCATTATTTTCATCATTTTTTCCATCACTAAAGAATCTTGTAAGAATCTCATTAAATCCTTCTTCATGCATTTCATTTTCATTGTCATGCTCATCATGATGATTAAGGTCACTAGTTGGTAGAATATTGCAATCATGACTGTATGAAAATCTAATAAGCTATTCAAATTTCTCAGGTGGTAGAGTTCTCTTTAAATATGCTCTTTTTTCTCTAGTATGGTTTAAGGGATGGTTTGGGTCATCCCATCGAAATATTAATAGCCTAGTTGGATTAGCTTGGGTATTAGTAGTCATTATTTCATTACCATATTCTACCTATCAAAAAGTGCAACCACTATTTAATGTTTTGCAAGAATTGGATAAATCATAAATGTATCAATTTAAAAGGAATATAATCAAATATCGCTTAACAAACCCCGTATAATGTACTATAGTCTTGACCAACCTCTTCTTCAGTGAAATTATTTGTTTTGTATGAAGTATACATTGTTATATCGTCTTCCACCATTGTGTTCTTCATGATTTAACAATTTTAGGTCCACGCCCAAGTACATATGTTTCTTTGTCTTTTGCTATTTGAATGCTTAAGTTGTGCACTTGTTCCAATATCCATCTGAAATATCAACAACATGCATTCATTTATTTCAAGGTTGGATAATACACTATAAATTATAATAATACTGTGAAAAAGGATGGATGTATCACAAAATGCTTCTTAAGTTAAGTCAAAATTTGATAATTACCTAATGTCCTGCGACACCTATTGTGTCCTTATTTAATATGACATGATCTATTGCCAAGACCTCATATTGCCCCTATAATACATAAAATAGTCAATAATTTTTGGTACAACAATTATATCATTTCAACCAATATGTTATCCAACACAAAGCCTCACATTACTCATATATTTGACATATCAATATCATGTTTTGGAATTGAAAAAAATAACAACATATTTTATATAACTTTATCTCGTTTATGTTTTAGCATTTGTGAATTCATAAGCACCTTCCTCCCTTGGTTGAGTTTTCTTTGTCTTCTTACCTCTATTGTATCTACAGATTTTGTATTTGATTCTATGTCCACCCACATTCCTCTCGTTCATTTAGTAGGTCTACATTCTCCATGTTCTCTGCCCATGGCCCCCTCTAGATCTTGTAATACACAACCATGACATTAGTCATATAACATTTATTCACTTAATTTTTTCTCCATCCCATTTTCTAAACGCACAATCGATTTAAGCTTAGTTGGTTTTCATTGCACCTTTCTAACTAAAATTCCCCCATTTCCAATAAATATCCTTTTTGATAATTTCGACTCCCAATATGGTGACATGAAACAACTCTTACAAATCTTAGATGAGGATTATGAAAATTAATGAACTACTTTTTCTTTCATATTTTTATTAAATTAATTCAAACCCTTCATCCATAATTTTAAATTTCCAAATATCTATAATGGTGTATATAAAAAATAAAAACTCGTTTGACCCTATATGTTAGAGAATATACTATTTTCAAATTTTGATTTTTAAGTCTTGTAAATGAAACCAATATATAATATAATAATTAGTATAAGTTAACTTGTGGGTGAGATATATTTTCAACGCCACCATCCACCCTATAAAGGAGTAAAAAGTGAGTGGAGGGATCGAATAATTTGTGTCAGATGTATACATAATTACTAAGCAACACAACTTTTAAAGGCAAAAATGTGTGTATGTGATTATAACTAGTGGATTGTTACATTATCAGTAATTGGATATTAAAATAAAATTAGAAATTTTGAAATCACACCAAATTCATTAGTGGGCTAGGAAAATATGAAATATGACACCCTTCATTGCACGGTCAAAGCACCATTTATAGGGCTTTACATCAACCAACATTTCATCTTATCCCATGTGTGTATCCACATTGCACATCCAATATTGGTATTCAGCTAGCACAACGACATTAAAAAATGTGCCGATAGGCGTATATTAAGCACATTTATTAATATTTATATCGACCACATTTATTAATATTTATAATAATTATTTTTATTATTATGATATAATAATAATTATAATTTCTGAATTTAGGATTTTGTGATCCATAACTTCTATGCTAAGAAATATTTCGATGATAATCACATCAGAGAAAATTTTGTCGACGTGTTTCCAACCATATAGTGTGGTTCATCTTTAGGAAAATATGAAGAATGAGGTATTGGCATCGAATTAAATAGATGTAGAGAGATGTTTTCTAGCCAAGGTATTGACATCGAATTAAATATATGTAGAGAGATGTTTTCTAGACGTTAAAATATAACAACTAGTTTTAACTAAAGAATTAATATTTATTAATAAACAAATTATAAAAAAGTAATAGTTGGCAAATAGTTGTAAATAATGAATTAAATTAATTTTTATTATTATTATTATTATTATTATTATTTTAATCAAAGTGAAGGTCCTATAGAAATACCTAAAATTAAATAATAATATGGTCAAACTTAATTATTCCAAACAATAAAACTAATAAATAATAATAAATAAAATTTAAATATAAACAAATTTAAAAATAAAAAATAAATAAAAATAATGAATTAAATTGATTTTACTATTATTATTATTATTATTATTATTATTATTATTATTATTATCAAAAGGAAGGTCCTCCCACATCGACATTGCAAAGTGAAAAGATGACAATGAATAGACCAAAATGAAAAAAAAATTAAAAAAAATGTAAATCTATAATTGGCGTGCACAATGTATAAACATATTTTGTATCCCAACTATTTAACCAAAACAATGTACTACATTCATCATATATCCATTCTAATACTCACCAATTGCAAATTGAGGGAGCTTTCAAGTTCTGTGCAGAGTTAGCACAGACCACGGTTGGATTAATGCTTTCAGGTTGTGAAAGAAAATAACTAATCGATTGGATATTTTTTGATGGTGGGCAGAGATATTGACGGACCTGTTAGCCACCTATAAAAAATTATCATATCAAATGGTGGCTAGAATTTTTGTTTAGCCTTTAAGAAACAATTTCATGATCAAATTGTTGGTTCTTAAAGTCTTATGATGATATTTATCGCTTGATTTAATCTTCACTATTGTTTCCCTCATAATCCTGAAAAATCTACTGTTTGCCTAAAGAAGACTGCTGAAAAACCCCATTTTCCCATCATTTTTTACCCCTCCTTCACTCATAAACAACCCCATTTTCATCCCCTTTTTTCTTCATAAAATCCCTCCATAAAGCCTTGTTTAACCTTCAAATTCACTTAAAATCCCTTTTAAACCTTATGTCTCTCTGTTATTTGGTTTAAAAATGCCTTCTTTCCCCTATCGGAACCAGTAAATTGCCTTAAAAAACTCTGTTTTTAGGCCAAAATACCCTTTTTTCACATAATATTTTCTTCAGCCACTGAGGGCTTAACTCTGGTAGGCCCCTTCCTCATAGGACCTTAAGCCCCGCAACCAGGCACTTAAAGGGCCTAACCTCCTCTCTGAACCCCGTGAAAACCTTATCCTCCTTTGTATTTCATAAAACCCAACTTCTCATTGTGTTTTAATAAAACCCGACAGCTTGAATTTGCAACAAATATCGACCGTCAATCTAAACCGATCAACGGTCACTAGCTCATCGCATCGAAAGTTTGCATGAGTTATTCCTTTTTTTATCTCTTTCAAAAGTTTCGATGTGATCCCTCCAACCAAATCTCAGCCGTTGATCTACCTTCATCCGACGGCCACGATCTCATCGCATTGCGCCCATCCATCATGTTGCCCTCCGCCGATGAAATCCCTGATTTAATCTAGACTGTCGATCATCCATTTGATCTGATGGTCAGCACATCATCGCATTGCAAAAAAACATAGTTACCGATGAAATAGGTAACCTGACCTCAAAACGGGAACTCTAGCCCAAAAACTCTCAAAAAACATGAAAAAACACCCCCCAAAAAAAAAGTGTGTCTTCCAGAACGCACTTGTTTTTTTTTGAAGGTCAAATTTCAACATTTTCTAAAATTATGCTAAAAAAAAATTGTTTGTTGAAAAAAGGATTGAAAAAACACCCCCAAAAAAAAAAGTGTGTCTTCCAGAACGCACTTCGTTTTTTTTTAAGGTCAAATTTCAACATTTTATAAAATTATGGTAAAAACAAAATTGTTTCTTGAAAAAAAGATTGAAAAAACACCCTCAAAACAAAACCAGTTGATGCTGGAATAACAAAAAAAAAATTTGTGTCATACTTTTGGCATTTTTAAAAATAGAAGTAACATTTTTTAATTTTTAAAATTCAAACATTAAAAAAAAACCTAAAATTTAAGAAAAAAAATAAATTTAAAAAATAAAAACATTTAAAAGTTTAAAATTTAAAAATATATGAAGATAAAAAAAATAAAAATAAAAACAAAGTAAAAATTTTAATTCAATCATTAAAAAAAACCTAAAATTTAAGGAAAAAAAAAATAAAAAATAAACCAAAAAAAAATTATAATTAAAATTTAAAAAAATATAGAAATTAAAAAATAAAAAAAAAAATATTAAATTAAAAAAAAAAAACAAGTAAAAAAGGAAGGAAATTAAAAAAATAAAATATAGAAATTATATTTAAAAAAGAAAAAGAAAATGCTTATTAAATTTAAAAAAAGAAAAAAAAAATTTAAAACAAATAATTAAATTTAAGGAAATATATTAAATTTTAATAAATTTAAAAATTCAAAATTTAAAAAAAAAAACACTATTCAAATTAAAAGGAAAAAAAAAATTAATTAAAAATAAAAAATAAAAATAAAATACAATAAAAATATCAAATTTAAAACAATATATATTAAAAAAACAAATAAACTATAAAAAAATAAATTAAATTTAAATTATAAAAAATAAAATATATATATGAACTTAAATTAAAATAGGTATATACATCAAATTTTATTAAATTAAAAAAAAGAGAGGTTAATATTAAAATAACAAATTAAATTTAAAAACAAAATATTAAATTTTAATAAATAAATGAATAAACAAATAAATTTTGAAAGAAAAAATAAATTTTAAATATAAAAGAAAAAAAAATATATATTGTTAAACGAAAACTTTAAAAACTTTAAAAATCAATTAAAAGTGGAAAATTGAAAAAAAAAAAAGAAAAAAAATTAAATAAAAAAAAATTTAAAAAAAAATAATTTAAATTAATTAAGTTTCATTTTTAAAAAAATCTAATTTTAAATACACAATTTTAATTGAAATAAAAAAATATAAAAAATTTACATAATTAACAAAAAAAAAAAAAAAAAAGAGTAAAACATTTAAAAAAACATATTAAATCGAAATAAATTAAAAAAATATATAAAAAATTTATTGAATTTTATAAAATTATATTAAAAAACTAAAAGTAAAAGTTAATAACAATGAAAAATTATGAAATTAAAAAAAAAAAAAATCAATTAAATAAAAAAAATGGGCGAAATTTAATAAAAATTATTAAAAATAATAATAATAATAATAAATTTAAAACAAAAAATAATAAAATTAAAAAAAAAAAAATCAATTAAAAAAGAAACTAAAAAAAAAACAATTAAAAAAAAAATCAATTAAAAAAAAAAATTAAAAAATAAAACATTTAAAAAAAAAACAATTAAAAAAAAAAATTAAAAAAATATCAATTAAAAAAAAAAAAATTTAAAAAAAAAAACATTTAAAAAAAAAAAATTTAAAAAAATTAATTAAAAATTTATTATAAATATCAAGTTGGGAGTGTGGGATGGTAATGTGTTTGGAGAGTCTGGGTGCCTGGGTTTCAAGCGAGGGCCGATTCCCGACCGGCACCATCAAAAAAAGGCCCGGAGGCTACGATTGGCCGCCTCCTCGGGCGCTCGCTCGGCTGCCCGCCACGGCGGCCGGTGAGCTATTTTTGTTTTTTTTTACATTTTTATTGGTTTTTTTAACTGTTTTTATATATTTTTTTTAATCTAAGTTTGTGTTTTATTACATACATGAAAATCACCACTCTAAAAAAAAAAGGTTGATGCAGCATCAATATGTTTCAAAATTAGCATGAAAATCACTGCTCTAGAAAAAAAAGGTTGATGCAGCATCAATACGTTTCAAAATTAGCATGAAAATCACTGCTCTAAAAAAAAAGGTTGATGCAGCATCAATACGTTTCAAAATTAGCATAAAAATCACCTCTAAAAAAAAAAAAAAAAAAAAAAATTGATGCTGCATCAATACATTTCAAAATTAGCATGAAAATCATTAACATTTTAAAACAAATATTCATACTTCATAAATAAAAATTTTAGAGTGTCAAAAATGTGCACCAAAAAAAAAAATGGTGATTCTGCATCACCACTTTTCAAAATCGGGTGCTTTTTATGCTACTAAAAAAAAGTAGGTAACATTGTGGTTACCTATTTCATCGGTAACATTGTTAAAATTCATCGCATCGGAAAATCACATTTTTCCTCTCCCTCCTCCGATGTCGATCCGTTGATTTAATCTCAGCCATCGAATCCACAAGAATCGATGGCCCAGATTCAATCGTGCTCTGCTCAAAAGCCCTTACCATCGCACCCGTCAATTAAATCTCTACCGTTTATCTCTCTTAGATCTAATGGCCCGCGCTCAATTGCATCGGCACATTCCATTATCACTTTTCTCTTTCCTCTCGCCGATTGCGATCCTGTGATCAAATCTCCACTGTTGCTCTTCCCTAATCTTATGGTCCACAATGCTTCCACACTTCACACTCCGCCCTTTTCATTTCTTCCCCGTCGATAGATCTTTGCCGTCCATTCCCCTGATCCAATGGTTCACATTTAAAACGTCGTTTGACCCCACCTACCTTTCCGTCCACATCTTTCCCTCCATCGCGTGCAATCCGCACCGTTGGATTTGTTGCCCCTCATCCGATGGCCTAAAATGAGTTTCACATTTTTTTTCATCTGGATTTTAACACCAAGAAAAAATGTGAAAAAAGTGGTTTTCTAAGGGATGTGTGTCAGGCAGCGAGGCATATTGCATTTTTTTTGAAGATTTTCAAAACCACTCCATAAGTGCGCGAAAACCACTCAGGTTTTCCGCCAAACTGTTTTTCCCCATTGCATTTATTTTCCTCCTTTAAATCATGGCCGTCCATCACTGTCGTCCAACAGTCCTGATTAGATCCTCCCCCCATTCATTTGCCCACCGTCTAAGCTCCCAAACACTCCGTTCAAGAAATCCTGACCGTTGATCATTCTATATCAATGGCTCTTATTCATTCTATGTCTAGACTTCATTCCAGCCCTTTTTCACTTCCAATAAAGGTTTTCTCTCATTTATTTTGCAATTTCCTCCATTCCGCTATAATATTACCCCCTCTGAATTATAAACTCCCCAATTAATCCTAGTCGTGGATTAATCTAGATCAACGGCACAAACTTAATCTTACCTTCACTCATTCAACCGCCTCACCATCTAATCCCGTCAAGTGATCTCAGTCGTTGGTTGATTTCATCCAACGACCATGATTAAAACTCGCCCCCAAAGCAGCCTAACCTATTCTTTCATGGTTTTTTCATAACTTTTGTGTATTTTTGCAGGTTTTAAAAGCTTTTCCACAGTTTTTAAAATAAGGTGAAAGCCTGAGATGACAATCCACATGCAATATTCCATGAAGAAAAGAAATCTGCAGGGTTCCAAATATGGTTTTATCGTGCCTCATGAGCACTGGTAACATTATAAAACCCTCTGTGGACCTGTAAAAGCAAAAAAAACATAGTGAACCTTAATCAAACAAAGAGTATTAGTTTTATAGCATAAAATCAAAGCAGAAATGAAGAATTAAAGGTTTTTAACACATTTTTGAGGGATTAAGGCATAAATTCAACTATCAAAGCCTTAATATACATAGTTAAAGACAGTATGAAGACCTGAAGACAAAAATTAGGCCTAATTAAGCCTAAAACATGGGATCAAGACAGATTAACAATGTTTTAGGGGAAAACAAGGATATCTATTAGTCCAAAAAGCCTCCATTGCCACATCAGATGCAAATTGAATCCTCTCCAGCCACCAAAGTGCCACCTGCATCTCTCAAAAAATCAGAAGTAGGAAAATTTATTACCTTAGATAGTGATATTTTTCCTAAAGACAACCAGAGTTATTGCTAACTCGCCTCAAGAGTTTTTAAGTCAACAAAATCTGCCCAGCATGCTTAATACTTAATGAAAATCAATTAATACAGAAGAAATATCAGAAAGCTTCTCCATTGAGCCCCTCAAAGGCCGAGAAGCATTAACTTGTATTAATTGGGCCTAGAGATCTTTTCTCTCATCCCACCTTCTCATTTATTCTATAAATACTTCTGTAGAAGATGAGATAAATGTTTGTCTCTGAATATCTGTTGCATGTAAATAGTTTTCTGAAGCTTCTATAAGCTCTGCTTGTAATGGAAGATACCTAAGTTGAGATGAGAAGTTTGAAGCTATAGAGACCCACTGTACTTGAAGATTGTAACTGGTTTGAACATCAAATACAAGCTGATTTATGGGATCCTGATCTATGTCAATGGTGATGTTTTTCTTATTGGAAATTTTTATTTTATTTTTGTTTCCATTCTATCCACTTTCTCTGATAAAGAACAACAAATATAGAGCTAGGATTTACTGTCAAAGGTACCCGATTCTGACTGATAAGATTTATTTTTATGTTTTCATGCAATTGTGTATTTAAGAATGATTTAATACAGTCCAAGAAATTAAGGAAATTTGGTGTTCCCACGTCTTACTGTCTAAACTTTAAACGTTGTTCTTGAATGTTATTTTCATTACTTGCTAAGTAGAGTTGGACTAGGAAAGTTTATGGTTTGCCCTGTCTTCTACTTTTTCCTCCAAAGTTTGTTTCAAAGTTTCCCTGAGAGTATGTTGAAAGCAGGATAAGTTCAAAGTCCTTACCTGATCTTAGACTACTTTTTATGTTTTTTCTTGAATGTTTTCCTTTTGAATATGCTGAAAGAAAGATAGGTTCAAAGTCCTTACTTGATCTTAAGCTATTATTTGTGTTTTTAAATGTTTTATATTAAAAGTGCATCAAAATCAGGCTAGTTTCTGTTGAAAATGGCAACAAGAAACAGTGAAGGAGGCCTCCTGAAACATCTTTCCTGATCCTAGTTGGATAGTGATCACCTAAACTAGGTGGGGACCACACATGTGATTTTTTGTCGAAAAATCTATTTTTAGACATATGGAGCATGGTCCAGGGATTTCAGTATGTTATTCTTGGAGCATTGGTCATGTTGGTAAAAATAGATGGGACTCTATTTTTTGGACCTATAGGTCGAAGTCTATTTTTACACTGCCTCTCCTTAAAATAGGGAAGTCAAATATTATTTACCCTTAATAATATTTGGACTCTAAACTTTAGTTTACTCTCTTGGAGCACTTCAGTTTGACCCTCAGAGGTTGGGTATGCAGTTTCTAGAAGAATTTACACTTTTCCTATGGGTTAGGTGAGCTAATGCATGGTTGACTTCAGTTAGAGCTCAAGTGGTGGAGTTCGGTGGAGTTGATGCGACAGTTAATGGAGGTGGTGTTCTGGTTAACTAGTTGAACTAGTTGTATTTAGTTTAACTGGCTAATACACTAGAGATGAGTTGTGTGAATTAAATATTATTTAATTCACTAATTATTAACTAATTATTCAACTAAAGAACACATCAGTTTAACTCAGTGCATGGACAGTTCAGTGGCGACAAGTGAAAGAGGTAGATGAAAGGGTTGAGATAGCTATCAGTTGCGACATCAGTTGTGCATGAGATTTGCACCACACTTGGAGGAAATTACCAATGACAATTTCACAGTTGGAGCCAGTGAGATTCGAACCTGGATCTCTATTTAGACCAGCCTTGATTGCGCAATAGAGGCAGAGAAGTAGTGGGTGTGTTTTGAACCTGTGACTTGTTCAAAACCAAGCTAGTTTTTGTGTAGCTTTGGGAGATAGTACCGAGTACTTGTGAGGAGTTTGTACTATGTATTTGATGCATGTTCTCTCCATTTATAATATACTATAGCTGGGGGTTTTCAGCTATAAGCTTTCCCCATACATACTGTGTTAATGTGTGTGATGATTTGATGTGCTATCGCTTCTATTCTTTCCACATGTGACAATTAATTGTAGAAGAGATTATGTGTTATGCATGCAATTTGAAATTGATGTGTGATCAGGTTAATCTCCATTGAATAAGTGATTTATTCAGAAAATTTCTACATGGTATTGGAGCAATATTAATTGTCGAGATCTATTACGGTGATTGCAAACTTATTTCCTCGGACAGAGCCTGCATACGGGCCAGATAGCCTCCGGATTCATCTTTCTTCGGAAAGTGAAAGGTCTGGTAAAAGCCCATGCAGTCAATCTCCGATTTGGAAATAATTTGTTCTCAAGTGTAGATCGGAAGCGATTGAGTTATCAGCTGGTGGTGAAATTCGAATTTGCAGATTTGTGTTCTTGGTGCCGCGGCGAAAATGTCTTTCATCGGTTTGCGACTAGAATATGCCTTGGAAGGCAGTTCGAATTATGTTGCATGGAAGGACCGCATGGAGGCTGTATTAGATGATCATGGGCTGTTGGAATTCGTGGAGAAACATATTCCAAAGCCTACTTCTAATGATCCTGCTGAAGTCGAAGCATGGCAAAAGAAACAAGCAAAGTGTCGAAGGATCCTGTTGGAGGGCGTCAAGGATCATATTGTATCCAGCCTTCATGGAAAGGCTTCTCCATATTTGATGTGGAAAGCTTTGACGGATCTATACCAAATCAAGAGTGACCAAAGGAAGCTGGCGCTCAAAGATAGACTCAGGAACATCAAGATGGAGAAAGGCGACAACATCGAAAAATACCTCACGAAGTTCACTTAGTGCAGAGATGAGCTCGGAAGTGTGGGGGTGACTGTCGAAGATGAGGATATGGTGGACCTGGCTCTCCTTGGTCTTCCAAAGGCTTGGCATTCCTATCAGGATAGTGTCAATGGTCGGGAGAAGTTGCCGAGAGAAGTTGATCTCCTCTAGTGCATTGGGATCAGGGTGGTATATTGATAGTGGCGCTTCCTTTCACATGACGGGAGATGCAAATCTTTTTAGTGACTTGGTGGAGAAAGGTCTCCAGATGCATGTTGAGTTGGGCGACGGTGGACGATACAATGCGACCAGCATTGGTACCATAACCTTTCAGAGGGAGTCAGGTAAACTCATTCTTTTACAAGATGTATTGCATGTACCAGGTCTAACAAAGAATCTGATCTCAGTCGCAATGTTAGAGGATAAAGGATATGAAGTTGTCTTCAGAGAAGGAAAAGTTTTCCTTCGGCACAAGGCAACGGGAAAAGTCAAGAAGGTTGGGATTCGGGAAAAGAATCTCTACAAACTTGAAGTAGATGGGATGTCTACGGAGCTTCCTACTGTTGGGAAGCGGAAGGAAGACATGCAACTGAAGCTTGAGAGGGATCAAGTGTTGCATGCAGGCGAGAAAGACATGCAATTGAAGCTTGAGAGGGAGCGGGTTTTGCATGTAGGAGATAGTGAACCTTGGGATGTGGAGCAGCCACAAGAGGATCATGGAGTGGAAGAGACCACTCATGCAGAGAAATTTCGTGCCAGACGGGCAGAGGGAGTGCATGCAGCTATACCACCAGGTATGAGGTGGGGCGACATGCATGATTAATCCCATGAGGAGATTTTTGGGCAGATTCATGAGATGGTGTGGATCTCATGGATTGAACCTGGCTACGAGGTGCCCACAGCACAGCAGTAGCAAGATCAGTTGGAGTGATGCAGGCAGATCAAAGTGACAGTGTCGGATACTGGAGCGCGGATCAGAGTTGACAACAAGTGCAAGAGTGCATGGGTGTAAAGAGTTCAACAGCGCAGTGGTTCCTGATGACATGTGCAGTTGGCCAAGCAGAAGTCGAAGACTTTGATGATAGATGCTAGATGCATCAAGACTGATTGAGTTGTTTGGAGCCTATTCAGCTTCAGAGGAGTTGCAGAGCAGATGCATGGAGTTGCATGGCGCTTGTGAAGGTTGCAGGGCGAATGCATGGAGTTGCATGTCACATGCAAAGACAATCCTTTCTTGTTGAGAGGGAGTGTTGAAAATGGCAACAAGAAACAATGAAGGAGGCCTCCTGAAACATCTTTCCTGATCCTAGTTGGAAAGTGATCACCTAAACTAGGTGGGGACCACACATGTGATTTTTGTCGAAAAATCTATTTTTAGACTATGTCTATTTTTAGACATATGGAGCATGGTCCGGGGATTGCAGTATGTTATTCTTGGAGCATTGGTCATGTTGGTAAAAATAGATGGACCTCTATTTTTAGACATTTAGGTCGAAGTCTATTTTTAGACTGCCTATCCTAAAAATAGGGAAGTCAAATATTATTTACCCTTAATAATATTTGGACTCTAAACTTCAGTTTACTCTCTTGGAGCACTTTAGTTTGACCCTCAGAGGTGGGGCATGCAGCTTCCAGAAGGATTTACGCTTTTCCTATGAGTTAGGTGAGCTAATGCATGGTTGACTTCAGTTAGAGCTCAAGTGGCGGAGTTTGGTGGAGTTGATGCGACAGTTAATGGAGGTGGTGTTCTGGTTAACTAGTTGTATTTAGTTTAACTGGCTAATACACTAGAGATGAGTTGTGTGAATTAAATATTATTTAATTCACTAATTATTAACTCATTATTCAACTAAAGAACACATCAGCTTAACTCAGTGCATGGACAGTTCAGTGGAGACCAGTGAAAGAGGTAGATGAAAGGGTGAGTATAGCTATCAGTTGGAGGATCAGTTTTGCATGGGATTTGCATAACACTTGGAGGAAATTACCAATGAAAATTGCGCAGTTGAAGCCAGTGAGATTCGAACCTGGATCTCTATTTAGACCATCCTTGATTTCGCAATAGAGGCAGAGAAGTAGTGGGTGTGTTTTGAACCTGTGACTTGTTCAAAACCAAGCTAGTTTTTGTGTAGCTTTGGGAGATAGTACTGAGTACTTGTGAGGAGTTTGTACTATGTATTTGCTGCATTTTCTCTCCATTTATAATATACTATAGCTGGGGGTTTTCAGCTATAAGCTTTCCCCATACATACTGTGTTAATGTGTGTCATGATTTGATGTGCTATCGCTTCTATTCTTTCCGCATGTGACAATTAATTGTAGAAGAGATTATGTGTTATGCATGCAATTCGAAATTGATGTGTGATCAGGTGAATCTCGATTGAATAAGTGATTTATTCAGCAAATTTCTACAGTTTCAAAGTACTTATCTGATCTTAGATAACTTTTATGTCTTTATTATGTGTATGCCAAAAGCAGGATAGTTTCAAAGTACTTACTTGATCTTAGGTTGCTCTTTGTTTCCTTCATCTGTTTGATTCCCCTTCATATTGTTTCATTCCATTCCATAAAATAAACTTAAAGAGATCCTTTGACATAGATGACTTTCCCCATGGACCACTCTTGAACCTTGTTGTTTCAACTAAATCATATTATGACTCCATAGCCCAATGGATTGAAGCTGCTTCTTGCCTATCTTGTTAGCTAAATCACTCTTTCACTTTCATACACCTTCACCCTTCATTTAGACTTCCTTCACCTTCATTATATCTTTGCCCAACCAAAACCAAACAAAACCTTGTTCTTCATAACTAGCCTAATATCACATTTCAAACCTTAAAAGATAAATCAATCTTTGCACTTATAGAGAGATCCCTCTCTGGATTTAGGAGGGCTAGATCCTAGAATCCCAAAGTGGTTCAAATGTTGTATATGTAGCGTTAGTCTTTCCAATCTACTAAAATTACAGAGACCTAACATTTGTGGCGACTCCGTTGGGGATTCTGAGTCAATTTTATGTTATATACCCTTAAGGACCTCAGAAGACCCATAATCTCTTTAGATTGGTATTCATAATAAACATGGTGGTGGAACCATAAAACATTTTACCTCCATAAGAGCTAAAATTTTTCCACCTGGTGACTCCACACTCTACAACTCCTAAAGGACCAAATGAATCCAGTGGTATAAGACTCTAAACTGGTTGATAAGATACAATGACCTCTTTTCTAATTTACAAACATCGATTTAGATATAGACCCACAAGACAAACATATGGTAATGATGGAAAAATTGATGTACATGCTTGGAAAAATAATAGAAACGTACGAGGCTAATTTAAATATCGATGATCTAGAGCAGCCCATGCTTGTTTCTTACCAAGAACAAACTCAACCACTACAAGACATCTATGATGACCAAGATTATAGGAAAAACAATGAATAAAAATTTCTAATCATGATGAAAAAGATGATGTACATGCTTGGAAAGAGAATAAAAAGGTGTGAGGCTAATATAAATACTGGTGATCTAGAGCAACCTATGCTTTTCCCTGATCAAACACAGGCCCAATCACCTCAAGACCTAAACAGTGACCAAGATATGTATGATGATCAACGCTTTATAGAAGATGATGAGCAAGCTTGCAAAGAAAGCAATGAATAAGGTTTTCAAGAAATGCTTGATTGCCTACCTATATCTTGTACTATGCTGATAAGAGAACTTCATGACCAAATTGAAAAAACTTATAGTGAGCAGTGCTTTGAGGAAATAAGTAGCCACTTAGAAAATGTAGAATCTGATGTGGAAGGAGAACCAACACATATAGGAACTCCCCCTCTAGATTATAACACATATCATATTACACAAGAAGAGTGACATCCTGATAATATAAAAGAAACAACTCATGAACCTTATATGCAAACTGAGTGTCATAATAATCAAGAGAAATTGTTTGAAACAAAATAAGATTAGGAAAAATTAGAGAATCCACAAGTTTTCCCTGCAAGCACAAGTGAAGATCCCCTAGAAGAGGCTCAAGAAGACATCAAGCCTCAAAATCAGCCAACACAAGAGAAAGAAGACTGGTATACATCTGTCCCAAGCACAAAGAAAATTCCTTCTCTCTTGAAAAAGGAAGAGATTGATCTAATATTGAAAAGACTACCAGCCTCCAAACCTTCATTTGAACCAAACACTTCTTCTCGTCTACCTACTCCATATTGTTGTCTTGAAACAAAAAATAAACTTGCAGATCAACTAAAAGAAAAACAAACTGATAACCCAATATGTTTTATTGGTGAATTTATTTTTTAATGATTTTCCAAATTTTGATGAGTCTAATGATGATGATGAGCTCCAAGTAGAAACTAATCATGCATGGAAACCAGCAGTTGATTGGTGTCACGAACTACACTCTCATCATCTTGAAAGTAGAAATCAACCAATCCAATCCATCAGAAATAGCTTTCACATAATTGGGAATCAGAAATCTATTAGTTCTAATGATGAAGTTGAGAAGAAAGAGGAATTATTGAGCAGGATGAAGATAAGGAGCCTTCTCCTAAAATGGTTGCGGTAATAAAGGGTACCCTCGCTCAAGAATATGTTGATCTCTTCATAGAGTACAATCCATTGAATAAAATCATGCCAGGACTACAGGAGGACAAAACTGCAATATATGATGAGTCCTCTAGTTAAGATAATTATGAAGATGAGGAAGTTTTTCTTTCTCAAGAAGATATTTATCTTGATCCAGTGGAGAAAGAAGAGGTAATCCTAGTTGAAAACTATCTTCCAAAAAATCTCAACCAAGTTAAGGATGATGATGCTTCCAAGCAACATACTAAAGGTATATTCCTCCAAGTTGATGTCTTAGAAGCAAACAATCTACCAACCATGGAAGGCCAAAAAGAAGATAATTCTCATCTTTTCTTTGTTGATCCTATGGAAGAGTGTGTGGAAGGCCCAACTAGCTCAAATTATCAAGCATGGATCCTTTGCAAGAGCCAAATGCATGAAAAGTTGTCACCTTCTGTGATAGCCTTGGTTTTGGAGATTAATATTCAAAATGTACTATGGATACCCCTGACAAGCAGCAAGAATTTCTATTCCTTTTTGTCACTACTCAACTGGCTACATTGGAACTTTTGTATCATATAAAAATTTAAATATTCCAAGTTATAATAGGGTAGATAGGAATGTCAATAAAATCTCAGCTTTTAGCATTTAGTTAGTTGCTTATTTTTGTCTTGAAGAAAAAAGAAAAATACAAAAACAATAGAAGATAGAAAAGAGGGCAGAGTGAAAACAAGAAAGGTACAACCCCATACCAAAAAGAGAAACAAAGTCTGAAAGTGTGCAAGCTTAAATGCCACTCCTAAGAAACAAACTCCTAGTTAGTCATACAGCCTAATCATGACTAATTATTTTTCAATTTACTGTTGATAGGTTAGTGAATTAGATCAGCCAAACAACATAATATTGGCTTATCAATAAGGTAGATTAGGATAGAAAAACAAAGGTTCAAACAAGCTCAAAATCTGAACCTATGAGTTTCAAAAAGAAGAATGGTTCTAATCTATTTAAATCTTGGGCCAAAGATAGAAGAATTGGTTCTAATAAGCTCAAAACTTGAACCAGAGAAGGAAGAAGAATCAGCTCAAACAAGCCTAAAAACAGAGCTGAAGAAAAGTGAAGGATGTTCTTTGATTTTCAGATATTAAGCCTTCATCATTTTGTTTTAAGTTTCTGCAAATTTTAGTCTATGTGCAGCTTGTTTTTATGCCATAGATCAACAACAAGTTAGAATGCTTAATCCTAGCTTGGATATTTTTAAATTTCTGTTTTAGAATTTAGAGAATAAAAGTCTGTCAGACACTTTAATCCTGATAGATTGTAGTTAGGTAGAGAAGTTTATGAACTCAACTGCTTAATCCGAGTTCATGGAGAAATAAGGCTAGACTTAGATAGTTTTATGTTTTCAATAAAAGAATAAAATCATTGATGTTCAAGGTCTGCAAGTCCAAATGCACCTTTTCGAAGAAAAAATGTTAGGAAGTAGGTGTGTAGGTAGCTGTTTGGGGAAGAATTTTTCTGCTGATATGTCTAATGTTATGTTCATCTTACAAGCAGCTGATCAAAGGAGAAGAAAAGGTTTTCAAGGTACAAAGCCACTGATCTACATCCAGAGAATACTTATCTGAGGTTCTTGACACCTCCAAGGAGCTGCCATCCCAATTTGGAGCCGCTGTTAACCACCTATAAAATTTTGTCATATCAAATGGTGGCTAGAATTTTTTTTTAGCCTTTAAGAAACAATTTCATGATCAAATTGTTGGTTCTTAAAGTATTATAATGATCTTTATCCCTTGATTTAATCTTCAATGTTGTTTCCCTCATAATCCTGAAAAATCTGCTGTTTGCCTAAAGAAGACTGCTGAAAAACCCCATTTTCCCATCATTTTTTACCCTTCCTTCACTCATAAATAAACCCATTCTCATCCCCTTTTTTCTTCATATAATCCCTCCATAAAGCCTCGTTTAACCTTCAAATTCACTTAAAATCCCTTTTAAACCTTATGTCTCTCTGTTATTTGGTTTTAAAATGCCTTCTTTCCCCTATTGGAACCACTAAATTGCCTTAAAAAACTTGGTTTTTAGGCCAAAATACCCTTTTTTCACATAATACTTTCTTCAGCCCTCGAGGGCTTAACTCTGGTAGGCCCCTTCCTCATAGGACCTTAAGCCCCGCAATCGGGTGCTTAAAGGGCCTAAACTCCTCTCTTAACCCCTTCAAAACCTTATCCTCCTTTGTATTTCATAAAACCTGACTTTTCATTGTGTTTTAATAAAACCTGACATTTTGAATTTGCAACAAATATCGACCGTAAACCGATCAACAGTCATCGGCTCATCGCATCACAAGTTCGCATGAGTTCTTCCTTTTTTATCTCTTTCAAAAATTCTGATGCGATCCCTCTGAGCAAATCTCAGTCGTTGATCTACTTTCATCCGACGGCCACGATCTCATCGCATTGCGCCCATCCATCATGTTGCCCTCCACCGATGAAATCCTCGATTTAATCTGGACCGTCGATCATCCCTTTGATTCGACGGTTGATACATCATCGCATCGTAAAAATTCATCGCATCGAAAAATCACATTTTTCCTCTCCCTCCTCTCGATTCTAATCATTGATTTAATTCTCTACCATTTAATCCACAAGAACCGATGGCTCAGATTCAATCGCGATCTCCACTAAAGCCCTTACTATCGTGATATCACCAGGTTTTCCTAGAAGTTGTGTAAGAGGAAATTATACCCGAGGTAACCACAAACCAACCTTTTAGATGCGTAATCTGTTAACTGCGATTCAGAGAGGGCTCTCTCTTTATGATTTATCTTTGTTCTTGAAAGGTTTTAGGCTAGTTATAGATTCAAAGGTTTGTTTGGAAATTGGTGGAATCCACAAATGCAGGTGGTGGTTGAGAGCTAGTCCATTGGGCTATGGAGTCAAAGGATGGCTTTACCGATTTCTATTCTAAGCACCGATGGTATTACAGAAGGATGAAGGTATTTGAGAACAATCCTTTAAAATTTAAAGTGGATGGGATGATCTTGAAGGATGAAAGGTAAATTAAGAATCTTTCACCATGTTCAAAGAGAAATGAGATGACTACAAACAAAGAGCAATGAAGAATTCTTATTATAGTAATCAACAATGTTTAAATTAGCAAAGCAAGAGCATTTAAGAATTCATGTTATAACTAATTTAGAGGAAAACATTAAGAACAATCACATCTTGAAATCGAGTACAACAAGTAAATTCTGATTCAATCCTTTATGTAAATTATTCGTGAATGGACATAATGATATTATAAACTAATATAAAACTTCGTATTAAAGGGTAGAAAGACTTATTGAATCAGAAGTCCAACACATGAATCCGCAACAAGTCCAGCTGCTTTAAATCGCTATCCAAATAGTTACTTAATAAATTCTAAAATGCTTTTTATTCGAAATTAGCTGTTGATAATAGGCATGGAACGGTTCTGCAAATGCTTCCAAGAGTGGAGTATTTATACAAATTCTAAACTAAAATATCTTGAAACAACATCAAAATTGGTTCACAAATCTCTCCAACTCATTTACATAATAGAACTTAATTAAATGACATCAACCAATTTAATTTATTTTGGTGTCTGGTTTGTATGAATAGGTGATGACAAAGAGAAGACTTAATTTGATCCAACTCTAGTTGATGATGAGGCATCCAAGTCACTAATCGTCCCTTTCTTTGTGCAATCGGCTCCAACAATTCCCTAAACTTGGGGTCCAATGATATCTTTTTATTTCTCAATACGTAATAGATATGTAAAAAGTGAAAGAGGTTATTGTAGATAAAATATATAGTGAGCTAAACCTCTTTCATTTTCCCAAAATTCCTCCAAAGGGCGTATGCTAATAGTCTCTGTGAAAAATATGTGTAAAATAAAGTTTTACGTAGTCCGAAAAATGGCTTGCAAAGAGCACATGTATCTCTCTCATTATAAACTCCACTAGAAAAACTGAGATAGGTTTTTGTAGATGGGTTCCCGTAGGAACAAAAACCTCCTTCAGTTTTGTATGAAGTTATTTGGATTGGCCACAATCGTTCTGCAAAATGATGACTTAAACTGGAATTTTCTGCAAAAATGTGCTTTCCTGCACTGTTTAATATTTCCAAAACCATAATGATGAAAAAGTAGGAGAGGTTTTGCATATGGCCTCTCAAGAAAATAAAACTCCTTCATAGTTTTGTAAAATTCATCTTGATTGATCACAATAGTTTCTGCAAAACTATGACTAAAATATGGCTGCAAATGTTCTTTTCATATGTTTTTTCATCTTTTTACTTTTCTGCTCTTTCGACTTGCTTTTACTTTTAATTTTAGACAAAACTCATATTGGTGAAAGTATTCTATCTCTTTTTACCATTTTATCGCCTTTGTATTTACTTCTACTGTTTACCTTTGACTCGCTTCAGAACTTCATTTAACTTTCACCCACTTTTACCTCGATACACTTTAACCACCTATACTCTTGAATAAGTATGTTTTCTAACCTCTGCTTTGAATAGATTTGATAACAATATTGAGTAAAAAAACAATCTATGAATAGTATTAAGACTGTTTATCCAAGGATGTGATCTTCTGGTCACCTCTTCAGGGACAACTAAGTAGATTTTTCAAGCAATTTCAATGGACAAGGGAGGAGGTTTTTACCAGGTTCAAAATGGAGCATCATTCAAGGCGGTTGGGGCTTCCATTTTGTTCTTGTGGATTCAAAACGATGTCTTCCGGGTTTTCATGTGCTGGGTGAAATTTCAATTTAAATAGAAGGAAATTAACACAAAATGCAGCTTTCAGTGGGAACACCACGCTTAAAACCTCGGGATGATCTCGATAAGTTTTAATCACTATCCAAGGAAAATACGTAGAACTCGAAGTTTTACTTGCAAAATGGGGTAGAAAAGATAGATTACCTATTTTTGAAGGAGGTCGGTTTTTTAACGGGTACTGTGTGATGGCGGACCGTACTTGAACACGGCGCAACGAAATCTTGGAGTAAATTGGTCAATTATAGTGGAAATTCGAAAATCGCAATGGGAGCACTCGTCGCTTTCAAACAACGGGTACAATGTAAAAACACGGGAAAATGGCTTATTTACAAAGTTAAAAGGGTTTGTTTTTCCGAGAGTGACGCCATCGACGTACGGCTGATGGGCAAGGTCGTGGTAAGAAGAGAAGCAAGTCCCCGTGACCGTTTAGCTCAGGTGGTTTGTCAGAGGGCAAATGATTCAGGAAGACGTTGGAGGGTGGAACTGCTCAAATACGCCCGTTTCCTGCCGTTAAATTTCTCACAAAGGGATGGGTATGGTTCACGCGGGATCGTTGATCCATGCTGGTTGATCCACGGTTAAAGCGATGGGGGAACAAGCCGGAAGATTCAGGCCCGCTGTTTTAACATGATTTAAGGTTTAATCTAATCACCCTGGAGATATTTATCAGGTGGAAAGGTTATTAATTAGTCCTGATGACTAATTAATCCCAGTGATGCGTAAAGAAAAGGGGTTGGCGCGGTTTGTTGGTTAAGTGGAATGCCAGGGACAAACCACTTGCTGGCAACAAACTTTTTCGAAGTTTTATTCATATTTTTGTATTTAAACATACATATGGCATGTTTAAATTTTTTTTGTATGTATATTTTTATTTTTATTTATATGGTAACAAGTTAAATATTATTTAATTACCATATGATGATTTATAATATAATGATAATTTTAACCAAAGGGGCTTTATAGTGGGTTTTTATTTAAATGTGCGGGATATAAACACTTTATAACTTATAATGAGGTTTTTTTAAGTATTTATAAAAAAGGAGTTATATACTTAGGATAGGTGTTTTGCATTAGTGGATTTAGTAAAATAAAGTTAAACATCAATATGACAAAGGACAAGGGAACCAAAACATTTTGTACATCTAAGAAAGTGACACTTGTGAAGTAAAATTACAATATACTTATCTAACACTTAAACTTAGAATAGTAAGTTATTTTGAGGGATTTTGCGGAAGTTTTATGATTTTCCTAAGCAAATGGGATTTTACTTAGAAAAGGTTAAAGGTGAATGATTATAATGATGAATTATCTTAAGTACTTAGGTCTTTTGATCACAATGTAGGTCCTGGCCCCTCCAAAAGTCAAGGAAATGTCTTGAGCTCCTTGGATCTCCAAGTACCTTAGTACTTTGGGGAAATTTAGTAAAACTTTAAGGGGAAAGTGATGAGGGAAGTTAATGATTTTGACTTGCTTGCTGTGATTTATTTCTGCTGTGATTTGTGATGAAAGTAAAGGATCAAAAACATGTAGCAAAGATCATTCATCAGATAAAACTCTTGTAACACTCATCTACCTACCCTATCTACTACTACCATTTTCTCTTTTTCTTATTAGGTACTTAGACTTGCAACCCTTTTCTAACCTTTTCTTTTACATGATAAATCTTATATATTTTTACCCTTATTACATTCAAGGGCTCGATTAAACCGTTGAGCACCTTATTAACTCTACTATCTACTTATCTCGCAAGATTAAACTGCTTGGTCGTATACTTATTCTCTATTCTACAAGAAATTGAAATGAATGAGTCAAGTTTAAAACAGCGGACTCCTTCATAAATTGTGGCAAAATTTGACAAGCTGCACACAATTGCTTTATTACTTAAAATGAAATAGTAGTGGCATTGATTTGCACACTTTCCTTGGTCTCGTTTTTTGCTTGGGGTTCATTTCTTTCATTTTCGAATTATCTCATTTCTTTTTTTACCCTTGATTTCTCTTTTTAGGGTATACCCTCTTACATTTTTTAAATTTTTTTTATTTTTTTGTTTTTCAAGAATATGGAACACCTTTTCACAGTGGGTGGTTTAATATATTCCATAGTTTGATCAATCAAGAAAATCATGAAAATGACACCTATTGGTATAGGAGTCTAACACTCTGCTCCACTTCGGGGATGGCTTTTCCTTGTGGAAAGTCAAGAATAGCGCATCGATGCCTAAACATGCTCAAACTGAATCTCATGTAATCTCCTTCTTCTCGGTAGCTTTATTGCACACATGATAGTGAAACTTTGAAGCTTAGGCCTTCACTGGCTTCAACTTCAAGAAGTCACCATCCACCAAAAACCGATTATCACGCTGAAACTTGAATTGAATATAGTCCTTTTTCAACCCAAATCTGATTTGAAACTTAAAACAACACACAAAAATTTTCAAACCAACTTAATGAAAACTAGCTGGAAATTGGAAAAACTAAAAAAAATGCTCAAAAATTAACTTATTAGGGCACCTCATCTACCCACTAATCTACCGTTCAATCATAGTCGTAAAATGGAAATAGCCAATGCAACCATTCAAGCATTATGTACTTTGATAGATTTTGTTGCATTTTCTTGTTGATTATCAAAATTGTACTGGCAACCATTAGAAACTTGTCGAAGAATGAGAGATAAGGAAACACTTGATTTCCTTTGTTGACTGAGAACTGTATATAAAAGATCTTCCAAAATATATACACCGTATGTTTAACCGATCTCGAATAATCATACATCTGTTTGGATGCCTCCTATACCATGAATATGAAGTGCTATTTCATCTTTATCTCCCAGAATCTTATAAGATTTGTGATGATATTCCTACTCGATTGTAATGTTTGAGTGTTGAATCCTTTATCATCTTGATTCTGAAAAATCATAGTTAGTTAATAGAGGAATGTTAATGCCTTCAATATTCAACATATCTCTGCTTATTGATCCTCAAAATCTTGGGAAAAATTGCCGAACCTATGACATATAAAAATTTATGGGACTTCATAAACTTCAAATAAGTTTCATTCTTTTTCTTTAAATATGTTACACCACATTTCCTTTTAAAAATAAATGGTTCAAAACATAGTGGTATGGAACTTTCTTTGTGTCATTTGATCATTTATTTCATCGGAAGTGATAACCGCGAATTGTGAAATCGGAAAAATCTTTGATCAATAGTTTCTATTATCTTCTTTGTTGTCAATCACAATTCCTTAAATATTGCTGATTATTGATGGCATGATAATTGTCTCTAATGAACTCAAATGAAGCAAAACAAAGAGGTAAAGAATCTTCACCTATTTCCACATTTTCTGCTCTTCCTTCCTCACTCTCATGAAGTTGATCCGTATTGGCTGATCACCGCCTTCAACTGGCCAACCCATTTCTTCATCCTCCAAACTAGCTTCTCGATATCTCTCAGAAAAGTTAGCTTTTGACTTTGATAGTTTATACCCATTTAATATAATGATCATGGCTGCATAAATTTAATCAAAATAAGGAATGTCATCAAAACATAATATTATTAGAACAACATTCCTCTTCCTCATATTGATTGTAACACATTATAATTAATGGTATACTTGTTCTGGTATTATCAACTTCTTCATTTTCATGGTGATTTTGAATAAAAATTCTTCTTTGTAAGATTCTCTGTTATTTCATCTAGTTTTCTTACCAAAGGTTTATTACCTGGTATGTTTTTCCCTTTCCTATTCTTCTACTTTCAACTTTTCCTGCTTGATTTGGAGATTAACTTCACATCAACTCAATATTTGGGATTACAAGTGTTTTTGGATTTTCTCTAACCAAAATTTATTTCTGAATCAAAGGCACTTTGGATAATGCAAGAGAGCTTGAATTATATAGGTCTAATATTTTCTGCATTGAATAATAAACTTGATTAAATCACAGAAAAAATTGTTGTATTGTTTTACTTGGATGTCTTTTTAATTGATTATATTCTTCCATGATCAAAAAATGATTAACTTTGATTATCCATCTATCAAGGAAAAAGTTTGATAAACTCGTTGAAAATTTGAGATGCTAGCATTAGGCAGATTTTTGAACCAACTCTTATTTTATTTTGCAAAGAAAGAGAAAAACTCTGATTTTAACATCATCTTCATCAATCTCAAATAAATCCAAATAATTTTCAAAACCTTGAATATGTTTTTTGCCGTGGATACCATTTTCTCCATCAAATCTAGGAAGATACTTGTGTATTTTTTCAGAAAATCATGGAGTAAAGGAGGTAGAATAAGGGGCGAGACTATCTCGAACTTTATATGGCATCAGTGGATATGTAATGTGGATTGTAAGATCAGTCTTGATTATTTGAGGCTTCTTAATTGGAAAATGATCATCATTGATCTATAAGAAAAGTCATTTCAAAGAGATTAGAGAATTATTACTTACAATCTTCAAAGGAAAATAACTAAAACCAATCTAAGATCTTCTATAAAATATAATATACATCAAAAATTTCTTAATGAGAAAGAACATAATGTCTTGGATTAAGATCCAAGTTGAAAGCCAGATCTTTCCATATTGTCCTTTGAGGTTCATTCCTCCAAAGTGGAGTCTTGATTTTGAAATTGATTTGGAGTCGCTGTGTGGATGATTTAACTCTTGTGTGTCTGATCCTCGCCCACCATCATAGATCAGATCTAAACCTCAGAAAAACAATTTCAAGAAAAATTTTAGTTCTTCAAACCAAATTTGAATATTTTATGATTATTTTTTTTTTTTTTATGAATTTTCAAACAACTTTTATGATTTCTTTAAGAAATTTAAGATTTTTAATTAAAATTTTCTCAAAGATTTATTAAAATAGAGAGTCCCATTGAACGTTTTGAATCCAAAGTTCAAATATAAGCTAAACCAGAGATAGATCAAGTGGAAGATTTGTTTATTATGCAAAGCAGTGTGAGCAAAGTATTTCAAAGGCTATCTCGCTGATCTTTCGACTGCCTATAGCTTATAAATCAAACAATAGTATCAATAAAATTATTCAGATCCTCAAGATGGTCGCCACTATGTTATCACTCGTGTTTTCCTAGAAGTTGTGTAAGAGGAAATTATACCCAGGTAACTAGTAAACGTAATCCTTTGATGTGCGTAATCTAGCTAATCTCAGATCCAAGAGAGGGCTCTCTTTATGATTTATCTTTGTTCTTGTGCGTTTTAGTGAAAGATAGATTCAAGGGTTTGTTTGGAAATTGGTGGAATCTGCTGCAAACTATGGCAAGGTTGAGAGCTGTACCATTGGGCTATGGAGTCAGTTGAGATGGCTGGATCGGATTTTATTCTAAGCACCGTGATGGTATTACGGCAAGATAGAAAAGATGAACAATCCTTAAAATTTAAAGTGGATGGGATGATTTTGAAGGGATGAAAGGCGTCAAGAATATTTCACCATGTTCAAAAGAAAGCAAATGAGATGACTACAAACAGAATTAAATTTAATAGTAATCAACAATGTTTAAATTAGCAAAGCAAGAGCATTTAAGAATTCATGCTTATAACTAATTTAGAGGAAAACATTAAGAACAATCACATCTGAAATCAGAGTACAATTAAGTAAATGATTCAATCCTTTATGTAAATTATTCTAAATGGACATAATGATATTATAAACTAATATAAAACTTCGCATTAAAGGTAGAAAGACTTATTGAACTAGTCCAACACATGAATCCCGCAACAAGTCCAGTGCTTTAAACGTCATCCAAGAAGCCACTAATAAATTTCCCCAAAATGCTTTTATTCAAAATCTCAATGTTACAGCAAAGTAATAGAATCAAATTTTCAACAAGCTCTAAGAGTGGAGTATTTATACAAATTCTAAACTAAAATATCTTGAAACAAATATCAAAATTATTCACAAATCTCTCCAACTATTTACATAAATAGAACTTAATTAAAGGACACTCAAACTAATGCATCTATTTGGAACTATTTCAGGATAGGTGATGACAAAGAGAAGAATTCGAATTTGATCCAACTCTTAGCTGATGATGAGGCATCCAAGTCACTAATCGTTCTTCTTTTGTGCACCGCTCCAACACTGCAAACTTTGGGGTCCAATGATATTCTTTTATTTATCAACTGCAATAGATATGTAAAATTGAAAGAGGTTACTGTAGATAAATATGTTTTGAGATCAACCTCTTTCATTTTCCCAAAATTCTCTCCAGCTATGCATAATAGTCTCTGTAAAAAATATGTAAAACAGAGTTTTACAGAGTCTGAAAAATGGCCTGTAAAGATGCACATGCATTCTCATTATAAAACACTGGAAAAATTGAGATAGTTTTTGTAGATGGGCTCACTTAGAACAAAACCTCCTTCAGTTTTAGAAGTATTTTTGATTGGCCACAATCGTCTCTGCAAATGATGACTTAAACTGAATTTTCTGCAGAAAGCGCCTCTCAACATCATGGTATTTCCAAACCATAATGGCTGTTAGAAACGTGAGAGAGGTTTTTGTAGATGGCCCCAAGAACATAAACTTCTTTCAGTTTTTAAAATTCATCTTGGATTGATCACAATAGTTTCTGCAACCATGACTAAAATATGCAATTTCTCAGAAATGTTCTTGTTATGTTTTTTCATCTTTTTACTTTCTTGCTCTTGATCGCTTTATTTTCACTTTTAGACACAAAAACTTCTCATTGTGAATATTTCATCTCTTTTTACCATTTTACTGCCTTTTGCATTTACTTTTACTATTTACCTGACTCGCTTCAGACCATTTAACTTCACCCGACTTTACCGATACATTTAACCACCGATACTTCAGTTGTTACACTTTCTAACCTCTCGTTTTGAATAGATTTGATAACAATATTGGAGTAAACAAATCTTTATGACTAGTATTAAGACCGGTTTTATCCAAGGATGTGATCTTCTGTCACCTCTTCAAAGGACAACTAAGTAGATTTGCCAAGCAATTCCCCCAAATCTGACAAGGGGAGTGAGGTTTTTACCAAACCAAAACTGAGCATCATTCAAGGTCGGGCTTCGTGGGCTTCCATTTGGTTCTTGTGGATTCAAAACGGATGTCTCGGGGTTTTCTTCTACGTGTGCCGGGTGAAATTTCAATTCTAAATGAAGGAACATTAACACAAATGCAGCTTTGGGGGAACAATCTACGCTTTTAAACCTCAGGGATGATCTCAATGATAAGTTTAATCACTATCCAAAGGGAAACACTTTGTGAGAACCGAGTTTTACCAGCTTCTGTGGGTAGAAAAAGAGCAAATACCTGTTTTTTGAAGGAGGCTGGTTTTTTAACGGGTAAATGATGGCGGGATCAGATTAACACGGGCGCAATAAATCTGAGTAAATCTGGCCAATTATAGTGGAAATTCAAAATCGCAATGGAGCACTGTCAAGTTTAAACAATCTAAAATACAATTAAAACACGGGAAAATGGCTTTTATTTACAAGTTAAAAGGGTTTTTTTGTTTTTCCGGTGGAGTGACGTCATCGACGTACAAGGATGGGGCAAAGGTCGTGTGGTAAGCGGCAGCGGTGTCCCCTCGCACTGCTTAGCTCAGGTGGTTTGAGTCGGGAGGAAAATGGAGCCCCTGATAAAAGATCACACGTGGGAGGGTGAATTGCTCAAATACCGCCCGTTTCCCCGGTCATAAATTTCTCACAAAGGATGGGTAGCGGGGTTCAATGGGATCGTTGATTCGCGCTGCTGATCCGATGGTTAGCATGGGGGAACAAGCGAAGATTCAGTGTGTCTGCTGGTTTTAACATGATTTAAGGTTGTGACTGAATCTACCCTGAGATATTTAACAGAAAGGTTATTAATTAGTCCTGATGACTAATTAATCCCGTATGCGTAAAGAAAAGGGGGCTATGCGGTTTGGTTAAGTGGAATGCCATGTGGACAACCACGGTGGCACGAACCTAAGTTTTATTCATGATTTTTATAGATGAAACATACATATGGCATGTTTAAAGTTTTTGTATGTATATATTTTTATTTTTATTTATATGGTAACAAACAAATATTATTTAATTACCATAAGGGCGGGATTTATAATATAAGATAATTTAACCAAAGGGCGTATAGTGGGTTTTTATTTTAAATGTGCGGGATATAAACACTTTGGTTAAACTTTATAATAGAAGTGGTTTTTTTTGGGTTATTTATAAAAAGGAGTTATATACTTAGATAGGGTGTTTCTTATCAGGGATTTAGTAAAATAAAGTTAAACATCAATATGACAAAGGACATGGAAACTCAAAACATTTTGTACATCTAAGAAAGTGACAATTTGTGAAGTAAATTACAATATATCATCTTCAACACTTAAACTTAGAATAGTAAGTTATTTTATGATTTATGGAAGTTTGCATGATTTTTCTCAAGCAAAATGGGATTTACTTAGGAAAGGTTAAAGGTGAATGATTATAATGATGAATTATCTTAAGTAATTTCTTAGGTCTTTGATCATTGGGCCGAGGGTCCGGTCCCTCCAAAAGTCAAGGAAATGCCTTGAGCTCCTTTTGATCTCCAAGTACCTTAGTACTTTGGGGGAAATTAGTAAAACTTTAAGGGGAAAGTGACAGGAGGGAAGTATGATTCTTAGACTTGGTTGTTTGATTTCCAGCATATTTCTTGCCAAATATTTGCATAAGTAAAATGACTCAAAAACATGTAATAAATGATCTGTCCACTTATTGAAAACCTTGTAATAACATCATCTACCTACCCTATCTACTACTACCATTTTCTTCTTTTATTAGGTATTAGATTGAACTTTTTTCAACCTTTTTCTTTTACATGATAAATCTATCTATTTCTACTCCTTATTACATTCAAGGGCTCGATTAAACTGCTGAGCACCTTTATTAACTCTTACTTCATCTACTTATCTCGCCAAGATTAAACTGCTTTGGTCGTATACTTATTCTCTATTCTACAACATGAATAGCCAGAATGAGTCAGCTTCTAAATGTAGCTTGACTCTTCATAAATTGTGGCAAATTCTGACAAGCTGCACACAATCGCTTTATTACTTAAAAATGAAATAGTAGTGGCATTTGGATTTTGCACACTTTCCTTGGTCTATTTTTGCTTGGGGTTCATTTTCTTATTTTTTGACCATTTTATTCTTTTTTACCCTTGATTTCTCTTTAGTATACCTTCTTTGTACTTTTTAAATTTTTTTATTTTTTTTGTTTTTCGTGAAACAGAACACCTTTGCTCAAGAAAAAGGTTTGAACATATTCCATAGTTCAATCAAGACAATCATGAAAATGACACCTGTTGGTAGAGTTCTTAGATCGTGACCATTAGACAAATCTCCATCGTTGATCTCTCTGGGATCTAACGCCCGTGCTCAATCGCATCAACGGCATTCCATTATCACTTTTCTCTTTCCTCTCGCCGATTGCAATCCTGTGATCAAATCTCCACCATTTATATTCCCCGATCGAACGGTCCACAATGCTTCCACACTTCGCACCCCACCCTTTTCGTTTCCTCCCCATCGATAGATCTCTACCATCCATTCCCCTGATCCAACGGTTCACATTTAAACCGCCGTTTGACTCCACCTACCTTTCCGTCCATGCATCTTGCCCTCGATTGCGTGCGATCCACACCGTTGGATTTTCTACCCCTCATCCGATGGCCTGAAATGAGTTTCACATTTTTTTGCATCCGGATTTTAACACCAAGAAAAAACGCGAAAAAAGTGGTTTTCTAAGGGACACATGTCAAGCAACGAGGCATATCGCGTTTTTTTTTAAGATTTTCAAAACCACTCCATAACTGTGTGAAAACCACTCAGGTTTTCCGCCAAATGGCTTTTCACCATTGCATTGATTTTCCTCCTTTAAATCATGGTCGTCCATCACTGTCATCCAACAGTCCTGATTAGATCCTCCCCCCCATTCATTCGCCCACCGTCTAAGCTCCCAAACACTCCGTTCAAGAAATCCTGACCATTGATCACTCTATATCAACGGCTCTTATTCATTCAGCGGCCAAACTTCATTCCAACCCTTTTTCGCTTCTAATAAAGGTTTTCTCCCATTTATTTTGCAATTTCCTCCATTCCACTATAATATTACCCCCTCTTCATTATAAACTCCCCAATTAATCCTAGCTGTTGATCAATCTAGATCAACGGCCCGGACTTAATCTGACCTTCACTCATTCAACTGCCTCACCATCTAATCTCGTCAAGTGATCTCGGCCCTTGGTTGATTTCATCCAACGACCACGATTAAAACTCGCCCCCAAAGTATCCTAACCTATTCTTTCATGGTTTTTTCATAACTTTTGTGTATTTTTGTAGGTTTTAAAAGCTTTTCCAAATTTTTTAAAATAAAGTGAAAGCATGAGATGACAATCCGCAGGCAATCTTCCATGAAGAAAAGGAATCTGTAGGGTTCCAAATATGGTTTTATCATGCCTCATGAGCACTGGTAACATTATAAAACCCTCTGCGCACCTGTAAAAGCAACAAAAACACAGTGAACCTTAATCAGACAAAGAGTATCAGTTTTACAGCGTAAAATCAAAGCAGAAATGAAGAATTAAAGCTTTTTAACACAGTTTTGAGGGATTAAGGCATAAATTCAACTATGAAAGGCCTAATCCACACAGTTAAAGACAATATGAAGACCTAAAGACAAAAATTAGGCCTAATTAAGCCTAAAACATAGGATCAAGACAAATTAACAATGTTTTAGGGAAAAACAAGGATATCTATCAGTCTGAAAAGCCTCCATTGCCACATTAGAGGCAAATTGAATCCTCTCCAGCAACCAAAGTGCTACCTGCATCTTTCAATAAATCATAAGTAGGCAGATTTATTACCTCTGTTAATGATATTTTTCCTAAAGACAGCCAGAGTTATTGCTAACTTGCCTCAAGAGTTTTTAAGTCAACAAAATCTGCTCAGCATGCTTAATACTTAATGAAAATCAATTAATACAGAGGAAATATCAGAAATCTTCTCCATTGAGCCCCTCAAAGGCCAAGAAGCATTAAATTGTATTAATTGGGCCTAGAGATATTTTCTCTCATCCCACCTCCTCATTTCTTCTATAAATACTTCTGTAGAAGATGAGATAAAGGTTGGTCTCTGAATATCTTTTGCATGTAAATAGTTTTCTGAAGTTGTTGTAAGCTCTGTTTTTAATTGAATATACCTAAGTTGAGATGAGAAGTTTAAAGCTGTAGAGACCCACTGGACTTGAAGATTGTAACTGGTTTGAACATCAAATACAAGCTGATTTATGGAATCCTGGTCTATGTCAATGGTGATGTTTTTCTTATTGGAAATTGTTATTTTCTTTTTGTTTCCATTCTGTCCACTTTCTCTAATAAAGAACAACAAATATAGAGCTAGGATTTACTATCAAAGGTACCCTACTCTCACTGATAAGATTTATTTTTATGTTTTCCTCCAATTGTGTATTTAAGAATGATTTAATACAGTCCAAGCAGTTAAGGAATGTTGGTGTTCCCACATCTTACTGTCTAAACTTTAAACGTTTTTCTTGAATGTTATTTTCATTACTTTCTAAGTAGAGTTGGACTAGGAAATTTTATGGTTTGCCCTGTCTTCTACTTTTTCCTCCAAAGGTTGTTTGAAAGTTTCCCTGAGAGTATGTTGAAAGCAGGAAAAGTTCAAAGTCCTTACCTAATCTTAGACTACTTTTTATGTTTTTCTTGAACGTTTTCCTTTTGAATATGCTAAAAGAAGGATAGGTTCAAAGTCCTTACTTGATCTTAAGCTATTATTTGTGTTTTTAAATTTTTCTATTGAAAGTGCATCAAAAGAAGGCTAGTTTCAAAGTACTTACCTGATCTTAGATAACTTTTATGTCTTTCTTATGTGTATGCCAAAAGTAGGATAGTTTCAAAGTACTTACTTGATATTAGGCTGCTCTTTGTTTCCTTCATCTGTTTGATTCCCCTTCATATTATTTCATTCCATTCCATAAAATCAACTTAAACAGATCCTTTGACATAGATGACTTGCCCCATGGACCACTCTTGAACCTTGTTGTTTCAATTAAATCCTATTATGACTCCATAGCCCAATGGATTGAAGCTGCTTCTTGCCTATCTTGTTAGCTGAATCACTCTTTCACTTTCATACACCTTCACCCTTCATTTAGACTTCCTTCACCTTCATTATATATTTGCCCAACCAAAACTAAACAAAACCTTGTTCTTCATAACTAGCCTAATATCACATTTCAAACCTTAAAAGATAAATCAATATTTTCACTTATAGAGAGATCCCTCTCTGGATTCAGGAGGGCTAGATCCTAGAATCCCAAAGTGGTTCAAATGTTGTCTCTGCAGCATTAGTCTTGCCAATCTGCTAAAATTACAGAGACCTAACAGGACCTATCCTCCCCTATTATAGATTTCAATAAAAAAAAATTGATTTTTGGGTACGATTCAGCCTCAAGAAGTCATGAAATAAATTTGTGCATCTCATTCCCGATTTGTGTGTGTCATCCTTGCACAGGACTTATGAATATCATTCACCCCCTACCGGAGACAAAAATCAAACTCTTTTCCATCCATTTTTCACTAATTTTTTTTAAAACGGGAAGAGGGAAGGGAGAAAAACGTGGGGAGAAAGGTTTTTCGACAGTGTAGAGGAAAAAAATTGCCCTAGGACGCCAAAAAATGTCAAGCAGCGATAGAGGGAAACGAGAAAATGGACCTGATTCTTGCGAGAATTAAATATTTCTTACTCAATTTATAGATTTGGACGCGTTTCCGTTACTTGTTTGAATTGTATTTTTTAGTTTTTAGTTTCAAAATTATAAAAGAAGAAATCAGGATTTTTTTTAATTTAAAATTTGAAAATAAAATTTTATTGTACATATATAGGGACATGGTAATGAAAAAATGAAAGAGTCAATGGCTTCTATATTGGGGCTAGAATAATTGAATAAAATATAAGGTATGGACTCTTCCATGCTTTCAAAATATGTGTAAGAACATAATAAAGGCACTGAAGTAGACCAACCAATGAAACCCTGTCAAAGGGAATCGATTGTTTCCCTATCAACTCCTAGATTGAGAAAAATATATAGGAAAAAATCAATCACAATAACCTCTGAGAATGTGGAACAAGGAACAGAGACATCCAATGTCCCGCCCACTCCTGGATACATATTTCTTCCACCACCAATACAGTTAATTATGCATATTCCATTGGTACATAAAAAACCATGGTAGAATATGATGTTGTCACTCGGGAGATCAGAATGACAGATGCCGAGAAAGTATTCAATCGTAGGTTGAAGGAATCATTCCTTCAATGCTTCAAAGAGCTAGGAACAGAGACATCCAATGTCTCGCCCACTCCTAGATACATATTTCTTCCACCACCAATACAGTTACTTATGCATATTGTAGTGGTACATACAAAACCATGATAGAATATGATGTTGTCACTCGAGAAATCAGAATGACAGATGCCGAGAAAGTATTCAATCATAGGTTGAAGGAATCATTCCTTCAATGCTTCAAAGAGCATATACATATTCCATTATTTAAGATACCCATGCACCTTCAAAAGGTAGTCATCCATGACATGCAGACTAAATTTGGGATAGGTTCGTCAGTAAAGAAAGTAAAGAAATAAAATGACTCAAAACTACTAGAGATTTTGTTGAAACCATATGAAAAATATAAAAACAAATTCCTCTCGATATAAGGGTGTAAAGAAGGCCAATTGATGTAAGCATGAAATTATGGGAAGATCTCGCAAAAGCATGTGATAGACTAGATGTATGGAGGAATTCCAACAAGGAGAGTATACATGTATTCAAATTTTTTCATGACATTATTTCAAAGTCATTAAATGATTTTTATATTTTACTGGCACATAATTAAATTTAATTAGTGTATGTTTCAGGACAAGGCCTCAAAGGCCAGGTTTTCCAAATATCATGCCACACATCACAATGGCCAAATAGGCTTAGAAGCCTTATCATGAAAATTTTCAAGTATATTTAATATCTAAAATTATATATATATATAGATATGAATTTTGTAAAAAAAATAAATGATTGGATATTGATTACTTTAACTTGTCCATATGAAATGTTTTGAGAGGAGCAATAATAAGGCCATTATCCATCATAATTGGAATTTGATATGATACAAGAAAGAAAGTGGTCTGAGTTTATTATCTGGATGAGAATAAGGTATCATTAGTTTTCTTTCAATAACTTACTTGGATATTGTTATGTGAATATGTCAATTTTCATTTCTTGTGTTGATTTGTTTATTTATGTGCAGCTTGATTTCTTTTGTTCTCCCATCGGTCATACCACACTTATAAATCACCAACCTTTCACTATGATCAATTCCTTTGAAATAAACATCCAATCATGGATTTATCAAGTCCTTTTCAAAAATTGCTAGGCCAAAGGAGGGATGAAACACCATGTGATACATAACCCATAGACAACAAAATAGATTACATGGGATTGATTATAGATACTTGGGTTGAGAAAACATTACATGGGATTGATTATGGACCCAATATACATGTGTTGAGGAGCATGGGATGATTGTCTTGGAATGCGAGAATCCTTGTGATGAAGATAACTTGACACTTACAACATGTGCTTAGAGAGTGCACCACCTAAGGATTGTTCTCTTGACGTGTATACCTTGGAAAGAGAGAAATTCACCTGGAGACCTTATATTTTAAATTAAATTAGATTTCTTGTGTAATTAGTCCACTTTACTAATGTTTTCCATCCTCTGCTACTCTGTATAGAGGGAAGAGAATGTATTTTTCTACACTATACTCATTATTCCATCTATATAATTGTCATGGAGATTTCTTAGTGCTTGTGTGATGCAATAGAGGAAAACCTGGAGTTTGTGACATAAACCATAGACAATAAATGAATATTAATTCTAGCACCAGGGATGATCTTGAGTCTTAGCACTTTTCTTAGAAATTATTTTCCATATGGTAGGATGAAGGGTGTATTGAGGTCTAAACTATTTCTTTTGCAGTGATATATATATTGAATGAATTAAGCAGATATGTAGGAACATGTCTATTATTATAGGAACATTTATGATTTAGGCCTATGTTGGATTATGTTTGAACTTTGAAGGTTTGAAATAAAGAACATCAAACTCTATAGGACATTTCATTTTCTAGTCCTATCGAGAGTATGGTTAGCACACAACTTGTGATTTTTCAAAACAAAATTCTTCCTACACTGTAGACTACAACACATTTTTTCTCACTATTACAGCTCTATCAGACCCTTATTAATCCTAAAACAATCATACAAGTGAGGTACATGATTATAGACCTATACATGAAATCTGAACTAGTTCTTGGAAAAATTAATGAATAAATTAAATTGGCCTACTTATTTGTGATTACAACCTTTAAAATTGATGTGACAGTATGGAGAGAGGAACATAAAGGAATTTGAGGTTTAAATCATAGGGATAAATAAAATAATATACACTATATCTACATGAGAGAGCATGAAATGAAAGAAAATAATATTCAGAGACTGCAGAGTGTTTCATTAAGGTTTCTTAGATAAAAGTCACAGATATTTCAACTATTCATACAATATTGATAAATATGTTAATGAAAGAAACTAACAGCTTTATTACACAAGTATCAAAAGAAGAATAACACAAGTGAAAATTTACTAAGAAACACCTCTTTGGTTGCCTACTTTAAATCTTTGACAAGCAAGATTAAATGGCTTGTTATTACAACATCCATTGTTACAACATATGTTATGGAATATGTTGCTACATATTCTATGGTGTTGGGATCCTGTGTTTTGATAGATTGGCCAACCAAAAGACAAGGCAACATTAGAACCAATCTTTAGAGTTCCAGGATCTAGTCCTCCTGTTCTCAGAGAGGGATCTCTCAATTTTTTTGCAAAGATATATCTTGTTTGCTTTTAAGTATTGATTTTAGACTAGTTATTAAGTGCAAGTGTTTGTTTGATTTTTTTGTTTGGTTGAATTGGCATAGCAGAATATGAAAAGTATATGCAATATAAACAGAAAGAAGAAGTGTCAGATTCATTGGGCAATGGAGTCAAGAAGAAGTAAATAACAAGCTCATCAATGGATATGGGATATCAAAGCGCAAATCTAACTTCGCCACAGGATCCTTTAGTTTTGTGAATGAGATGGACATTAATGATTTTGAAAGAGAGTTTTAATTCTCAATAAAGGGAACTTAAAAACATAACTTGAACATAAATAGGTATTTGATAGACAGGGCTAACCATGAATTCTACAAACCACACTTTAAGAAAATAATTATTTCAAGACAACTTTTAAAATGAAATCTAAGATTCAGGAGCACATCCTATTTCCTCAAATATTTTATTTCAAATGAATTAGAAAACATGAAATATTAACTGAGAACTGCAGTAATAGAAGAGGGAACGCCTAAAAATCCATGATTACAACTATAAAGACCTTTGAAACAATTATTTAAGAAGGAACAAAGGGTATGATCAAAACATACCTCTTTGGCAAACTATAAACAATGGTACTTCAAAGGGAGACTTCCAAAACAGCCTTCAAGTGGTAGCAGACAAGCAGGGAAAACCATAAATCATGTTGGAACCAACTATTTTAACTATTTGAGAAATAAACGAGCATAAGGGTTCAAGAGAATGATTAAAGACTCTAAAATGCCTCAGCAGAATAAAACATAAAACAGTGAAGGATAAACAGGTCTAAGGTGCTTCCAGGAGTCATTTATTAGCCTAAACTTTTCACCCTAGTGTAGTAAGAATTTACGGAACAAAATGAAAACAGGAAAAACAACAAACATTTTAGAATACATCACCAAGATCCAAGCTCAGGGATCCAATGATAGAGCCTTCTCAAGAACAAGCATGTCACAACATCATCAAGCTTCCAATACTTCAATTTCTTCTTGAACTTCAGACAGAATATGTATTATTTCATAGAGTTTCAGTGTTACAACTAGTGACCAACCAACCAAAAATTTCTCATCTTCTTCAGAAGTATTTATAGAAGAAATGAGGAGGTGGAAGAGTTCCAGGGTTGAGTATCATTAATTCTATACTAAATGCAACTCCTAGCCTTGAAAACCATGCAAGGCATAAGGCAGGAAAGCATTGAATTAAAACTCAGTCTTATTTACTTTGTTTCTACTTTTTAGGCTTAGTGGGTAAAAATATTGACTTTAAGGCACTTTGTTATCTTTACAATAACTTTACTGACAATTTTAAAATACATTCTTTTGTTTGCAATAACTATCCAGCTGTCTTTAGTCTTAATGTTACTCACTGAGATTTGATCTAGGTATTCCTTTGAGGCAGAAGGCTGCAAGGTGGCATTTTGGTAGTTGGGGGATTCAATTAGCCCCTGTGATGTGTCAGTGGAGGCTTATTTCACTGATATTTTTCTCTGTTTTAGTTTAAAACACTTTAATTTGTTCTTGAGCTGAGTTTAGGCTTAATTAAGCCTTGATCTTCATTTCTGGGCCTTCACTCTAATACATTTTTCTGTTTTGTTTTCACTTGCACAGATGGATGTCTGTCATAGGAGGGTTTCTTCAAGGGTCGGGGATCATGATCCATCGATTTGAATATGAATTTGCAACCTGCTGGTTCCTTTCTTCGTTGATTTTAAGCCACGGAATCGTCACCCTGTGCTCACTTGGTCACTTGTTTGTGACTGTGGAAGTATACAGAACAACACCATTAAACCCTTCAAAACACAAAAACTTATTATAAAACCCTGCGATTCATGGTAAAACTGCATTTATGAGGTTGAATGGAGGTGGTGGAAATTCTTGAGGATGGATGAAATGCAGCGGTGGAGGAAGAAATCCTGGCAGAAACAATTAACCAGGTTTAATTTTGAATTTGGTGCGAAACTGGAGAAGGGCGGTTTTAGAAAACTGGCAGCGATTTTTGCATTGCATTTAGCGAGTAGGCGGTATTTTGTGGATGGAGTGTGATACGATACATCGGTCGACACGTGGATTTTAAATACCACCTATTTCTCAAATTTTTTGAGCGTTAAACTTTGGGCGTGGAAGTTTTGTGATATCCAACGTCAACCGTTAGATCGGAGGCACCAGATCCAACAATGCAGAATGAGCGCGATGAGAAAGTTGTGCGGATGAGGAATGTAGTGGGGGACAAGTGTCGTAATTAGATTGGGTGGGCTTGGTATATGGTGGATGGTAGGCCCCGGCGGAATTGGGTTATCGGGTTTAATTCCGATCATCCGATCTTTCTGATGGACGGTTAGGATTAAGAGGGAACACAGAGGTTTTGAAAGTGATAAAGGGAAAGGCAGGTGAATGGGCAGAAATATGGGGGCCTGATGGTCGTTGATCTGTAGAGATCAATGGTCCAGATTTTCTCAGGAATATAACGTCGGGAAAAGGAAAATAGAGGAAAGGTAAGGTTATGACGGGGTTTTAGGCCTTTTAATGCCCAATTGTGGGCCTTTAGGTCATATGAGGAAAGGGCTTAAGGTTACAAGCTCTCAGGGGCTTAACACCTTAATAGTACCAAAGAACATTTTTAGGCTTAAAACAAGGATTTTAAAGGCCAAATGGGGGTTCTGATAGATGAAAGAAGGGAATTTAAAATCAAATAAGGGGGAAATATAAGGTTTTAAAAGGATTTTGACACTTTTAAGGTTAAAATGAAGGTTAATGGAGGGATTTTACGAAGGGAATAAGGATGAAAATGGAGAGTTTGTGTGATTGAAATGGAGAGGTGAATGGTGAGAAATGGAGTCTTTAAGCAGTCTTTCTCTTATTAAATAGCAGGTAATTTAGGACTAACAGTGAAACAGCAGTGAAGATTAAATCAAAGGGTAATTATGATCATAAGACTTCAAAATATGATAAGTTTTCAAAAGAAACTATCTCTTGAAGGCTTAAAGACAAGATTAGCCACAATTGGGTATGAGAGAATTTATAGGTGGCTAACAGTGGCTCCACTCAGGGAGGACAGCTAGTTCTTTATGTGTTCAGAACTTCAGCTAATGATCTCTGGCTTTTCAGTAAAACTAGTGCCTTCATCCATTAGGCGGCAACTTTCTTTTCCTTTAACTAACCTTTCTTTGATTTGACAATCTCTGCAACAATCTGAAACAATGGAATTCTACCAAAACAGCATCTCTAACTACCCATTCCTAATGATCCTAACATTTTTTCTTCTTTCAGAGTGCATTTGGACTAGCAAACTCTCTTCATCAACATTTTATTCTTTTGAAAAACAGGAAAATAATTTATTTCTACTCTTATTTCACCATGAACTCAGTTTAAACAGTTGAGTTCATAAATTCTCTACCTAACTACTATCTATCAGGATTAGACTGTCTGATAGACCTTTATTCTCTAAATTCTAAAACAGGAAATTTAAAAGCAGCCAAGCCTTGATTAAGCAATTTGACTTGCTGCAGATCTATGGCATAAAAACAAGCTACACATAGTCTTTATGAAAAGTAAAACAAAATTTGTGAAGGCTTAAGATCTGAACACTAAAACATCCTTCATTATTTCTTTAGCTCTGTTTTGAATTTGTTTGAGCTGTTTTTCTCTCTCATCTGGTTCAAGTTTTGAGCATATTGGAACCAGTTTGTTTTCTATCTTTGGCTCAAGATTTAATCTAATTATAGCCATTCTTCCTTTGAGATTCATAGGTTCAAATATTGAATTTGTTTGAACATTTGTCTCCTCTATTCTAATCTACTTATACTAATAAGCCAATATTGTATTGTTTGGCTAATCTAATTCACTAACCTATTAGCAGTAAATTGAAAAAGCTAATTACTCATGATTAGGCTGTATGACTAACTAGAAGTGTGTTTTTAGGAGTGGAATTTGAGCTTGCACACTTTTAGCTTTTGTCTCTCTTTTTGGTATGGGGCTGTACCTTTGTTGTTTTACAATCTTCCCTCTTTTTCTCTTTTCTATTATTTTTGTATTTTTCTCATTTTTCTTCTTCAGAGAAATAAACAAAAAGACTAACTAGATGCTCAAGAGCTGAGCTTTATTGACATTCCTACCTACTCTAATCTAACTTGGAATATTTACATGTTTAGCTGATGAAATTTCTTTTCCAATACAACCAATCTAGTAGATGATTCCATGATTGGTCCTTCTTCATCTCTTTGGGCAGGTTGGACAAACATCCTTTTGTTTCTTAGCAGCAGTGCTAAAAAATCTTCTTGCTTTTGGTAATACACTGCTCCCAATAACCTTTATCCCTTCTTCAAATACCTTTAAGAAGTGAGCATAGGGATCTTGAAACAATGCCTGGTTATGAATATTTGTAAGATAGGTTTCAACCAGGGTTACCTTTTCCTCCACTGGATCAAGATTAAGATTTTCTTGAGAAAGAAAAACTTCCTCATCTTCATTATTATCTGAACTAGGGGACTCATCATATATTGTAGTGTTGTCCTCTTGTAGTCCTGGTATTCTCTGATTCAGTGGACTGTACTCTGTGAAGAGATCATCATGTTCTTTATCAGGGGTATCTTTTATTACCTCAATCCTCTCATAAGAAGGTTCTTTATCTTCACCCTGTTCAAGAAATTCCTCTTCTTTTTCAATCTCAACATTACAACTTATAGATTGTTGATTTCTAATTATGTGAAAGTTATTTCTGATGGATTGGATTGGTTGACCACTACTTTCAAGCATATGACAGTGAAACTCATGACACCAATCAACTGTTGGTTGCCCTGCATGATTAGTTTCTTCTTGAAACTCATCATCATCATCAGACTGATCAAAATTTGGCAAATCATTAGTATAAACCATATCACCAATCATGCATATTGGGTTATCAGTTGGCTTTTCTTTGAGCTGATCTACAAGTTTGTTTTCTGCTTCAAGACGACAAGGTTCGGTAGGTAGATGAGCAGAAGTATTTTGTTCTAATGAAAATTTGAGGGTTGGTTGTTTGTTTAATATTTGATCAATTTATTCTTCTATCAAAAGAGTAGGAATTTTTATTTTGCTTTGGACAGAAGTACAACAGTCCTCTTTCTCTTGTATTGATTTATTTTGAGGCTGGATGTCTTCTTGAGCCTCTTCTAGGGAATAATTACTTGTGCTTGCAGGGAAACTTTGAGGATTATCTTCTTTTTCCTGATCTATCTCAGTTTCAAACAACTCCTCATGATTTTCATGGAAGTCACTTTGAATAAAAGGTTCATGAGTTTTTTCTAGTAGATTGTCAGGATGTCATTCTTTTTTAATAATCTGAAATGAGTCATTACATAAAGGCAGAGATTCTCGTTGTGTTGTCTCTTCTCCTATTCCAGATTTTGTGTTTCCTAGGTGGCCTATTGTCTCCTCAAAATACTGCTCACTTTTTATATTTGCATTTTGGTTGTAAAGTTCTCTTAATAGTGCAATACAAGATAAAGGGAGGCTATCAAGACTTTCTTGACAACCTTCTTTATTGTTTTCTCTGCAATCTAGCTCATCATACATATTTTTCTTGCTGTTTTTTTCTTGTAGTGGTTGAGTTTTTTTCTTACAAGGAGGAGGTATGGGCTACTCTGGATAATCAATGTTTGTATCAGTCTCATACCTATCCAGTCTTCTATCAAGTATGTACATCATTTTTCCAATCATGTCCAATAATGTGTCTAGTTTAGCTTCTCTGTCTATACTTGATTACATGTTTGTAATAAAGAGGTCACTGTATATTTTCAACCAGTTCAGATTCTTCTACTAGTGGAATCATTAGGTCTTTTGGGATTGTGGAGTCGCCAAGTGGAAGATTTTGAACTTTGTTGTCCACCAACAACATGATTGGGTTTTCTCTGTAGAAATTTGAATAACTGATATGTTATCCACCGAGATTCTCCTGATCACACACTATTTTATCTTCATGCACAATACATAATCTCTTCTACCATTGATCATTACATGCGGAAATAAAATCAATTGCATGCACACATTAAAACCATAAAAATTCACACATATGAACACAATATGTAATGGGAAAGCTTAAAGATGAAAACCCCCAACTATCTATATATTATATGTCATAGAGATCATGTAACAATCATTGTACAAAGCTCCTCACAAGCTCTCAGCACAACCTCCAATTGCTACACACTAATCAAGCTAGATATAGCAAAACACGTGCTCCAATCTCTGCCACCTGATAGCCAGCCTCTATTGCGCAATCAATGTTGTAGGATGGATCATTAAATAACTAGAACCGAGAGTTTAGATCTATCATGAAATACTAGATTAACCGAGATTTTGATGCAACTCTGATTATCACAATAAATCATAGTAGGCTCTAAGTGTTAACCGAACAACCTGACCAGGATCTTCCTCATCCATATAGCCTCGCATGCAGCCAAACTCGCTGCCATATACTCGGCCTATGCTAAACTAAGTGCCACGGATCTCTGCTTCGTGCTGTACTAAGAAACTGTTGTCGACCCAATACTGAAAATCCCTCTAAATGTGCTCTTTCTATCCATTGGGCTCCCTGCCCAATCTGCATCTGTGAAGCCACATAGCCTCACCTCATCTGACTATCTGTACCATAATCCATATCCCGATGTGCCTCTGAGATATCTCGATACATGCTTGCCTGCCTTCCAGTAGAGCTTGGTAGGCTTAACCATAGCTTGTGAAAGCTGGCTAACATCATAGCATATGTCGGGTCGTGTATTGACCAGATACATAAGAGACCCCACCAATTGTCGATAAAGAGTGGCATCCACTACCTCCGCCAAAGTAGCATCCTCATTCCTCCATCCTCCAGGAAGAGGAGTATCAATAGAATTGCAGTCATGCATGTTGAACTTCTCCAGTATCTCCCAGGCATACTTGCCTTGAGAAACAAACAGTCCATCACTGCACTGCCAAATTTCCAATCCCAGGAAATAATGAAGGAGGCCCAAGTCCTTCATCTCAAACTCTTTTGCAATATCATCCTTGCATGAGAGTATCAACAGTTCATCACCCATCAAAATCAAATCATCTACATAAAGTACAATGATCAACAACTTACCCTCCACCACTATCTGGTATAGGTTCGGATCCACCTCACTTTTGGAGAATCCAAGTCCGGTGAAATAACTGTCTATCCATGTGTACCAAGCACGAGGTGCTTGTTTCAACCCATACAACGCTCTCTTGAGCCTTCACACATGCGACTCGCCATTGAAGATCTCGAAACCTTCGGGTTTCTCTATGTACACCTCCTCCTAAATCACCCCATTGAGGAACACAATCATCACATCCATCTGATGAATGTGCCACCCCATCTGTGCTGAGAGAGCAAGAATCGTCCGTTTGGAAGAGTACCTTGTGACAGGTGCAAAAGTCTCCTCATAATCGATCCCCTCAATCTGTGAGAAGCCTCGGGCAACAAATCTTGCCTTGTACTTCTCCGCACTCCTGTCAGCTACCTGCTTCACTTTGTAGATCCATCTCGAACCCACCACTGATTTCCCTTCTGGCCTTGGTACAATATCCCATGCACTGTTTTTGACAATCAAATCATACTCTTCCACCATGGCATCTACCCATGCGAGATCCTCCACATATTCCTCGAAAGAGGATGGCTATGTCACGATACACTTTCTCATAAGAGCCATGTATCCAGTATACCAGTCAGGTGACTGTCTCTATCTGTGCTGTGATGTAGGTGCTCCTACAACCTTCTCTGCATCTTGAGCCAGTCGCTCAGCTTCTGTAGTGTGCTTCCACCCTCTGATGGTTGGCACTGCATGAGTGGTCTCTTCCACTCCATGAACTTCCTCTTGTGGCTGATCCACATCCTGAAGCTCATCCTTAGGAACTGATAACTCCTCGTCTACATGCAAGTGTAACTCCCTCTCAAGCGAACACTTCATGGCTTCCTCCTCATGAAATTTGATATCCTGTCGCACAACAGTCTTGCTACTGTCTGGAAAATACACACGAAATTTGTGGGGTGTATCAGTGTACCCCACAAATATCCCAACCTTTGCAGTCGGCTCCAACTTCTTCCTGGAATCCTTCATCACATGAATGTAAACATGTGAACCAAAAATCCTCAAATGGGAAATATCAGGTCTCTTACCAGAAAACGCCTCCTTGGGTGTACTCATGCCAAGTATCCTGTGAGGACAACGGTTCTACACATATACTGTAGTATTGCATGCCTCAGCCCACAAGTGTATGAGAAGGCCCTAATCATGCAACATCGCATGTGCAGTAGCCACAATCGTTCTGTTCTTCCGCTCAGCAACCCCATTCTGCTGTGGGTTATGAGGTGCTATGAGCTCTCTTCGAATTCCTTCTGCGCTGCAAAAGTCCTTGAACTCGCCAGAGATGAATTCACCACCATTGTCACTCCTAAGAGCCTTCACCTTCTTCCCCGATTCTTTCTCAACCAATGCCTTGAACTCACAGAACTTTGAGTAGGTCTCGCTCTTCTTCTGCATGAAGAATATCCAACACTTACGAGAAAAATCATCAAAAAATATCACATATTCCCTGTACTTTGCTGTCGAAGCTACTGAGAAAGGTCCACACACGTCTGTGTGAATTCTCTTAAGGATCGTCGTGGCGCGACTATCCTTCTCGTGAAAGGTGGCTTTCACAAATTTTTCCAAAGTACATCCCTTGCACTGATCTGACTGCGCAAGAGTACCCTTAGGAAGCCCAGTAGAAATCTGCTACAGTATCTTCAAATCTCCATGGTGAAGGTGGCCCAATCTCCGGTGCCACAACTCGCCATCATCCCGGCTCACCACTCCTTCTGCCTTTCCTGCCATTGCTGCATAGCCATCTACCTGCAATTGATAAAGGTTCTTAACTCGAACCCCTATCCTCCAGGTCTCACCAGTTTCCTTACTGCGCAGGAAATCCTTTCCCTCGCTAAAGACAACATCATATCCCTTATCTTCTAACATTGCCACAGAGATCAAATTCTTCTTCAATCCTAGAACATGCATCACTTCCTTCAATACGAAGGGTTTACCAGACTCCCTCTCAAAGGAAATGGTACCAATACCAGTTACACTGTATCTACCATCATTTCCCATCTCGATGTGCACTCCAAGATCTTTCTCATCCAGATCAGTAAACAAATCTCGATCTCCTGTCATGTGAAAAGATGCACCACTGTCAAGAAACCACACTGAACCCATCACACTTGAGACCAAGCATGCGATCAGTGAAAAATCCAACTTAAAATATGAGGCTAAGGCCTCTCCAGCTGCAGATCCAGCATCCTGCTTATTTTTCTTCTTCTGTGGACAACTAGTGGCAGAATGTCCGTGTTGGTGACAGTGAAAGCACTTCACCTTATACATGTCCTGCTTTTTTCCTTTCGCACCGGATTGAGAAGATTTCTTTCTCTTCCCCTTCTTTTCTTTGGCAGCCAAAGTGCAATTCTCTTCATCAAAGTTCTTTGATGAAGATCCATCCCTGGTACTGCGCCTTATCTCCTCTTGCACAAGATCCGACCAAAGTCACTCCCATCCTGACAATTTCTCCTGACCATTGACAGACTCCTGATAGGAATGCCAAATATTCGGAAGCCTAAGGAGAGCCAAGCTCACCAAGTCCTCATCATCAACAGTAACCCACACACTTCCCGGCTCATCCCTACATTGGATGAACTTCGTGAGGTACTTGGGCATACTGTCGCCTTTCTCCATTTTTATGTTTCTGAGTTTATCCTTGAGCACCAACTTCCTCTGGTCGCTCTTTCTTTGAAATAAATATGTCAAGGCTTTCCACATCAAGAATGGAGAAGCCTTACCATGAAGGCTAGATACTATGTTATCCTTCACACCTTCCAACAAAATTCTTCGACACTTTGTTGTCTTATTTTGCCATGAGTCAAGTACGGCAACATCGCTAGAAGTAGGTTTTGGAATTTCTGCATCTATGAACTCCTTCAACCCATTTTCATCCAACACCACCTCCATCCTGTCCTTCCATGCAATATAACTCGAGCTGCCATCAAGGGCATACTCCAATCGCAATCCGTTGAAAGAAATCTCAATCTGTGAGAAGCCTCGGGCAACAAATCTTGCCTTGTACTTCTCCACACTCCCGTCAGCTTCCTGCTTCACTTTGTAGATCCATCTCGAACCCACCACTGATTTCCCTTCCGGCCTTGGGACAATATCCCATGCACTATTTCTGACAATCGAATCATACTCTTCCACCATGGCATCTACCCATGCGGGATCCTCCATAGCTTCCTCGAAAGAGGATGGCTCGCTACGACACACGGTTTCCAGCAAGAGCCATGTATCCAAAGATACCCGCGTGTGACCCACTGCTCTGCAGGCCGTGATGTAGGTGCTCCTACAACCTTCTCTGCATCTTGAGCCAGTCGCTCAGCTTCTGTAGTGCGCTTCCACCGTCTAATGGTTGGAGCTGCATGAGTAGTCTCTTCCACTCCATGAACTTCCTCTTGTGGTTGATCCACATCCTGAAGCTCATCCTTAGGAACTAATATCTCCTCATCTGCATGCAAGTGTGGCTCCCTCTAAAGCGAACACTTCATGGCTTTCTCCTCATGAAATTTGATATCACGTCGCACAACAATCTTGCAACTGTCTGGAAAATACACACGAAAGTTGTGGGGTGTATCAGTGTACCCCACAAATAGCCCAACCTCTACAGTCGGCTCCAACTTCTTCCTGACATCCTTCGTCACATGAATTTAAACAGGTGAACCAAAAATCTTCAAATGGGAAATATCAGGTCTCTTACCAAAAAAAAACTCCTAGGGTGTACTCATGCCAAGTATCCTATGAGGACAACGGTTCTACACATATACTACAGTATTGCATGCCTCAGCCCATAAGTGTATGGGAAGGCCCTGATCATGCAACATCGCCTGTGCAACAGCCATAATCATTATGTTCTTCCGCTCAGCAACCCCATTATGCTGTGGATTATGAGGTGCTATAAGCTCTCTTCGAATTCCTTTTGCGCTGCAAAAGTCCTTGAACTCGTCAGAGATGAATTCACCATCATTGTCGCTCCTAAGAGCCTTCACCTTCTTCCCCGATTCTTTCTCAACCAGTGCCTTGAACTCACAAAACTTTGAGTATGTCTCGCTCTTCTTCTGCATGAAGAACATCCAGCACTTACGAGAAAAATCATCAAAAAATATCACATAGTACCTGTGATTTGCTATCGAAGCTACTGAGAAAGGTCCACACACGTCTGTGTGAATTCTCTTAAGGATCGTCGTGGCGTGACTATCCTTCTCATGAAAGGTGGATTTCACAAATTTTCCCAAAGTACATCCCTTGCACTAATATGACTGTGCAAGAGTACCCTTAGGAAGCCCAGTAGAAATATGCTGCAGTATCTTCAAAGCTCCATGGTGAAGGTGGCCCAATCTCTGGAGCCACAACTCGCCATCATCCCAGCTCACCACTCCTTCTGCCTTGCTTGCCATTTCCGCACAGCCATCTACCTTCAATTGATAAAGGTTCTTAACTCAAACCCCTATCCTCTGGGTCTCACCAGTTTTCTTACTGCGCAGGAAATCCTTTCCCTTGCTAAAGACAACATCATATCCCTTATCTTCTAACATCGCCACAGAGATCATATTCTTCTTCAATCCTGGAACATGCATCACTTCCTTCAATACGAAGGGTTTACCATACTCTCTCTCAAAGGAAATGGTATCGATACCGGTCGCACTATATCTGCCATCATCCCCCATCTCGATGTGCACTCCAAGATCTTTCTCATCCAGATCAGTAAACAAATATCGATCTCCTCTCATGTGAAAAGATGCACCACTGTCAAGAAACCACACTGAACCCATCACACTCGAGACCAAGCATGTGATCAGTGAAAAATATAGATCAAACTATGAGGCTAAGGCCTCTCTAGCTCCAGATCCAACAGCCTGCTTATTTTTCTTCTTCTGTGGATAACTAGTGGCATAATGTCCGTGTTGGTGACAGTGAAAGCACTTCACCTTGGACATGTCCTGCTTTTTTCCTTTCGCACCGGATTGAGAAGATTTCTTACTCTTCCCCTTCTTTTATTTTGCAGCCAAAGTGCAATTCTCTTCATTAGAGTTCCTTGATGAAGATCCATCCCTGGTACTTCGCCTTATCTCCTCTTGCACAAGATCCGACCAAAGTCACTCCCATCCTGACAATTTCTCCCAACCATTGACAGAGTCCTGATAGGAATTCCAAATCTTCAGAAGCCCAAGGAGAGCCAAGCTCACCAAGTCCTCGTCATCAACAGTAACCCACACACTTCCCAGCTCATCCTTGCATTGGATGAACTTCGTGAGGTACTTGGGCATACGGTCGCCTTTCTCCATTTTTATGTTTCTAAGTTTATCTTTTAGCGCCAACTTCCTCTGGTCGCTCTTTCTTTGAAATAAATCTGTCAAGGCTTTCCACATCAAGAATGGAGAAGCCTTACCATGAAGGCTAGATACTATGTTATCCTTCACACCTTCCAACAGAATTCTTCGACACTTTGTTGTCTTCTTTTGCCATGCGTCAAGTACGGCAACATCACTAGAAGTAGGTTTTGGAATTTCTGCATCTATGAACTCCTTCAACCCATTGTCATCCAGCACCACCTCCATCCTCTCCTTCCATGTAATATAATTTGAGCTGCCGTCAAGGGAATACTCCAATCGCAATCCATTGAAAGACATATCAATTTGTGAGAAGCCTCGGGCAACAAATCTTGCCTTGTACTTCTCCACACTCCTGTCAGCTGCCTGCTTCACTTTGTAGATCCATCTTGAACTCACCACTAATTTCCCTCCCAGCCTTGGGACAATATCCCATGCATTTTTTATGACAATCGAATCATACTCTTCCACCATGGAATCTACCCATGTGGGATCCTCCACAGCTTCCTCGAAAAAGGATGGCTTTGTCACGATATACTTGCTCATAAGAGCCATGTATCCAGTATACCGGTCAGGTGACTGTCTCTGTCTGTGCTGTGATGTAGGTTCTCCTACAACCTTCTCTGCATCTTGAGCCAGTCACTCAGCTTTTGTAGTGAGCTTCCGCCCTCTGATGGTTGGTGCTGCATGAGTGGTCTCTTCCACTCCATGAACTTCCTCTTGTGGTTGATCCACATCCTGAGGCTCATCCTTAGGAACTAATAGCTCCTCATCTACATGCAAGTGTGGCTCCCTCTCAAGTGAACACTTCATGGCTTTCTCCTCATGAAATTTGACATCTCGTCGCACAACAGTCTTGCAACTGTCTGGCAAATACACACGAAAGTTGTGGGGTGTATCAGTGTACGCCACAAATATCCCAACCTCTACAGTCGGCTACAACTTCTTCCTGGCATCCTTCGTCACATGAATGTAAACAGGTGAACCAAAAATCCTCAAATGGGAAATATCAGGTCTCTTACCAGAAAACGCCTCCTCAGGTGTACTCATGCCAAGTATCCTGTGAGGACAATGGTTCTGCACATATACTGCAGTATTGCATGCCTTAGCCCACAAGTGTATGGGAAGGCCCTGATCATGCAACATCACCTGTGCAACAGCCACAATCATTCTGTTCTTCCACTCAGCAACCCCATTCTATTGTGGGTTATGAGGTGCTATGAGCTCTCTTTGAATTCCTTTTGCGCTACAAAAATCCTTGAACTTTCCAGAGATCAATTCACCACAATTTTCGCTCCTAAGAGCCTTCACCTTCTTCCCCGATTCTTTCTCAACCAGTGCCTTGAACTCACAAAACTTTGAGTATGTCTCACTCTTCTTCTGCATGAAGAAGATCCAACACTTACAAGAAAAATCATCAACAAATATCACATAGTACCTATTCTTTGTTGTCGAAGCTACTGAGAAAGGTCCACACACGTCTGTGTGAATTCTCTGAAGGATCATCGTGGCATGACTATCCTTCTCATGAAAGGTGGCTTTCACAAATTTTCCCAAAGTACATCCCTTGCACTGATCTGACTGCGCAAGAGTACCCTTAGGAAGCCCAGTAGAAATATGATGCAGTATCTTCAAAGCTCCATGGTGAAGGTGGCCCAATCTCCAGTGCCACAACTCGCCATCATCCCGGCTCACCACTCCTTCTGTCGTTCCTGCCATTGCTGCACAGCCATCTACCTGCAATTGATAAAGGTTCTTAACTCGAACCCCTATCCTCTGGGTCTCACTAGTTTCCTTACTACGCAAGAAAGCCTTTCCCTCACTAAAGACAACATCATATCCCTTATCTTCTAACATCGCCACAGAGATCAAATTCTTCTTCAATCCTGGAACATGCATCAATTCCTTCAATACGAAGGGTTTACCAAACTCCCTCTCAAAGGAAATGGTATCGATAATGGTCGCACTATATCTACCATCATCCCCCATCTCGATGTGCACTCCAAGATCTTTCTCATCCAGATCAGTAAAAAAATCTCGATCTCCTCTCATGTGAAAAGATGCACCACTGTCAAGAAACCACACTGAACCCATCACACTTGAGACCAAGCATGCAATCAATGAAAAATCTAGCTCAAAATATGAGGCTAAGGCCTCTCCAGCTGCAGATCCAGCAGCCTGCTTATTTTTCTTCTTCTGTGGACAACTAGTGGCATAATGTCCGTGTTGGTGACAGTGAAAGCACTTCACCTTGGACATGTCCTGCTTTTTTCCTTTCGCACTGGATTGAGAAGCTTTCTTGCTCTTCCCCTTATTTTCTTTTGTAGCCAAAGTGCAATTCTCTTCATCAGAGTTCTTTGATGAATATCCATCCCTGGTACTTCGCCTTATCTCCTCTTGCACAAGATCCGACCAAAGTCGCTCCCATCCTGGCAATTTCTCCCGACCATTGACAAAGTCCTGATAGGAATGCCAAATATTCGGAAGCCCAAGGAGAGCCAAGCTCATCAAGTCCTTGTCATCAACAGTAACCCACACACTTCCCAGCTCATCCCTGCATTGGATGAACTTTGTGAGGTACTTGGGCATACTGTCGCCTTTCTCCATTTTTATGTTTCTGAGTTTATCCTTGAGCGCCAACTTCCTCTGGTTGCTCTTTCTTTGAAATAAATCTTTCAAGGCTTTCCACATCAAGAATGGAGAAGCCTTACCATGAAGGTTAGATACTATGTTATCCTTCACACCTTCCAACAGAATTCTTCGACACTTTGTTGTCTTCTTTTTCCATGTGTCAAGTACGACAACATCGCTAGAAGTAGGTTTTGGAATTTCTCCATCTATGAACTCCTTCAACCCATTGTCATCCAGCACTGCCTCCATCCTATCCTTCCATGCAATATAATTCGAGCTGTCATCAAGGGCATACTCCAATCATAATCCGTTGAAAGACATCTCAACTTGGACACCAAGAAAACACTACTGCAAATTTGAATTCCACCAGCACAAAACTCAACTGCTTCAATGTTTTGCAATTGCTCCAATGATCAATATCGCTCTGATACCATGTAGAAATTTGAATAATTGATATGTTATCCACTGAGATTCTCCTGATCACACACTATTTTATCTTCATGCATAGTACAGAATCTCTTCTACCATTGATCATTACATGCGGAAATAAAATCAATTTCATGCACACATTAAAACCATAAACAATCACACATATGAACACAGTATTTCATGGGAAAGATTAAAGCTGAAAACCCCAACTATCTGTATATTATATGTCATAGAGATCATGTAAAAATCATTGTACAAAGCTCCTCACAAGCTCTCAGCACAACCTCCAATTACTACACACTAATCAAGCTATATCTAGCAAAACACATGCTCCAATATTTGCCACCTGATAGCAAGCCTCTATTGCATAATCAATGATGTAGGATGGCTCATTAAATAACTTGAACCACCTGGCTTGTACTGCGCAATCCTCATGGGCTTCTCCAATCACTAGTTGTTGCAAATATGCAATAGTATAGTCACAACTGATAGTTAACCTGCTCTTTCACCTATCTTTGCACTGGTCTCCACTGAAACTGTCCGTGCACTGAAGTTAACTGGTGTATTCTTTAGTTGATTAATGAGTTTATAATTAGTGAATTAATTAATAATTAATTCACACCACTCTTCACTAGTGTATTAATCAGTTAGAATAAATACAACTAGTTCAACTATGTTTAGATTAGTTAACCTGAACACAACTCCATTAACTCCTCAATCAACTCCACCAAACTCTTTCACATGAGTTCTAACTAAAGTATCCATGCAATAGCTCCGCTTAACCCTCAGGAATAGCGTAATTCCTTCTGTCAACTCCTGTGCCACATCTTTGCACTTAACTGAAGTGATCCAAGAGAATAAGATAATGTTTATAGTCCAAATATTATTAAGAGCTAATAATATTTGACATATCTATTTTTAGACTGGAAATCTAAAAACAGATTCTGTCCAATATGTCTAAAAATAGAAGTCCATCTATTTTTTCTGACTTGACCAACCATCCACAAATAGCATCCTGCAACTCATAGAATATGATTCATATGTCTAAAAATAGACATAGTCTAAAAATAGACTTTGCGCCAAAAATAGCCTGAGAGCCCACTTAGTGAAGGCGAATTCTTCCCACTAAGCTCATCATCTTGTTGCAATCTCAACATTCTCAGTGCATTCCCAAGAGATTTTACAAGGACTAGTGAAGTAATAGGCCTACTAAAGGTCAGTGGAGTCGCCAGGTGGAAGATTTTTAGCTTTTTGTGAAGGTAAAATTGTTTTATGGTTCCATCACCATGTTTATTATGAAGCCAATATAAAATATTTTTGGGTTTTTTCTGATTTTCTATGGTTGTTTGAAAGAATAATGAGTCTATAAGAGCTTTCTAAGCAACTATGTACTCAGTGGTCCCACCGTGATCACCATTATGTTGGTGATGAGGGGGGATAATCACTGGATATTCTTGAAGACAAGGTATTTCTAGAGTCCTAAGGTGTGCTTAGTTTGTCACTAACTCAGAAAGGTCCCACCGTGATCGCCATTATGTTGGTGTGAATAGTGGGATAAGTCCACAAGATGATATCCTTAAGGTATTCTTTGTCAAGCTAAGGGTCTAAAGATTTTTTAAGAAGTATTCAAGCAACTATGAACTCAATAGGCCCCATCGTGGTTGCCATTATGTTGGGGTCCTGTGTTTTGCTAGATTGGCCAACCAAAAGACAAGGCAACATCAAAACCAATCTTTAGAGTTCTAGGATCTATTCCTCCTATTCTCAGAGAGGGATCTCTCAAATTTTTTGCAAAGATATATCTTGATTTCTTTTAAGTATTGATTTTAGACTAATTATTAAGTGCAAGTGTTTGTTTGATTTGTTTGTTTGGTTGAATTGGCACAACAGAATATGAAAGTTCTATGCAGTATAAAAAGAAAGAAGAAGTGTCAGATTCATTGGGCAATGGATTCAAGAAGAAGTAAATAACAAGCTCATCAATGGATATGGGATATCAAAGGGAAAATATAACTTGGCCACAGGATCCTTTAGTTTTGTGAATGAGATGGACATTAATGATTTTGAAAGAGAGTTTGAATTCTCAACAAAGGGAACTTAAAAACATAACTTGAACATAAAGAGGTATTTGATAGACAGGGCTAGCCATGAATTCTACAGACCACACTTTAAGCAAATAATGATTTTAAGACAACTTTTAAAATGAAATCTAAGATTCGGGAGTACATCCTATTTCCTCAAAAATTTTAATTCAAATGAATTAGAAAACATGAAAGATTCACTGATAACTACAGTTATGGAAGAGGGAACGCCTAAACATCAATGATTACAACTATAAAGACCTTTGAAACAATTATTTAAGCAGGAAAAAAGGGTATGATCAAAACAGACCTCTTTGGCAAACTATAAACAATGGTACTTCAAAGGGAGACTTCCAAAACAGCCTTCAAGTGGCAGCAGACAAGCAGGGAAAACCATAAATCATGCTGGAGCCAACTATTTTAACTATTTGAGAAATAAATGAGCATAAGGGTTCAAGAACAGTTTTAAAATATGTTCTTTTGTTTGCAATAACTGTCCAGCTATCTTTAGTCTTAATGTTACTGACTGAGATTTGATCTGGGTATTCCTTTGAGGCAGAAGGCTGCAAGGTGGCATTTTGGTAGCTGGGGGATTCAATTAGCCCCTATGATGTGGCAGTGGAGGATTCTTTTTCTGATATTTTTCTCTGTTTTAGTTTAAAACACTTTGATTTTTTCTTGAGCTGATTTTAGGCTTAATTAAGCCTTGATCTTCATTTCCGGGCCTTCACTCTGTTACACTTTGTTGTTTTTTTTTCGCTTGCACAGGTGGCTGTCCGTCATAGGAGGGTTTCTTCGAGGGTCAGGGATCATGATCCACTGATTTAAATATGAATTTGCAACCTGCTGGTTCCTTTCTTCGTTGATTTTAAGCCACAGAATCGTCACCATGTGCTCATTTGGTCACCTGTCTGTGACTGTGGAAGTATACAGAACAACACCAGTAAACCCTTCAAAACACAAAACTTATTATATAACCCTGTGATTCGTGGTAAAACTGTGTTTCAGAGGTTAAATGGAGGTGGTGGAAATGCTTGAGGATGGATGAAATGCAGTGACGGAGGAAGAAATCCTAGCAGATCAGCTAACCAGGCTTAATTTTGAATTTGGCACGAAATTGGAGAAGGTCGGTTTCGGAAAACCAACAACGGTTTTTGCATTGCATTTGGGGGGTAGGTGGTATTTTGCGGATGGAGTATGATACGATACATCGGTCGACACATGGATTTTCAATACCACCTATTTCGCAAAAAAATTGAGCGTTAAACTTTAGGCGTAGAAGTTTTGCGATATGCAACGTCATCCATTGGATTGGAGGAACCAGATCCAACGATGCGGAAAGAGCATGATGGGAAAGTTGTGCAGATGAGAATGTAGTGGGGGCCAGGTGTCATAATTAGATTGGGTGGGCTTGGTATATGGTGGATGGTAGGCCCCTGTGGAACTGGGTTATCGGGTTTAATTCCGATCATCCGATCTTTCTGATGGACGGTCAGGATTAAGAGATAACACAGAGGTTTTGAAAGTGATAAAGGGAAAGGCAAGTGAATGGGCGGAAAGATGGGGGCCCGATGGCCATTGATCTGTAGAGATCAAAGGTCCATATTTTCTCAGGAATATAATGTCGGGAAAAGGAAAATAGAGGAAAGGTAAGGTTATGATGGGGTTTTAGGCCTTTTAAAGCCTGACTATGGGGCTTCAGGTCATATGAGGGAAGGGCTTAGGGTTATAAGCTCTCAGGGGCTTAACACCTTAATAGTACCAAAGACCATTTTTAGGCTTAAAATAAGGATTTTAAAGGCCAAATGGGGGTTTCGATAGATGAAAGAAGGGAATTTAAAACCAAAAAAGGGGGAAATATAAGGTTTTAAAAGGGTTTTGACACTTTTTTTCCGAATTGCATAAGTTTTGTTTGAAGAATCAATTTGAATTGATTCCAAGGGCATATTGTAGAATATATATCAGTATTGGGTTCTAAAGGATGCCCCGTAAAAATAATTCAACACCCATTAAGCCTTCAAAAGGCTCTACTATGAATCATGAAGATGAAGAATTGCAACATGATCTATCAAAATTATAAGAGCAAGTGCAACAAATTTCACTCTCGCAAAGAGAAAAAAAAAATTAAATGGAAGTTTTGAAGAAAGGCGTGGAAGCTAAGATGGATGACATGAAAGACAACATGGAAAACATGAAGAATGATCTAAAAGCAGACATAGAAGGTTTGACAAAATTGATACAAGAAATGTTTCCTAATGGTGAAAAGATAGTAGAAGAACCTCATGATGAGAACAAAATAAATGTTAATCGTGATTTCATAAACTCTAATGTTGGCGGGAAGAACCACCATATTCCAAAATGGATATGAGGAAGTTTGATGGAAAGGATCCTGTAACATGGATACTACAGATGGAGCAATATTTTGATCTCCATAATGTGCAAAACACACAAAAGGTACGCATTGCAACTTTACATTTAGAACAAAATACATTTGTATGATATCGATGGCTTTTCTCCCGTAAAAAAATTGTCACTTGGTCAATTTTTACGGAGGAAATGATAGCACATTATGAGGATACAAAGAGCAACACCTTCTTTGGCCAATTGATAAATCTCAAACAAAAGGGTTTAGTGGGGCAGCACATTGAGGACTTCCAAAAATTGAATATAAGGGTAACTGATATTCCAGAGGAACACATGATCGATCTCTTCATAGGCACTTTAAAGGATAACATCCAACATGAAGTTCTTGTTTTGGAATCGGATTCATTGGAGAAGGCATTCAGGTTGGCAAGAAAAGTTGAATGTAAAATAATGGCGACAAGGAAGCCTACCACTCAATTCTATAAAGAAGGAAGTGTTGCTACGTCTAGATTTCCACAACCTACAAGGTTGATACCACAAAAATTGGAAGAAAAAAGAGCAAAAGGGCTTTGCTACAGTTGTGATAGCAAATACACTAAAGGTCATAAGTGTGCTGAGAAGAAATTATTTTACATAGATTGTGAAGAGGAAGAAGAAAATGAACAAGAAGATGATATACACCAGGAACCAGCCCTAGAAGAGGAAGAAATGAATTCGACCATATCGTGTAATGCACTGGCAGGAATTACCACTCCTCAAACTCTCAAGATAGAAGGACATATCAAGAAGAAAAAGGTAATAGTGTTGATTGATTCAGTAGCACCCATAATTTTATTCATTGTAAGGTAGCCAAGGAATTAAATTGTTTCCTATACCCAGCACCAGAATGTCAAGTGATGGTTGCAAATGGAGGAACTATAAATTTCTCTGGGAAATTCCATAATATCAAGCTAACCATGGGGGAATATGTATTGACTAGTCCAATGATTTCCATTCCTATGGGAGGTGCTGATGTTGTACTAGGAGTATAATGGATACAATCTTTGGGGACAGTAGCTTTTAATTTTCAAGAACTTTTCTTGAATTTTTTTTCAAAAGGAAAGGAATTTGAATTATGGGGTATTGCGGGGAAGCCGGGAAAGATAAATAGCTCTAATGTCATGACAAAGCTTCTAAAAAAAGAACAATGAGGCATCATTGCACAATTATGCTCACTAGAAGTTCCAACATCAAAATCATCTATTTATGCAGATCTCCAACAAGTCTTCGACAATCATTCCAAGGTGTTTGAAACTCCCAAAGGACTCCCACCTATTCGTGATCATGATCATGCTATTCATTTTATTCCAGGAAGTGTTCCTCCAAACATCAGGCCTTATAGATATCCTTACTTCCAAAAGAGCGAAATTGAACGTATGATTGCAGAAATGTTAGAGGCGGGTATAATTCAACCTATTCAAAGTTCTTTCTCTGCTCCTGTAGTATTGGTACACAAGAAGGATGGATCATGGCGAATGTGTTCGAATTATAGGGAGCTCAATAAGCTCACCATTAAAGATAAATTTCCCATTCCTGTGATTGATGAATTATTGGATGAATTACATGGAGCAATTTATTTTACCAAGTTGGATCTTCGTTCAGGATATCATCAAATTAGACTGAAGACTGAAGATATTCCAAAAATAGCATTTCGAACTCATGATGGTCATTACGAATTTTTGGTCATGCCTTTTGGCCTTACCAATGCACCTTCTACATTTCAAGGGTTGATGAATTCCATTTTCAAACCCTTCCTTAGAAAATTTGTGCTGGTATTTTTTGATGATATACTAATCTATAGTAAGTCTTGGAAGGATCATGTTGAACATGTTGACAGGGTGCTCAAACTATTGCAGGAGAAACAATTATATGCAAAAAAATCCAAATGTTTCTTTGGAGTACAAGAGGTGAAATATCTGGGTCATATTGTATCTCACGAGGGTGTTAAAGTAGACCCTAACAAAATTAAAGCCATTAAGGAATGGAAAGTCCCCACAACCATAAAGCAGTTGCGAGGATTTCTCGGGTTAACAGGGTATTATCGCAAGTTTGTTAAGAATTATGGGAGAATAACAGCACCTCTAACAACATTATTGAAGAAAGATGCATTTTTATGGACTCCTGAAGCAACTAAGGCCTTTGAACATCTTAAAGAGGCAATGTGCCTAGCACCGGTCTTAGCTACGCCAGACTTCACAAAAACCTTTATTGTGGAATGTGATGCCCCAGGAAATGGAATTGGTGCAGTTTTAATGCAGGAAGGAAGACCCATTGCTTTTGAAAGTCGTCCAATCAAAGGAAAGTATTTACAGAACCCTATTTATGAGAAGGAAATGTTAGCAATACTACATGCACTAAAGAAATGGCGAACTTACCTAATGGGAAGACACTTCAAGGTAAAAACTGATCATGATAGTCTTAAACACTTTTTGGAACAAAGACTATCTTCAGAAGAGCAGCAAAAATGGGTCACAAAGATGTTGGGTTATGACTTTGAAATAATCTACAAGAAGGGAAAGCTTAATGTTGTTGCAGATGCACTCTCAAGAAAGAATGAAGAGGTGGAAGCATTGCTTTGTGCCATTTCTATTATCCAACCAGATTGGATAACTGAAGCAAGAGATGAATGGAAGAAGGACAAAGATGTATGGACACTCATTCAAAAGTTGCAGCAAGATCCTAGTACATCCGATACATTTAGTTGGAAAAATGATTCCTTATGGTACAAAGATCTCTTATATCTTTGTAATAATTCCCAACTAAAACAAAAGATTCTTTTGGAATTGCACACTTCTCCTTTAGGAGGACACTCAGGATTTTTAAAAACTTACCAAAGGGCGAAGAAAGAATTTTTTTGGGATGGCCTTAAATCTGATATTCAAAAATTTGTGGCGGAATGTTTGGTTTGCTAGCAGAATAAAGTGGAGACAATTAAGACCCTGGGATTTCTACAACCTTTATCCATTCCAAGTCAACGTTGGGAGGAGATTTCAATGGATTTTATCACAGGTTTACCTAAGTCCGAAGGAAAGAATGTCATCATGGTGGTAGTTGATAGACTTACCAAGTATGCACACTTTTGTGCATTATCTCATCTATTTAAAGCAAGTACAGTTGCTACTACATTTATGGACAGAATTCAAAAGCTACATGGAAGCCCAAGGGTTATTGTGAGCGACAGAGATCCCATTTTTACCGGAAATTTTTGGACGGAGTTATTTTCTTGTTTGGGTACTCAATTAGCTCATAGCTCATCTTATCATCCTCAATCTGATGGTCAAACTGAGATAGTAAATAAATGTTTGGAAGGATATCTTCGTTGTTTTGTATTTTATAAACAAACACAATGGGTCAAGTGGTTACCTCTCGCTGAATGGTGGTATAACACTTCCTTCCATACTGCAGCAAAAATGACCCCATTTATGGCACTTTATGGATATCATCCACCATCCATCAAATCATCTTTAAGGGAAAATTTGAAGGTTCAAGCAGTGGAAGATCACATCGAGCATCAGCAAGAAGTTCTCCAACTCTTAAAGGATAACCTGAATTTGGCACAAAATCGAATGAAACAACAGGCAGATCAACATCGCAGCGAGATAAGTTTTGATGTAGGAGATTGGGTATTTTTACAGCTACAACCATATAAACAAATGTCCCTCAAGCAAGCTAAGAAGGATAATAAATTATCGCCAAAGTATTATGGTCCTTACAAGGTGTTGCAGAATATTGGTACTATGGCATACAAATTGGAGCTTCCTGCTTCTTCGCCAGTGCATCCAGTTTTCCATGTTTCTTGCTTAAAGAAGGTTATAGGTGAAAATCTTCCAGTTCAAACAATATTGCCAGAACTTGATGAGGAAGGAAAAATCATATTGGAACCTAAAGCGGTCACGGAAATAAGAACTTGACAACTACGGAATCAATCGATTTCAGAGTATCTCATCATGTGGAAGAACTTACCCACTGAAGATTCTACATGGGAGGATGAGAAGTTTATACAGAAGCACCTAGAGCTACTCAAGCGTTGAGGACAACACTTTTTTGAAGGAGAGGGGTATGTTAGGTCCCTATATTACTAGTATAGTCCCTTATTGTTATTAGTGTAACCCCCTTATTGTTATTATTGTACCCTTGTAACCCCCATTTTGTTATTATTGTGCCCTTAAATTATTATTGTTAGGTGGGCTAGGTTTACATTGTGGCCCACTAGGATTACATTATGGCCAGATGGACTCCTATATATAGAAAGGAGGTTTTGTAAATTGTATCATTGAAGAATTGTTCATTTATGTAATGTATTGAAGGTTGCCCCCTCGAAGTGGATTATTTCTAAGGCATTGATATCTCTTTTCTTCTATTTTTGGAGCTGGTTACACAACACAACATCATTTTTTACAACATTTTTAGAAAATTTAACATTGACATGTTGTTATGGCATCTGTTGTTACAACATCCGTTGTTACAACATCTTCTTCTAAATCCATTGTTACCTATGTTTGTGATTCTAATTTTTTTTCTTGATCCCCCATGTTTTATATTTGTAGAGAGCCCTCAACTAAAGAACTAAGCCAAAGCATAAATGTAAGGAATTGAGAGGAATTAAAAAAGGAATTTAGAGGAATTTATAAGTCTAAACATTCTCCTTGAACATTTAATCATATAATAATCACATATACATATAAATGAACCTCTAAAGTCAACAAAATATATCCAAGTACATCATAAAAAAAACAATCTAAAGATTTCTAGGCATTAAATTAAATAGGTTGTTCAATTTCTAACTCAGTAGTGAACATAACTTTGTAGAGGGACGTCAAGGATATTGATACTCAATCTAGCTCTTCCCAATGTCCTATATTATTCTTAAATATACACAAAAAATGACTATGAAATTAAAAGAAGAACTAGGAAGTACACAATTATTGTCATGAACAAAAACTAGAAGCCTTTGATTATATCCAAGTTGAAAGCATTACAACAATATTACAAAAACTTGCTCCATGTATCAACCCTTTCCTATTAAAAAATAATGTATATATAGAGTGTTTTACAAAATATCCTCTCTCTTAGAATATTTACATTCAAAGTATTCTCTTTTTTTTTAAGGAATGGTTATATTTTTATTAAACAATCTAGATTCTGGCAAGAACTGTTGCATTCAAAAGTAACAACAGTTCCATAGCCCTCCAAAAATTCTTTGACCATATAAAGTGATATTTTATAGTTTTCTTCTCCAAATTTTCTACATCATTTTCCTTATACATTCTCCAAAAAACCCCATTAGTATTTACATATTTTCATAACATAAAAAAACTTTTTCTATATGTTAACTAGTGAGTTTCTTCTTACTCACAATGTTTGTTTCTTCAATATCAGATGATTTTTCTTCCCCTTACAGACCTGCATCCTCAGAGTCATTCTACTTAAACTCTTGTTGGATCTCCAATTGTATTATGAACCTCAGAGGGGGGGTTCCCTGCTCGTCGCATGATGCTTCATTGTCACCTTCCTCCCTGATGTCAAAGACTTCTTTCAAAACTGACACAACCGCAATCTCCACCTTCTCTTTTGAATTATCCATCTTTCGGTCAAGATTCACTATCTTTGACATGATTACCTTTGTTGTCACCTAAACGTTCTCCACATATTTCCTCAAGACTTCTAGCTGACTAGTGAGTTTATTCTTACTCATAATGTTTGTTTCTTCAATCTTTTCCAACAATAAATATATTATTTGCATATATTCATTACATTGATTGCAATAAAATTCTATGGTTTGGGTCAAGGTCCTTGTTTTGAGACCATTAATACATTCTTGTATGGTAATAAGGGAATATCCAAATATTGATAATTGTGTTATTCCTTCAATTTTTTCCAACCTCAGCCCATCATCTAACATTTGAAGTACATTCTGACTACTAATCTCTCCCTTGATTTCAACAAACTTTGTCTTTTCCCCTACCTCTCTCTTCAACAATATTTCATATTGGTCTTCTGTTACCATCTGACCATATGAATTCTTAAATGATGGAAGACCTCTCTCTTGAAAAATAAAATAATTTCAGTAGAAATTATTAATTTTCATAAAAATATTTTCAAACTTTTCATTTTTCTTCAACACTAAAGTTTTCTTCAGAATAAAATGGCAAACGATCAATAAAATGGTGGTGGGTGATAGTTATTACCGAAAAATAGGAATGGTCTTTCGCGTGGGGGGGGTAGGTGGTAAGTTTTAATGAGTGAGGGGGGGTGGGGTGCAATTCATACATCATTGCGACGTTGCAAATTTTTTTTTGGAAAAATAAATTTGTGTGTCCCCCCCCCCCCCCCCCCCCCCCCCGCCTCCCCATGCTCTATTAAATGTTGATGCGGTAAGCGGGGGGATGTAATACAACAAGAGTCGTCAATCACTGCGAAGAGAAAATGAATGATAGTTTTTGTGTGGAAATTTCAAATTTTATTTATTTAAATAAAACAAAATAATATATTGTGCCATTATAAATTTTCACGTAATCTATTAAAAAATGTAATAAAAAAAAACCTTTAAAATTTGAAATTTTTAATGTAACAAGAAAATGTTACAACACCCCAAGTGTTGGTGTAGTGTTGGGAGGAAGAAACACCTATTTCATTAGGGGAATTTTGAGGTCTAAAATGGGCCTCCTAAAAAAATTATAAAATAATAGTGGAAATAATAAAATCAGATTAGATTACATCATCAACTTTTAGAGGAAAAAAGGAAAAACTATTTCTTCAACTCGTATTTTCAACTTATCTCCCTATTGGTTTACTCAAATTTTGAGCGAGAAAACTTGTTTGATGCAAAATTTTATTCCTCATCCAAGGAATACCTATGCTTCATACTTTCGATGGACCCCGCTAAGCGAAAAAATGAGAAATACATGAAAAATGTGTTTGCAATCATGTTGTTTCATGTATTTCTCATTTTTCATGGAGTGGGGTCCATAGAAAGTATGCAACATGGGTACTCCTTGGATTAGGAATTAAATTTTGCATCCAACGAGTACTCTTGCTTGAAATTTGAGTAAAACCTTAAGGAGATAAGTTGAAAATACAAGTTGAAAAAGTCGTTTTATTATTTTATTATTTTTTATATTTTTACTTTTTTACCCTAAAAATGGTGAATCATCCCCCATGGTTGACATCATCATCTTGAATCCTATTGGGTCTTATAAATTTTATTTTGGTTGTACATTTTTCTTAGGAGGCCGATTTTAGACCTCAAAAGTTCTCTAATGTGGATTCCCACTTTCAAGTGTTTACAAGCAAGATGAAATGGCTCTCTACCCCCTCAATTTTTACAGCATCTACTATTACAAGGTCCACTACAATGGTCATTGTTTCAGTAGTTTCAACAATATGAGTTGTTATATCATCATCTTTTACAACAATTTCAGAATTTTTAACAATAATGGGTGTTACACCATCAACTGCTACAACATTTTCAGCATATTTAACATTTACATGTTGTTATGGCATTTGTTGTTACAACATATGATGTTATATCATTTTTTTTTTAATCCGATGTTAATTATGTTTGTGCTCCTCAATTTGTTTTCTTGATCCCCTAATTGTTGTAGTGTTTGGTGGAAGAAATACCTCTTCGTCTTCCCACTTTCAAGCTCTAACAAGCAAGATTAAATGGCTTGTTGTTACAACATATTCTTCTCAATCCATTGTTACATATGCTTGTGCTTCTCAATTTTTTTTGTTGATCCCCCAAGTGCTGGTGTAATGTTAGGTGGCAGAAACACCTATTTGGTTTCCCACTTTCAAGATTTGATAAGAAATATGAAAATTTATTGAGATGAAGTATTTTTTGTCTATGATTAGTGAATGAATGAATGTTTTATGTTAATGAATAATTTCTATATGTTTCTTTGTGCACATGACCGTGCTTCATATTATGTAACATATTTTTTATGATAAATTTTATTGAGATGAAATATTTTGTGGATACGAATGATTTTTTTCTCCTTTTTAATGTATCTTAATGTCTTACTTTCAACTATTTCCTATATAGTAGATAGTTTGGTTACTAGGGAATTGAGATTAATGTGAGGGGGGAGGGGTCATGAGAGCTTCCACCTTCATGTGGTTGGCCCTATTCAATAGAGAATAAATTAGGATTTGGATAATCTTGGAGTAAAAACCCTCAATCCAAAAGAGTAACAAAAAATTTAATGTCAACGTTCGAGATGGGATACCCTTGAAGAAAGTAGCAAACAAATACTTTGTAGATTGAGGAGAGAAGCACACAGCACAAACTATATTTTGAGTCATATGGGCTTTGGGGTGGGTCAATGCCCCTTATTATGTAATGGGATGGGATATTTTGTGAGTGTTGGGCTCTTCCCATGGTTTTGGACCTATATAAGGAATTTATATAGAAGTCATAGAGATAGATTTAAGATGTGAAAAGAAGGCAAGTAATATTAAAAGATAGATCTTATGGGATTCATTTGGATTTAATATTGTTTTGATTCTATGTTTAGAGTTAGAGGAAAGGCTCCTACAACTGTGTACGTGGCGACCTTGGGAAGTTTGTATTTGTGTGCACAGACCCCTGCAGTTGTGTGCATAGGGTGGAACTGAATGTATGAGAAATATCTGGCTATTAATGAAAAAAATGTTGAGAGTATCTGAGTTAATTTTTTGTGTTTAACTTTTACTTAATGTTTATGAATGTCTATGTTGAACAAAGGTTTTTATCTGTAATTGAATAGCATAATCTTTTTTATGATTTTTTACTTTTTTTAATGCATGATTAAGTAAGGTCTTTCAATTTGTAGTAAGTTCAAAAGATGTGTTGAAGAGTGGCTATAGTGTTGATAGATTTGATCTGTGAAGAGATGATAAGAAGGAAAATCCCTAAAGCCGCCATGGTCTATCCCTTTGGATGCAGAAACCTAGTTCTAGCATCCCCCTATATTGCCTCGGGAGATACTTCGATCTACACAAGCATATCATTACCAAAAGGGCTGGTAATAGTGGGTTTTTTTGGACTGTGCAGTCACTTTGAACCTGGTTCTAGGCCCTATCAAGCCAGAAAATGGTTTTGTTCCCTAGTTTTATTAATGGAAGAAGATTAAAGTTATACAAAGACAACTCTGTCCCTGGCAGTTTGCAATGACTATATGGTCAGTGTAGAGTTTTGATGCTTCACACAGCTGGTCCGAAGCATGAGACTTTAACTTGGTTGTAAACACAAGCAAGCATGAATCAAGTGAGTGGGGTTCAGGAGAGCGTGGCTCAAGTGAGCGAGGTTCTAGAATGTGGAAGAAATTTAGTGCACCGAAGTAGTTTCCCTCTTAAGGATGCCTTGCACGACATAAAAGAAAATATATACAGTGCACCATCTTTGTGACTCGAGACAAGTCACAGTTTTGTGTTGGGGGTCTGTTGCAGATGGGATCCCCTCAAAGAAAGCAGTAATGAAAGACTCAGTAGATCGAGGAGTTGAGCATGTAGTGTAGTGTCTATTTTGAGTCATAGGGGCTTTGGGGTGGGTCAAATATCCTTATTATGCAATGGGATGGGATATTTTGAGAACGTTTGACTCTGCCCATGGTTTTGGACCATTATATTATAAATTCCAAACATATATAAGGATTTTAGATAGAATTCATAGAGATAGATGTAATATGTGAAAAGAAGGCAAGTAATCTTAAATGATAGATATTATGAGATGCATTTGGATGTAAGATTATTTTGAGTCTATGTTTTGGGTTAGAGGAAAGGTTCTTGCAAATATGTGTGTGGAGACCTTAGGAAGTTTGCAACTATGTGCGTAGACCCCTACAACAAGGAAAATTTTAGGGGTGAATTTTAAGGGGTTTTAGATTTTGGAGGGGCGAATTTTTTATATAAAACCCCTTTTGTATACTTAGCCTCAAAATTATTTTAAAAATAATTAATTATTATGTTTTATCCCAAAAACATAGAGGCGCATAAAATGTGAAACATTGGATTCACCTCCCTATTTACTGGTTTGGATGGCTTTGGGTTGCATTCGGCCCAAATTTTCTGGGTTGGAGGGCTTTGGAATGGATTTCACCCCTAATTCACACCTATGATGAGGGAAATGGATTTTTTTGGGTTGCATTCCCCCAGATTTACTGGCTTGGAAAGTTAGAGGGTGATTGGAATGGTATTTCATTGATTGGATGAATACGTTGCAGTTGGAATCTGAGAATTTTCAAGAGAATGCTTGTTACAGGGTGTTGGGTGCAGGAATTACACTTAAGCAAACTCCTCAACACTTGATTTGTCAACCTAGGGGATTCGTAAACTTAGATATGAAGCACAGGTAATGCCAAAGATGGTATGAATCTTCATAATATAAATCCCTACTTTATTTAAAGGAAAGATTGCAAAATCAAATCAAAAGAGAAAAAGGAAACTTGAACCATCAAAAATAATCTAAGACTGGAACAAGGAAGTATGCATTTGCAAGAGAGAATTAAAGATAAAAGGAAATCACTCCCACTAATGGTTGTTTAATCCACTAAGTGTGTGTTTTCCTTTAGCAGAGACACTTTAGCAGTCTCGTTAGATGGGCCCTTAAACCTGCTTCTTTAGATGTTTCCTTCTTGCATTAATCTTTCCTGCACTAGTGCTTACACTAGTGTAGGATAAGAGATTTATGTAGAAGGTATAAATAGTGTCTTTACTAAAGGCATTTTACTTCATGCAAGGGCTAGAAATTTTCATAGTTCAGAGCACTCATATCTTGTGGCAAGAAACTGGTTCTTGCACCGAATCAAAGCTTCCTAGACTTAGCATTTAATCCTTGAAATGAGTGTTCAATTATTGCAAGTGCTAGTCTACTATCGAATAAAATTGCACACATAAAAGTGAATGTTTTTTATCTTAAAAAAATGCAGAAATAAAGAAACAATCATTTATCCTGTCATAAGTATTTAAACAAAGAAAGTATATTGCGGAAAGTAGACTAAGAAAGCTTGCTGCATTACACCAACGTGCACTGGTGCAGGATTATTTCACCTTCTTGGACCGAGCGGAAAAACCAATTAAACAGAATTACAGGAAAAGGAAATATCACTCCAACGTTCACTGGTGCAAGTTTGTTTCTCCTGCTTGTACCAGGTGGAAAAAAACCAATTAAATAGAATTGTAGGAAAAGGAAATATCACACCAACGTGCACTGGTGAAAGTTTATTTCTCCTCCTTGGACCAGGTGGAAAACCAATTAAACAAAATTGCAGGAAAAGGAAATACCACACCAACGTGCACTAGTGCAGGTTTGTTTCTCCTGCTTGTACCAGGCGGAGGAAAACCAATTTAAAATCAAATGCAGGAAAGTAAATTGCAGAGAAAGAAAATGTATCTACTTCACACAACGGATCCATTTTCACTCAGACAGGAATACAATGTGTTGAAAGTTAAATCACACTTTGACAATATAAACTCAAATTACAAGAAACAGAAAATGGTGTAAACGTGCTGGGTTGGCTGGGCCCTAGCCAACCAGCGCATTTCCCTTTTAAATAAAAATTCTGCTCAGTAACTTGATTGATTCATCAGCTTAAAGATAGAAACACAATTTCTGAAACATGAGGCGAAGCTCCCTTTTATTAATTCATTGAGGAAAATAAATGCATGAATACATTGTCCAGCCCAGATTCGGGCGATAACAAAATAACATGTTACTGCCTCTCTGTTCTCTTTCTTCTATCAAATTTTACTCAAAAACTTATCCTGTAAGTCATATTTACATTTTACATTATATAGATCTGTTGGCCAAAGGTCGAAACAGATCATTCAACTGATTACATAACCATCACAGAATTTAGCATTCGGCCTTAAAAATTAGGCAGCTAACAAAACTGGTCGTAGCTAATCTCCAGATTTTCGCCCTTCATGGATTCAGTCTTGGATGCCTTTGGATAAATCATGATGTCTTGGATGAAGATGCTCAAGACAAGGCAGTGATCAAGGAGGTTCGGATCTGCCGCGAAAATCTGTTGTGCTGGAAATGGTGCAAGATTTGATCTTGCACTAAGATCATCAGTCGCAGTAAGTGCTCTAACTACCAAACAAACATAGGAGATATCTGTAACTTACAAATCGTGATTAAAAGTAAGAAACCATGTAATAAATGATTAATAAATGCTAAGTTGAATTAAAAATATGAAAAATGAATTTTATACGAAATATGTCACTATGCTTGGACTAGTGCAAGATGAGGGTGAATAAAAGGGTAAAACAAAGGTAAATGGTTATGATTTAGGAAGGGGAAAATGGTAAAAAGAGAGAAAATTAGGGGCTAAAATCCTCCCATCCCTAAGCTATTGTGTGTCCCCACACAACTCTTTACCTTTCCAAAACCTTCAAAACTTTGAGCATTCCAACTCAATCCTACTCTGGCATACTATCATCAGTCCGCAATGTTTCAGACTTCTTCTTTCTAATGTTCTTCAATTTCTTCATCACCTTTTTAAGTCATCTGAAACATTGCGCAGCACAGTACTTCCACAACCTGACTTCTCCTTTATTTTTCTGAATCTCCGCCATTAATTCTTCTTCACTCTATTCCTTTTCCTCCTATGCTTTATCTACGAGCTGCTCTAAGTTCTACACTTGAAGCTCCAGTTCGACTATCTGAGCAGCAGGAGCTACCGAGTCTTCTTCCTCTTATGTCCTAACAGGGGCTATATCTTCTTCAAGGACCTCAGTATCCCTCAGGGTTTCAGTAAACACTTATTCCTCTTCTTCTTCTTCCAGTTCTTCTTCTTCTTCTTCTTCTTCCGACTCTTCTTCTTCTTGCACTGGTGTAGGAGGGGATTCAACGTTTTGTGGGGACTGTGGTTCTACACTAGGTTCTTCATTCTTTTTCCGGGTCGTTTTAATGAAATCGGCCAACAGAGTGTCATCTTCGACCTCTACAGATTTTGTTGTGTCCGTAAGGACTGATAGAAAATCATCTTCTTTGGGGTTATGTTCATGTACTGGTGGCATCGGAGGAGTTTCTTCAATTGGTGCACCCACTATCTTCTTTTTCTTTGGAGATGGGCCCTTTTCTTTTGTTGATTTCTCGGGCCGTTTCCTTTTTACACTAGTGCAAGAAGGGCTTCCCTTTTCATATTTACTTGGACCCTTTCTTGTACTGGCAGGGTCCCCTGTCTCTTTTCCAGTGGCTTTCTTTTTATGCAGCTATTTTAACAGCGCCTCCCAGGTCATGCCTTTAATTTCCAATTTCTTCTGAATCAAAATATTTATCAGGCCGCAGTGATATAGCTTCTTATTGGCCTGGTCTGCCCATGCACCCTACACACTCTTGGCCATATTTTCCAAGCTCTTAAGAAAAAAATAAGTGAAATCCATCCTCCACCAGACGTGTCGGCCGGATTCAAAATGCTGCAACATCCTGAAATGATACACAAAAGTGAGGGAATATCTCCCTTCGCAGGTTACGAATTTATGTAGGATGAAAAGGAGGTCCCGCCACTGTCCCAACTAGGCGCTGCACAGAATTCCTTTCTTCTATTTTACCTTCATGTCCTTATCAACGACGAAATGTTGTCAGCGCTTCCTCTCGAGCTTCTGATTTTTGAAGTACTGCACACTAGTATTTTGCAAGCTCATCGTTGCTGCTATCGATTCTTTCGTGACCTTAAATTTCAGGGGCCCAATTTTTACATGGCCATTTTTAAAACTCTTTACAAACTGTAGGGCCACTTCATTGTTGTGCCCGTCAAATTTCTGCAAAAACTGAAGAAAGCCTGAGTCTCTCAATAGTGCAAGACTATTACGAAACTCAGCGGTCTGATCTACCTCACTGAGAGACGAAGGTTCACATCGAACAAGCAGAATCACTGATTAATAGTTATGAACAGTCAAAAAATTGCATGCAATACCAGAAAATTTGGCTCTTTATAGATAGGGATCGAACCGTCCACAATCCCTTCTGTCTTATCACCGATCCATTCCACCAAAATAGCCGTGGATGTGCGGAAAGTTTGAAATTGTGCAGAATTGGTACTTATGGTGGCATTCTTAATAGCTAGGTGAGGCAATCATTATAAGTGAAGGACATTTAGGATCATGGAAGAAAGGGTAATTATATCCAAACAACGGTTAAACAATTCCACACTCCTTCATAATTCAAAAAAGAACTTTAGCATTTTTTTAAAAAAATGATCATGATTCTTAACTAAAAACACCTTGTACTTCAAATAATTTTCTCCTAGTTAATATGATAGCACAATTACTCCTTAAATAAGTGAAAAGGCTTCTTGTAAGCTTTCATGATGACCACTTCCCTATGACATATACTTATGAAAAGAACAAATTGTACTATGTCTCTGACAGGGTGCATGCTTGCACCGATTTGTTTACACCACTTAAACTATGTTTTTATGTCGGTACCATTCTGCTTGCATTATTATATAGGACAATATGCTTGCACTCATGCAAGCATATTGTCTGAAAAAAAAAAACAGGGAATTTAAGTAAAATGTAGGCTGGAACTTCTAACATGGCTTCCTCAACTAATACTGAAAATTTGCTTCGCCCTTTCTTGATGCTTCAGAGCATCTTTTTTCTCTTTGTGTATGAGATCCTGCAATGCATTCATGAGGGAAAAAATAAGTGGGAAAGGGAAAATTTTCAGAATGGGAAGGAATTATGTTACGAGGATTCCAGGAATAGTACCACAAGAAGGGATAAACAAAAGTAGGATAGGGAAGAAAATTCAAGGGTAAAGTGGGATTTTTATGAAGCGAGTAGGGTAAATTTAGAAGAATGTAGGAAGGTTAATCATTCTGGGATTTAAAGAAGAAAACTGAGGGAATATTACGAAATGGGATATGATCAAAGACAGAAAAAATTCTCGAAGGTCTGCCTGCACTGGTGCAAGAAAAATAACTTCAGCGAGAATTAAGTGTTACTTGAATAAAAATATCCATGCTAATTACCCCAATGTATAAAGGTTGGTCCTGCTGAACCTAGCTTTACTCGTGGTCGCTAGCATATCTAAATATCAAGCAACATTCTCTTTTTATTAGAAATTTTTGATGTTCCTGCCAGCAAGTTGGTTTTCAAGTTGACCCGTCTGCAATCATGTCAGCGAACTGATTTTCACAATTATAGGAATATATATATATATATTACTTTTTTATTAAAAAAAAAAATTGTATTTAAAAAAAAAAATCAAGAGAAAGAAGGATTCATGTCTTCAAAAGGTTGGTATTACCATTCACTACTACCATCCTGAATTCTTGTTGGACTTGCTGTGTAAAATATTTCTTGGCAAGTGGCTGAAAATACTTCTTTAATCTATGTCCATTTACCAAGAATACTGAATTTTTTCCATCAATAGTTTTAACTTCTACTGCTCCATTCTCGAATACTCGAATCACTTCATAAGGTCCCATCCAACGTGTATGGAACTTCCCTTTAAAAATTTTAAATCTAGAATCATAAAGGAGTACCCAATCACCTGGTTGGAATTGCTTTTTCTGAATAGACTTGTCATGCCACCTTTTGCGTTGCTGCTAAATTAGTATGTTATGTTGAACAACATCTCTACTAAATTCATCTAATTCATTTAATTGGAGAAGACGTTGTTGTTGTGCCTCAGAGAGATCTTGTCCTAACTGAACTGCAGTTCTGAAATATTTTATTTGGAACTCAATTGGTAACAGAACTTGTTTACCATATACCAGCTCATACAGTGTATGTTCCGTGTTATTTCTCCAAGTGGTTCTGTATGCACACAAATATTTGGGTAATCTTTCAGCCCAGTCTTTTCAATGCATATTCACTGTCTTTGTAATAATGGACTCGATCACTTTGTTTGTAGATTCCACCTAGCCATTTGCTTGCGGGTGATACGACATGGATTTCCTATGCAGGATCTTGTATTTCTCCATCACACCCTGTACCAGATTAGAAATAAATTGCAGACTATTGTCAAAAACAATTTCTCTAGGCACAACAAATCTAGTAAATATTTCAGTAAAAATGAAATCAACAACAACTTTTTCTGTAGCAAAAGAAACAGCTTTAGCTTCTACCCATTTTCTAACGAAATCTATACAAACCAAAATATGATTTTTACTTAAGAATGTTGGATTTATTGGCCCTATAAAATCAATAGCCAATTTTTCAAATGGCTCAATCATAACTTGGGGACATAAAGGTGTTTCATTGGTTTGATTAGGCTGGCCCATTCGTTGACAATTGTTACATCGCCTAACATACTGTTTGGCATCCTTAAACAAGGAAGGCCAAAAGCAACCAGCATGCAATACTTTATATAAATTCCACTTATCAGCGAAGTGGCCTCCACAAGGTTAATCATGAGTAGATTTCAATATGTCAAACACTTCCTCCTCTCTTACACATCTACGGATAATCAGATCTGGACCATTGTAAAAGAGATCTCCTTGAATCCAGGAATATGCAACACTTTTCTGAATAATATTCCTCTTTTCACAAACGGACAAGTGAGGTGGTGTTTTCCCAGTGACCAAATAATTAGCAATGTCAACAAACCACGGAGAATCTATAGACATAGAAAAAAGATGTTCATCCGAAAAATCATCATTAATAGGAGTTGCTTCACCAGGATTATCTAATCTAGAAATAAATTCTGCTACAACATTAGATTTCCCTGGTCTATACACAATAGTAACATTAAACTCCTGCAACAATAGCAACCACCTAGTCACTCTACCACTTGTCAATGGTTTGTTCATCAAATATTTAATCGTGGAATGATCATTATGTACAAATACTTCATATCCTGTAATATAGTGCCTTAACTTATTAATTGCAAAAATTACAGCTAAAAACTCTTTCTCTGTAACTGTATAATTCAATTCAATGGAAGACAAATTCTTACTAATATAGTAAATAGAATAGGATTTCTTATTTTCCTCTTGTCCCAAATTTGCACCAATAGCTAAATCTGAAGAATCAGAGGAAATGTTAAAAGGCAGGGACCAGTTAGGTCCTCGGAAAACTGGTGCCTGTACCAAATTTTCCTTCAATGTTTCAAAATACTCTTGGCAAGTTATGGACCAAGAATATTCACTATCCTTAGCTAGAAGTCGGAAGAGAGGGGCAGCTATCTTCGAAAAATTTTCAATGAATCTTATATAATAACCAGCATGTCCTAAAAAACCTCTTACTTCCCTTTGAGTTTTCGGTGCAGGAAGATGCAGGATGATTTCAATCTTTTTCGGATCAACCTGGATACCTTTATCAAAAATCAAATGGCCAAGTACCACTCTCGCTTTGCACATTAATCTACATTTCTTGTCACTCAAGGCGAGATGGAATTCTTGACAACGAAGAAGGACTTTCTCCAAATTTTTGAGAGCTTCCTGAAAAGAATCACCAAACATAGAAAAGTCATCCATATAAATTTCTACAAAATCTAGATCAACAAAAATGGCCAAGACTTCCCTTTGAAAGGTAGTCGGGGCATTACATAAACTAAAGGGGAGCACTTTATAAGCAAAGTTACCCCATGGACATGTAAAATTAGTTTTATCCTGATCTTCAGGTGCAATCTGTATCTGGTTATAACCACTGAAGCCATCTAAAAAAGAAAAATATTTCTTTCCTGCAAGGGTATCAAGCACCTGATCAATAAAAGGGAGAGGGAAGTAATATTTAAGAGTGGCTTTATTCAATTCTCGATAAGCAATAAAAATACACCATCTTCCATCTTTCTTAGGTACAAGTACTAATGGAGAGACCCACTGACTGTAGGAAATAGTATAGATAAAACCAACATCCAAGAGCTTTTGCACTTATTCCTTCACAATATCTCTTAGAGTTGGATTAATTCACCTTTGGGGTTGTAGGACAGGTTGGGTTCATTCCTGAATATAAATATGATGTGTACAAGTTTTAGGAGGGATACACTTCATATCTTCATAGCCCCATGCAAAGGCACATAGATGGTTTTGCAACAAATTCACAAGCTGCTCTTGTTGAGATGAGTCCAAATCTAAACTAATATGAAAGGATTTACCAGGGCTAATCTCAAAAAGAGTAGTGTCAGGATCAAGATTACTCAAGGGAGTGGTCAAATGCAGTGGTACAGAAGAATGAGAATCATGATTATCTTGAAAATATAGGCTGAAAATCTGGCTCAATGGCTCAAAGTTAGGCATAGTGTCTAGATTATTCAGGAATTCTTGAATCTCATCCTCTAGTGAAGACCCAGTATAATGATGGATAAGGGAAATAGACTGAGTCTCCTCATCACTTCTTTGATCCAGCCATAAAGTGTCTCGAAGGTCCTGAATGGATCTGGCATGGGGGTATAAGGTAACTTTCTTCCTAGAATCTCCATGTGAAATATACATATCACCGGAACGACATCCAATATATGCATCAGCCGTAGCAAGCCATGGTCAACCCAAGATCAAGGGATGTCCTCCTACTGGGTTCTTTGGTTGAAGCACAATGAAATCAACAGGATATTCCCAAGAATCTAATGAAATGATCACATCGTCCAATACTCCTTCTGGTTTAATTTTAGTTCGATCTACTAATTTAAGCATAGTCAGAGTAGGGCGAAGATGAGATAACAGAAGTTGATCCATGGTTTTCTTATTCATGACATTAATGGCTACCCCCAGATCTATAAGAACATTAGATACAAGGACATTACCAATATGAACTGAGCCAACAGGGTTTTTAGGATCAGTATATTTTTCCATAGACACACATCCCATCATCAACTCTGCTGCCCTACCAACAAATTGAATGGTTTGGGGTTCCAATCTCTTCCTCTTAGGTTTCTTGAGATAGAGTTCCTTAATAATATTGGTACAAATGGGGATATATTTAATGGCTTGAAGCAAGGGTATCTTAATGAAAATATTATGAAGCTCAGATGCCAAACTAGTCTCAGAAATAGGCTCACTCCTTTCCATTACTAGCCTCTCTGGGAAGGGAGGTTGGTTGGAAGAATATGGCAAGGATTCAGAGGGTAAGGGCTGCTTAGTGACAACTTTTGGAGAATGGTTAAGAGTTTCCTCTTCTCCTTTCTCTTCAACGATCACCATAGGTTGCTTATGATTTTATGATGTTACAGTCCTTCCATATCTTAATTGAATATCATTAACCCCAACTAGAATAGACTGGTACTCTAATGATAAAGGTGGGTTTGTTACATAGATCATTTTCATTTCTTTATTATTATTAGGATTGGGCATAGGTTGAGCAATAAACTGAGGAGGTTGAAAGGGTGGAGGTAAAGGCAACGATGGAGTGGACTGACTCGAAAGTTGAGGCATTAAATAAGGTGTATGCGTAGATGGATATGACTGCATAGGTGGCTAGTAGGAATATGAAGAATGAGTTGGCCCTTTCCAACCTTGTTGCCATGGTTGAGAAGGTTTCCCATGTTGATATTGATTCCCATACTTCCATTGCTGATGAGAGTTAGGATAAGAATATGCATGTGAATTATAACCAAAATAGTGTGGAGAAAATTTAGTAACCATACCTGTACCTACCTGAGGCTAGTTCCTTCTTGCTCCCATAGCATACAAGTATTCAACTTCAGGTTGTCCCCCTGTAAATAAAGCTTTAAGTCCTGGTATAGAGGGACATTTTTCTGTGATATGGTCCTCTGCAAAAATAGCACTCTTATTATTTTCTTTCAGTTTAAGAGGACACTCTTTAGGAGGATGCTTGTCTCTACATTTAGGACAGAAAATACATAATAACTCTTGTTCCTTCATGAGTTTCCGCTGAAATTTTAAGGAGTCTAACTATTTGGTAACAATGTTCATTATATCAATTTTCATGTTTTCCATTTTATTTTCTAGTCCAATAATCATAGCATTAGTAGATTCAGTTTTTCTATTTCTATTTTGAGTTCCTCTACCGGATCTATACTAGTTTCTTGAAAATTTCCTGCATAATTCACAAATTTGATCAAAACATTTGTTGAGAAATGTCACCTTGTCCTAACAGATTCAAATTATTTGTAGCATTATCAGTAGGTCCTCCTAAGAACAAGGTTCTAATAGTGTTGGTATCAAGCATAAGTTTTTACCTTTGTAAAATATACAGAAATATTTCTAGATAATCTTCAATAATTTCATCATCATCTTGTATGATTGTAAAAATTTCATCTTGCATGTCCTGATTTTTGCAATATTCTTGATATTTGGACAAAAACACTCTCTTCATCTGATCCCAAGAGGTTATGGTATTTTCTCCTAACCCCATAAACCAGCGTAAAGTTGAGTCCTTGAGGATAATAGGAAATAATCTTAACTTCTGAGCATCAGTTACATAATCATAACTTATACACAGAATATCAAACTCGAATAAAAAAGAGTCAGGATCCTCATGAACTTTACCATGCAAATGAGGGAGAGCTGATGGTGGAATATTCTTCATTTGTGCCACAGTATCAGGATCCACAATTGGAAACACAAAATTTGATTGTTCCTCACTTAGCTAGTTGTCACCAGTCCCTTCCAAATGATCTTCTTGGTCCACCATTGTTCCCCTTTTAATTGTACCGCTCTCAATAGGCTGATCCACGCCTAAGTTGTTATCACCAGAATCCATGTGGATTGTTCCTGGGTTATGGGTTTGAATTGGATTGGGCTTCCTACTTATAGAAGGAGGTCCAATATGAAAATTGTTTTCAGAATTATTTCAGCCCTTAGTGGGCTTTGAACCCTTACCTTTTCTAGGCGTTCATTTCAAAAGGAAAGTAAAAATGAAAAATAACAAACAACTTCTAAAAAATCTTGTCAGAAATCAATTACACCAGTAAAATTACTTCAAATAAGCTCTTCCAAAAAATACTACAAAAAATAAAGGAAAAATTACCTCTATTTGTATAATCAGAAAATTCTTACCAAATCAAATCGCCTCCCCGGCAACAGTGCCAAAATGTTGGGTGCAGGAATTACACTTAAGAAAACTCATCAACACTTAATTTGTCAACTCGGGGGATTCGTAAACTTAGAGAAGAAGCACGGGAAATGCCAGAGATGGTATGCATCTTCCTAATATAAATCCCTACTTTATTTAAAGGAAAGATTGCAAAATCAAATCAAAAGAGAAAAATGCAACTTGAACCATCAAAAATAATCTAAGACTGGAATGAGGAAGTATGCATTTGCAAGAGAGAATTAAAGATAAAAGGAAATCAATCCCACTAATGGTTGTTTAATATACTGAGTGTGTGGTTTCCTTTAGCAGAGACACTTTAGTAGTCTTGTTAGATGGGCCCTTAAACCTGTTTCTTTAGAGATTTCCTTCTTGCATTAATTTTTCCTGCACTAGTGCAGGATCAGAGATTTATGCAGAAGGTATAAATAGTGTCTTTACTGAAACCTTTTTACTTCATGAAAGGGCTCAAAATTTTCAAGGTTTAGTGCACTCAAATCTTGTGGCAAGAAACTGGTTCTTGTACTAGATCAGAGCTTCCTGCACTTAGCATTTAATCCTTGAAATGAGTGTTCAATTATTGCAAGTGCTAGTTTACTATCAAATCAAATTGCAGACATAAAAGTGAATGTTTCTGATCTTAAAAAAATTCAGAAATAAAGAAACAATCATTTATCTTGTCATAAGTATTTAAAGAAAGAAATTAGATTGTAGAAAGTAGACTAAGAAAGCTTACTGCATCACGCCAACGTGCACTGGTGCAGGTTCATTTCTCCTGCTTGGACCATTCGGAAAAACCAATTAAACATAATTGCAGGAAAGGGAAATATCACACCAACATGCACTGGTGCATGTTTTTTTCTCTTGCTTGTACCAGGCGGGAAAAAACCAATTAAACATAATTGTAGGAAAAGGAAATATCACACCAACATGCACTAGTGCAGGTTTGTTTCTCCTACTTGGACCAGACAGAAAACCAATTAAACAGAATTGCAGGAAAAGGAAATATCACACCAATGTGCATTGGTGCAGGTTTGTTTCTCCTTCTTGTACCAGGTGAATGAAAACCAATATGAAATCAAGTACAGGGAAAGAAAATGTATCTACTCCACACAACAGATCCGTTTTCACTCAGACATGAATACATGCATTGAAAGTTAAATCACACTTTGACAATATAAACGCAAATTACAAGGAACAGAAAATGGGGTAAATGTGTTGGGTTGGTTGGGCCCTAGCCAACCAGCACATTTCCCTTTTAAATAAAAATGCTACTCAGTAACTTGATCAATTCATCAGCTTAAATATAGAAACACAATTTCTGAAACATGAGGTAGAGCTCCCTTTTATTAATTCATTGAGGCAAATACATGCATGAATACATTGTCCAGCCTAGATTTGGGCGATAAAAAAATAACCAGTTACCACCTCTCTATTATCTTTCTGCTATCAAACTTTACTCAAAAAATTCTCCCCTAAGTCCTATTTACATTTTACATTATATAGATAAGTTGGCCAAAGGCCGAAATAGATCATTCAACTAATTACATAACCATCACAGAATTTAGCATTTGGCCTTCAAAATTAGGCAGCTAACAAAATTGACCGTAGCTAACCTCTAGCTTTTCGCCTTTCACGGATTCAGTCTTGGATTCCTTTGGATCAATCGTGTTGTCATGTCTAAATCTTCTCAAGAAAAGGTGGTGATCAAGGAGGTTCGAATCTGCTATGAAGATCTTTGTGCTCGCAATGGTGCAAGATCCAATCCTGCACTAAGATCGACAGTCACGGTAAGTGCTCTAACTACCAAACAAATATAGGAGATATCCGTAAGTTACAAATAGTGATTAAAAGTAAGAAGCCATGTAACAAATGCTTAATAAATTCTAAGTTGAATTAAACATATGAAAAATGAAGTTTATACGAAATATGTCACCGTGCTTGGACTGGTGTAAGATGAGGGTGCATAAAAGGGTAAAACAGAGGTAAATGGTTATAATTTAGGAAGGGGAAAATGGTGAAAAGAGAGAAAATTAGGGGGCTAAAAAAGGGATATGTATCAAGACTTGACAAAGGAAAGATTAATTGAGGACAATGCAACCTTTCAATAAGACTAGTTAACTACAGGGTCGAATAGTGGATCGTGGTTGGTATGCCATCAAAACATGTCCAGTTCAATATAAATTTACTTGGGATCAGGTGCCTTACCATGAACCTATTAATCTGAATGAATTAATTGGCTATGGAGATTACGAAACCATTTTTTATGAAACCTTTGAAGCAAGCTAGGTTGAGCATAGAGCTACGACTTGTTATTTGGTGTCTTCTTGTGATGAAGATGAACTAGCTAAGCTGCATGAATTTCTTGAAAAAATAGATTTTGTCGATTCAAGCTACAAGGGAGCTTATTTGACATCATTGAAATATGGTGTGTTATTGGTGGACTTCCAAGGTTCTAGAGAATCATAACTCCCAAGAGAGCTGGAGGAAAATAATAATGGATGGAAAGAGAGCCTTGCAAAATATGGATATGGCATTGGTAATATTCGAGTGCAAGTCACTTTGGGACATCCCTCTATGAAGACATCAACTTATTATGATTCTTTCTAGATTTCTTAGGGAGAAATTGAGGTTGTTTTGGGAATATGGAAATTGAGGCAGTGGTGGAGAATTAAAAAGAGAACCCCATGATGGGCTTCATTTCACCCTTTGGTATTTGGGCCTGCAAGATCTTTTGCCCATTGAAAATGTTTGCAAGTCTCTGCATGCTGCAGTGAAATATGATCCTCGTCTGTGGAAAACTATACATGTGGAGTATCCTCTAATTGAAAGGCTCACTAATGATTCCCTCTTAAAACTTGTTGAAAGTTTTTAAGGCCAGTTACGAAAATTGACTTTAGTGGAGTGCCTAAAAATTATAGATGGTGGATTGAAGCAAGTATTGGACATCAGTCAAAAGCTTATAAAAGTTAGTATATGTATTTGTTGGTTTCTAATTTTGAGAAATTACAGAAAGATGAATTTGTTGTTTCACTTGGAATTCTAAAGATAAAAATATATTTACTTTATGAATATATATTTTCTTCATTTTGGCATGATTAGCAATGTCAAAGAGTTAGATTCAGTTAATGTAATTGCATGGGTTTCTTCAAATGGAATATTGCTTCTCGTAAAAAATGTTCAAATCAGGTTACTAAATGGATGTGTTTGCATGTGAATTTAACCCCTAGTCTCCTTTAAATACAATGATAAAAGGATAGAAAATTAAAATATTAGAAGCTTATTTTTTGAAGGAAATGTAGGTAAAGTTTGCCCCAAAATTATGAAACATTCAAGGGAGGCACTGTTGCAACTCTTCCATTTGGTATTTCATGTTCTTATGTGTTTGAAATTTCTCTTGTTTCTTGATTTGTATGCTATTATTGCACACACTGGTGGTTTCTCCTCAACTTTCCTTTCATATCTTAAATTTCATTAGATATCTGGAAACATGGGAAGGTAATGAATTTCTGTGAAAATGATGTTGCAAGGAAGGTATTGCGTGTAGGTTTTTCTCATGTTCAGTTTTTCCATTCTTTTCAAAACCATATTGTGCATTGATTGTGAATTTTCTTTTTGTTATCAAGTGTATTAGGTTTTCATCATGCAATTATATTGGTATCTTACTGTAATATTCCAAAAAATTAGCCTTAAGCTAAATGGAATATTATAGTTTGTTTTATCACTAAGTAGGTGAATAAATGGGTAGGAAGACCCATAAGTCTCCTAAGAAACATTAAAAACACTTCAATTGTGAAAGGAGACCTTTTTAGCAGCTAAATAAACCACCTCCAAGTGTGAATAGGGGTTGTACCATGTTGATTCAGTCAACTTTGACCAAGTCAACAACGATGTCATGGAGGAGTGGAGGTTAAGTAAGGACTAACGCAGTTTTGGAGGGAGATGGATCTCATGAAGGAAATGACCTAATTGATTGGGGCCAGGGGAAAGTAAGCTCATATTCTATTTAAGGAAGAGGATGGTAGCCATATGAGCTTATGTTTTGGATTATTATTTTTTGTATGGTCTATTTATGCTTTGCATTCCTTTGTTGTTTAGCAAGGTTGTTGTGTTGTTTAGAACTGGGTGTTCCCAAGAGGGAATCCCACCTCTTTCCTTGAGAGGCCACTTGGAAGAGTATTGTACTAATTTCCACATTGATGTTTTCAGGCCAAGCTACAAATTTCTTCATTAGCACAGTTTCTGCAGGTTATTGTGCTGTGGTGTAGGGTGCAGCAGTGGAGGCATAGATCGGGTGTCTTCAAAGCTATTTTTTCAGTGGAGGAAGGTTTCCATAAATTCAAAGGCCTGTAAAGAAGCCCCTTGGGATTATTTCACACATTTTTCACTAGGCCAAGTAGTATCATCCCCTACAGCGTAGTTTCAGTCTTGATCTGTGTTATTTTAGGGAGGAGTTGCAGGTGTAGTTGCAGTGATTGTTTTGGGAGCATATTTCTTTAGTGGAGAAGCCACTCTTTCATCCAGAGGGTTTGTTGGATGAGGGTTGTAGATTTCTACATCATCTTTAGCCATATATTCTCATTTCTATTGTTGTAGCATATCTTCAGCCCTAGGGCTGCAACTTACATTGGCACATTGTGTGCATTTTCTGGAAACCCTCTTGGGTTGTATCCAAAAGATGATCTAGTGCCTGGATCTATATGTTTAGATTCTATATGGGCCTATATCAGTATTATTGTATCATTTTATCATCTCCAAATATATTTTCCCATAATATAACTGCGATGTAGTAGCTCGCCGACATTTTTGTGTTGCAGCAACATCCCACTTTTGAGAGTGTTTATGTATTGGAGGCTTGTGTGACCAAATTCTATGATTGGTGCCTCATTTCTTTGTACCTATTTGCTACATATATGATCAATAATATGGATTTATATTGGTCTCATGATTTTGTGTGTTAAATACTTGTTGTTGCTTTCATTTTATGAGCTATATTGCTTCTATTTCCAATTTGGAATATTACAGTAGTATCGAAGCATAATCTTGGCTCAACCTATGCATTCAGCCAATATGTCACCATGAAGAGAAGCTCTTCACCAAAAGAGGATATGTACAGAAAAAATAAAAATAAAACTCCATTATTTGGAGGAAGAAAGGAGGAGGAGCTCTCAAAGCTTCTCTTTCAAACTATGCATAATATCAAGGGAGATCTCAAGAAGATCAGAAGAGAGAGAGAATCTCCAAAGGAGTTTGGATCTAAAGCCAACTCTATATTTTCACATGATGAGTGTGATCATGCAGCTACACACTATGATTCATAGCGTATTCATATGCCCAGATCTGCTATGAGGGAGATGGAAGAAGAAGAAATTCCTAGGAGGGAAGCCCTTAGTGATTATCTGCAAGAATATGTATCTCAAACTAAGAAGTTTAGAGATCATATCACTTTCCAATAGTTTTGCAAGATCAAGATGGAGAGGAGCAAGCAGCATGACATGGGTATATTTTTCCTATCTAATTTGGTGGGTCACCAACATGTTCATCTAGAGCTTGGGTGGAGGAGTTACACACCTATTTGCAGCAGCACAAAGTTTCTGAAGATGAAGCCATCAAGGTTGCAGCGCTGCATTTTGAAGGTAAGGCCTATGCTTGGTGGATATTTGAGTATTTTTCATTAATAAATGCAAATATTTCTTCCTGTGCAAATTTCACTAAGATATTAGTGGAAAGTTTTGATGGAAAACATTCTGAAACATCATTGGTGGAACCAAACAAACCAAAACAAGCAAACCCTTTGCATATGATGGAGGAACCTATAAACTCAAATCCACTTCATAAAATTGTTGAAGAGGCTTAATATTGCATAATACTCTGATAGAGGCAAGAAATCTGCCCATATTCTTGAACAAGAGTTCATAAAGATCCCTTTTCCAAAAGAGGATCCTCTTATTGAGAAGGTGACTCCCATTTATATTAAAGAAGAAGAGAAGGATGGGGGCAACAACACCGTCATATCTAGAGCACATCTAGCACCTCATGCAGAGGTAGATGGAGCACTTGCTCCAACAAGAGGGATTCTTGTCTCATTTCAAGGAATTCCCCAAGATCTCATATATGGAGATCAAGGCACAATCAATGAACAACATGATTATGAAACATTGCAAATGAAAGGATAAGGTAGGGAGGAAGGTCAACATCACTTGATGAGGAGCACACACCCCTATCTATTTCAGAGAATTAATGCAAAGAAGAGGTAGACTGATTGGTGCTGTGAGGGAGGGGACAAATTTTTCCATCCATATGTACGATCTACTCTTGACATTGATGTCTCATTACATGGAGGCATTCCACTGGGGAGACCACCAGATCAGGAGATGATGAGGAATGCTTCACATTAGATAGCACCACTCTTAGATCCCAGAGGGCTGGATACTTTGGAGGGGTCTATTACAGTACAAAGAGTTTGGGATAGACTTAAGAAGGAGGGAGACATTCTCCCATTTTCAGCATCACCCACTCTCACTATATGTACTGCGCTAACATAAGTTGTCGCAGTGATGGGGGATGGCACCTTCATGTTGTAAGGGAGCTACTCCATGGATTTGGAGAAACAGAGGGTACTTCATTTGAGGAAGGAATCCTTCATACATTGGAGTAGATGGAGGCCACTCATGCTTACATTGGCCAGGATCACGAGGTTCTTTTTGGATGGTAGCTTCTCATGGGAGGCCAACTTCCAAAATACACCACTTCTATTTAAGCATAAGCAGCTGCATGATGGTCATGGTAGCACTTTAGAGCATTAATTTTGCATAGGGGATGTCAAAGGAGAATACATCAGCATGTGGGGAGCTTCACATTTCAGATCTTCAGCGTTGTCTCTTAGGAGGATTGATCCATATTGGAGGTCTCAACTCTTGGTAGAGCACTCCAAGGATCTTGGTGATTGCATGATTCTTGATGACCCAGAGGGAGATGATAGATACATGGTGGTTGATGAGGTCATATATTCTTATGGCAGAGTATTTTTTACTAGATTTTCTGAGCTGAAGAGGAAGCTACTACATGCATCACATGTGGACTTTCTTTCCATGCACTTGGATGCATTTCATTCTTTGATGGAGGAGTTGACTTGGGAGGGAATATAATAGGATATATATATATCAGCATATGGAGAGATGCATAGGCTGTATGGTGATGGAGAGGATGTCACAGTCACTTCCCTATTCATTGGGGGTGAGGGAGATTTTCTAGTTGAGCCATTTCAGCTCAAGGACCAAAGTACATGATGGAGAAGGTACAATTTTGCATTATGATTTGTACTTCTTTACTTTATATGAGAAACATGTTGTACCAAGGAGGATTATCCCTTCTTAGATATTATATTATGATTTACTTGAGGCCAATTGCAGCATTGAGGTTGGATATCCTATTGGTGGTTTGTGGGGGAAGCCACATGATTCTTGGTGTGCACCATTGAAACCACATTTTACCTTCATGATCCTATCTTATAGGATGATTGTGGAAGAAAAAAAGTGGCTAGAAAAGAAATTGTTTTTATTTTATTTGAGGTATGCTGGGGATGCACTGCACTGGTTTCATGTGTGGAACTATTATCCACTTTCCGGTTGTCATACGACAACTTGTTTTCATTGGTTTTTACTTCCATATGTTGGAGATGTTCTCATGTTTACGGAAAGCTTTGTTTGGAGAGTGGCACAAGATTTGGAGGTGCCCATTGGGGGTATGATTCTCCCTACTTTCAATGTTGCATGTTTCAGGAGAAACAATGGGCAAACCATGATTGCCATATTACATCTCTTTTCTTCATGTGGGAGGAGCCATTTGGAGAAATTGAGTTTCTGGAGGAGGCACTTCATGGCTGATTTATTTGGTGGGGTAGCTTGGGCCATACTTGGAGGCCATGAAATTTCAGCCCAAGATTAGCAGTAACCCCATACATACCATAAATGGAGAGAGAAACAACTTGGGTGGAATAATTTAATCTCTTCATACATCCCCAATACGTTTCATGAACTGGGGGTTGAGGATTCTTTTGATGAGCTACCTAGAATGGCTCATTTTATTTGGATGATAGCATGGGTTTGGGAGTTTCTCATTTGGAATGAGATCCCCCATGCTTGTCATAACTCCTATCTTGAGGGAGGCAAGAAGGTTTCCACTTACACCTTCCACCTTTTCATGATGTGAGCCATTTGGTTTTGCATACTTGGGAGGAAACATTGGAGGGCAGATTTATTGCAGATTATTTTGAGCAGTGGCGGGGACTATTGATGAGGAGGTCACAAGAGGAGGAGGGGAGGAATTTTTCTCTCCTTATATATTTGCTTTAGGACAAGCAACATTTTGGAGGGGAGGACTGTAATATTCCAAAAATTTATCCTTAAGCTAAATGGAATATTATAGTTTCTTTTATCACTAGGTAGGTGAATAAATGGGTAGGCAGGCCCATAAGTCTCCTAAGAAGCATTAAAAACACTTCAAGTGTGAAAGGAGACCCTTTTAGCAGCTAAATAAAGCACCTCCAAGTGTGAACAGGGGTTGGACCATGTTGATTCATTCAACCTTGACCAATTCAATAACGTTGTCATGGAGGAGTGGAGGTTAATTGAGGAATAATGCAGTTTTGGAGGGAGATGGATCTCATGAAGGAAATGACCTAATTGAGTGGGGCCAAGGGCAAGTAAGCTCATATTATATTTAAGGAATAGGATGGCAGCCATATGAGCTTATGTTTTGGATTATTATTTTGTGTATGGTCTATTTAGACTTTGCATTCCTTTGTTGTTTAGCAGGGTTGTTGTGTTGTTTAGCACTGGGTGTTCCCAAGTGGGAATTCCACCTCTTTCCTTCAGAGGCCTCTTGGAAGAGTATTGTATCCATTTCCACATTCAGGTTTTCAGGCCAAGCTATAGCTTTCTTCATTAGCGCAGTTTCTGCAGGTTATTGTGCTGCGTTGTAGGGTGCAGCAGTGGAGGATTAGATCAGGTGTCTTCAGAGCTATTTTTTCAGTGGAAGAAGGTTTCCATCCATTTGGAGGCCTATAAATAAGCCCCTTGGGCTTATTTCACACATTTGGAACTAGGCCAAGAAGTATTCATCCCCTACAATGCAGTTTCAGTCTTGATCTGCGTTATTTTAGGGAGGAGTTGTAGGGGTAGTTGCAGTGATTATTTTGGGAGGAGATTTTTTCAATGGAGGAGCCACTCTTTCATCCAAAGGGTGTTTTGGAGGAGGGTTGTATATTTCTACATCAGCTTCATCCATATCTTCTCATTTCTATTGTTTCAGCATATCTTTAGCCCTAGGGTTGCAGCTTACATTGGCACATTGTGTGCATTTTCCGGAAACCCTCTTGGGTTGTCTTGGAAAGCTGATCTATTGCCTGGATCTGTATGTTTAGATTCTATTGGGGCCTATATCAGTATTATTGTATCATTGTATCATCACTAGCTATAGATGTGCATAATATAATTGTGTTGTAGCAGCTCTCCGACATTTTTGTGTTGCAGCAACATCCCACTTTTGAGAGTGTTTGCGTATTGGAGGCTTGTGTGACCATATTCTATGATGGGTGCCTCATTGCTTTGTACCTATTTGCTACATATATTATCAATAATATGGATTTATATTGGTCTCATGATTTTATGTGTTAAATACTTGTTGCTTCTTTCATTTTATGAGCTATATTGTTTCTATTTTCAATTTGGAATATTACACTTACACTTGCTCAAGTTAAGCTCATTAATTCAGAAGTTTTATATGAAATATCATTTTATCTTGGTACCTCCTACTCTTTCCTTGACTATAGGTGGTGAACTTGCTTTTGGGCTTTGCAGTTATTTTTTCTAAGCTGCATAATGTTGAAAAACAATGGCATTGTAAAAAATGTCAAAGCACATAGAGATTTCACCATGCACAGATTGAAGTATTTGAGAATTAGTGTTCTTTTGGGATAATAAGAGATCACCTTGAGAAGTTGAATTACCTTTTGGATGGTGGTTTAAAACAGAAGTATCATTCAATAAAACCACATTTTTATCGTAATTGTCACTATTATTAACTTTCATATGATGATGATAGTACAATTGACATTGAGGCTTTCCCTAGATGTGGGAATGCAAGGCTCATTTATGACTACACTAATGAAAATTGCCAAAAGAAAAAAAAACTAGGCAGTTAGAGAGTGTCGGGATTCTAAATTTTGTATTGCACGTTGTGACAAGTGTGGAAGGTGTATTGATGGTAGTGAATATGAAGAAACATTTTGTCTCGATATGCTTTGTGTTGACTGCGTGTGGGCTTCTCAACTACCAAGAATAAAAAAAACTCGCCTGTGGTAAATACATATTATCACAATTTTAGCTTTACTTTAGGCTTCAATGATTTTGAGCTATTACTTGCTTGTAATTTGGGCCCAAATTTGATTTTTTTGACCCTATCTCAGGGAGTTGTTGAAGACAAAGAAAACAAAATATTACCTTTGTGTGTTTTGAGTTGTACATATTAGTTTTCCTGATTTTTAGAATCAAATTTATATTGAGGACAACAAATATGAAGAAATTCTATTTCAATTTTCATGAGAAGAAGCCAACAAAATTTTTTCCTTTGGGAGATTTTGGAGAATGTTGGTTGATAGTTTAGGCCCTGTGATATTACAATTTTTGTTTTCGGGCCTTGTTCATGAGAAGGCTATTGAAAAGTAAAGCTGCATGTGGCCTAGCTGTATATAGCAATAGACAATAGTTGTAAGTTACCTATATTTATCAATTTGAAAAAAAAGTTGTATAGGAAAATAACCTTATGATGGGTCTAAAGAGAGAAACAATGTCTACCTCCAAATATTGTGGTGTGTTTGGTGGGTTGTGCTATATCAGGACTAAACACAACCATAAAGTTGGCTTTCTTATCATAATGGAGTGTTGTTTATGGTAATCTCAAGACCAAGATCATATTACTCTGGTACAACATGATGATTGGCTTCTATTTTTTGGGCAAATAGAATAAATAATGATGTACATGATTATCCCATTCAGCCACAAACATAAATTGTATTGTATGCCAAAAAATATTCATTTGTATTTATATTGTTAAAATGTGAATTCTTTTGTACATATTTTGTGAGTCACCAAATTGAGCAATTGGGAAAAAAAATAAAAAAATCGTGGCCATACAGTATTTTTGTGTTTGAGCTCACTAGATTCTCATATCCAGGTATCTAATTTTTACTCTTAGCTACCAAGATGTTATATTGGTTGGTAGTCTGTCTTTTGAATTTTGATAGTTTGGTGCCAGGTTAAGAGAAATGCAAGCTATAGTGAAAATTCTTGTAAAGTGTGAAGTTGCTTGGTATGCAAACAATAGTTTTTGTTGTTGGTTACTTTCTTGTCATTTTAAGATTTGTGTCAGGGGTAGTGGGAAGAGGATATTACCCAAGAAATAAGTGTATGCCTAAGGTGTGATAAGCAGCACATAATTTTTCTCAAAGTAAACAAAGAAGCTTATTTGAGAGTGTAAACTTCTGTGATATGGATAAACTTCTTTGGAGTAATATGGATAAGGCTGTTATTATTTCCGAATTGGAATGACTTATCTGGAGGTGGAACTTGTAGATTTTAACAAAGAGACTACTTTTTTCGAGGAAATATATCAGGATGTGATGAAAGGAAAGGTGTGAATGGGGATAAATTGACATTAAAAAAAAACATTTTATTGTAGTGTTGAACTATAATTAGAATGCCATTAAAATCAAAATCATGCTACTCCTGTTGATCCGATGTCCACTTAGGAAAATCATGAACTTGTAAAACTGAATGGACTATTTTACAGAAGATCTAGCTAACCCAATCTACATCGGAACTCTTTTTCCATGTTGAATTTGTAATATGGGAAAGCTGGCGATTTATTTGGATGCTATGATGGTTTCTGGATATTATTCAAGTTTGCTTAGACATTTGAAAGAAAGTAATGATTGATGGCAAGAGTGTCCTATAAAATATGGGATAACTATGGGAATATATGCTTGTGATGGGATATTTTATTTCATAATATTCTCACATAGACAATGGGTCAATATATTTATTGCCAAAGTAATCAATGGAAAACAAGGGTTATGATGGGAAGTGTGGAAGGGTGCAAGGTGAAATTCATTGAGTAATGTGCTCTGATTCTCCTGACACTTCTAATCTGAGCCTGCAATATCCTCTCTCTGTTGAAACTGTTTGCAAGTACCTGTGCGACAAACTAAAAAATGAACAAGTACTCATGGAACATCCTAGTGATGGCATTTTAAAGCTTGTTGCAAGGTCTCAAGGTCATTTTCAAAATTTGATACCGGTGGTGTCTGAAAGTTACAGATGGACTAAAGCAAGTTATAGGCTTTAGTCCAAACTTTCCAATATCAGTACCTGTTTTTGAGATGTGTTGTAATTGGAATTAGTAAATTCTCAATATTGCAAGGTGAAGTATGGAGGAGTGTGCACTCATGCTCCTTTTTCAATTTTTTATCCGAGCATGCAGGATCTTTTCTCAGTTGAAATTTTTTGCAAGTACCTATGTGCTGCCGTGAAAAGTGAACAGGTACATATGAAGTATCTTTCAAGTCAATTACTCATTAATGTTTCCCTTTTAAATTTTACTACAAGGTCTGAAGTTAATTAGCGGAATCTAAGTTAGTGTAGTGTCTGAAAACTACAGATGGACTCAAGCAATATGTAGTTGTCAGTCAAAAATTTGTGAAGATTGGTACCTCTCTTTGGTATGGTTTTTCTTTGGAATTTTTAACATTCATGTATTTTGTATTTATGAATATAGATTGCATCTAGATGGCATAAAACAGAATGGGAATAGTTTTTTCAGTCATTTTAGTTGTATGGTTTTGTGAAACAAAATTCTTCTTTAAAAATGTTTTGAAATTGGGATATTAAATGGAGGTGTTTTCAAATGAATTAATCCCCTAGGTCCCTTCAAATAAAATGTTATAGAATTGAAACTTCATTGCAAAAAGAAACAGTGATAACCTAACAAAATAAGTGTTGGTCCTTTCTCTAATTTTCTATTTTTTTGTTTCATATTTTTCAGTCACCAATACAAACATTGCTTGTCAACTTGCCTATTTAAAATCCCAAGAATAAAGAGAATTCATTTCTTTGAAATTTAGGTTGTATGGTTGGTAGTGTAGATTCTGCTGATATTTTCTTCTTTGGTACTTGTTCAATTTATTATGTTTCAACCAATGTATTGATCATTGATTTTTCTTTCTATATATATCATTTATTAGGGTTAATTTATGTGGTCTAGTGCCACCTTATTCCTACTATAGTAAATCTCTCTGAATTAGTATTTTGCGTGCAAATTTTTTCTCCCTTCTTGGTATTATGGTACCCTAATTGTATATGGTGTGCTTTGTTTATGGGCTTTGCAGTTACATCTGCCAGGCTGCACAAGTTTAACTACAGAAAGGCATTGTCAAAAAATGACATAGACCAAAACATACCTAGACTAAAGAAGTTTAAATACATTTTGTATGGTGGTTTACAATGGAAGACTCGGTTACTAAAATCAAGGTTCTATGCTAATGGTTGACATTAGATGATTTCATAGTATGATGAGTGTACAATCAATATTGGTGGCTGTGCCAGATGCAGGAATGCAAGGCTTGTTTATGACTATATTATGGAAAGTTGACAAAATGGAAATATCATACAATCAAAGAGTTGTTGGGGTTGTATGTATTTCTATTTCTCTAGTTGAGTGGAATGTGTAGTAATAGCGGTGAATATGAACAAATTTTTATTCCTAAAATGATTATGTTGATTGATGGCTTGATTCTTATTCAACTACCAAGAATAAGAAGAGCTTAGCTATGGTAAATACACATTATTGACCTTTCAGATTTACTTTTGGTTGTACTAATTGTGCACTTCTGTTTGCCAATTATTTGGCCCAAAATTTATTGATTTTCTCTTGTTACAGGAAGAATTCAATTAAATAATGAAATCCTTGGCTTTTATTTTTGTGTGCATTTTTCCTTATTATGATAATCAAAGTGATATTGATAACAAAAAATATGAAGAAATGTTGTTTTAGTTTGAATGAGAGGTATCTGACAATTTTTTTTCCTGTGAGAGTTTTGGGGGTGGGAGGGGGGAGAATGTTGGTCGTGAGTTTGGGCCCTGTGATATCTGTTACAGAAAATTCATGCTTTTGGCCCTTATTCATGAGAATTTTAATAACATTAAAGCTTCATCTGACCCATCTGTATAATATAGGTGCCAACAGTTGGTAATTGGGTACATTTATTAAAGTCATGAATTAAAAAATGTACAAGAATATACCAACATTATGGACCTAGATAAGCAGTGACTACATGTGGCAGATTGCTTGGTCTATCATATTTTAAGGGGGCATCTGTTAGAAAATTATATATATTACAGAGAAATTTGACACATAAAATATGTGGAAAAATACAAGCACACAAAACACATAAAACTAGAGAGACACAGATATACATGGCTCACCTAGGTTGGGCTACGCCCACCCCAAATATCCAGTCCTTCCTTTCTATTTTCTAGCAAAATGAAGAGACACAACCTACAACAGATCCATTGTAATATCCTCTATTCTCTCTCATAGTCTCCCTATCTGTTTCTCACTCCGAGAATACACATAAAATACACAGCCACAATACAATACCCTCATACAAAGAGAGGGGTTGCCTTCCAGGGAAAAAATTCCTAAACTAAACATAACTTCTACCGTCAAATAATCTGCCTAATGAACGGCCTAGATTGACTAGAAATTACTATACTTTTACAAGGCAATTTTACATCTATTTTTAGCTTCCGGGGCGCTGCCCCCGAAACCCCCCACCAGGGGGGGGGCTCCATAAAGTTGTAGCCGCCCCCCCTAGACCCCCCAAGTAGCATTTAATTACAGGCAGTGTTTCTGCCCCATTAAGGTACAGGGATCCAACGGTGTGATACAAAATAAACAAGATAATCAGGCTCCACACCCAACAATCTCCCACTTGGATACTGATTGTGGAAACTCCAACGATGCTTCATTTGCTAGACGATGAATCATCTTTGGACCTGGTTGTTTCGCATCTTCATCATCATCCTTGAAGACCAATCGAAACTGAGCATATTCTCAGTTTCTCCTTGGTTACATATTTTGTTAGCATATCTGCAGGATTCTAGCTAGTGTGTATCTTTTCCAGCATCAACTATCCATCTTCCAATATTGATCGTATGAAATGGTACTTGAGCTGTATGTGTTTAGTCCTGGAATGAAATGCTAAGTTATTTGCAAGATGAATGGCACTTTGGATATCATTGTATAACGTGCCCATATCATGTTTCTTACCTAATTCATCCATAAATCTTTGTAACCAAATCATTTCTTTACTAGGCTCTACAGCAGCAACATACTCTTCTTCTATTGTTGAAAGTGCAACAACACTTTGGATTTTTGAAACCCAACAAGTATTTGTTCCACCTACATTAAATACATATCCTGTAGTGCTCCTCCTGATATCTCTATCACCTGCCATATCTGCATCAACATATCCCTATAGAGCAATTTTTGAACCACCAAAGCATAATTCCTGATTTGTGGTACCTCTCAAATATCTGAGAATCCATTTCACTTCCATCCAATGTTCTTTTCCTGGATTGTTCATGTACCTACTTACAACTCCCATTGCATGTGCAATATCAAGCCTTGTGTAGACCATTGCATATATTAAGCTTCCAATTGTTGATGCATATGGAACTTTAGACATATAGTCCATTTCTTCTTGGGTCTTGGGGCACATCTCCTTACTAAGTTTGAAATGGCTAGAAAAAGGTGTACTAACTAGTTTTGCATTCTGCATATTAAATCTTTTCAACACCTTTTGTATGTACTCATTCTAAGATAGTGTTAATTTGTGATTTTTCATGTCTCTACTTATTCTCATACCAAGCATTTGTTTTGCAGCTCCCAAATCCTTCATTGCAAATGAATTTTCCATTTTTCTTTTAAGCACATTTATTTCCTGCATGTTAGACCCTGCAACAAGCATGTCATCTACATACAATAACAATATAATATAGATGCCATCATTTTGCTTTTTTCAGATAAAGATAATGATCAGAGTGACATCTAGTATAACCTTGTTCAGACATAAACCTATCAAATTTTAGATACCACTGCCTTGGAGCTTGTTTTAAGCCATACAAGCTCTTATTTAAACTGCATACTAATTTTTCTTTCCCTTTGACCTCATATCCTTCTGGTTGCTCCATATAGATATCTTCCTCTAAATCACCATGGAGAAATGATGTCTTTACATCTAACTGTTCAAGATGTAAATCTTTCACTGCTACAAGATTTAAAATAGTTCTGATTGAAGTCATCTTAACAACAGGAGAAAATATTTCATCAAAATCAATACTTTTCTTATGTGCAAACCCCTTCACCACAAGGCTAGCTTTGTACCTCTGTTTTTCTCCATCTTCTTCCTTCAGCCTGTAAACCCATTTATTCTGCAATGTAGTTTGACTGAAGATGCAACCGTACCACTGACTAAGTCCCAAGTCTGGTTATGCATTAAGGAGTCCATCTCTTCTTCCATGGCTAGCTCCCACTTCTTCCTTCTTTCAACCTGCATTGCTTCTTCATAACATTCAGGTTCACCAGAATTATTCAACAATAAATAATATAATGAAGGAGAGTATCGTTCAAGGGGTCTACTTATTCTGGTAGATCTTATAACACCACTTTCAGGCATTTGAGGTGCATGTTGTTGTTGTGGTGGTTGTTGTTGTTGTGGCTCTTGATTATTATTATTTTCAGGCACCTTTATCTTTTCTGTGATCTCATTAAGAATAGTGTATTCTTTGTTTTCTTTTTCCTGTTTCTTTTTCTGCAACTGATTCTTATACAATACCTTTTCATTGAATATTACATCTTTTCTCCTAATGATTTTGTGATTTTTGTAATCATATAAACGATAACCGAAATCATTAACACCGTATCCAATAAAGGTACATTTCTTCGATTTTGCCTCAAGCTTTGTTCTGTTTTCTTTATTAATATGGAAAAAGGCCTCACAGCCAAAAGGCTTTAAAAAGGAGTATTTTACCTTTTTACATGTCCATGCTTCCTCTGGAATACCACCATCCAAGGAACATGAAGGCCCTCTGTTTATTAGATAAACAATAGTATCTACAGCATCTACCCAAAATTGTAAAGGCAATACTGCATGCAATCTCATGCACCTTACACACTCCATGATTATTCTATTCATCCTTTCTTGCACACCATTTTCTTATGGTGTTCTTGGAACTGTCTTCTCTCTGTGAATTCCATGATCTGAACAATACCTATCAAACTCTTTGCTGCAATATTCACCTCCATTATCTGATCTAAGACACTTCAACTTCTTTCCTGTCTCAATCTCAACCAAATCTTTCCATTTCTTGAAAGTAACAAATACATCAAATTTATTATGAATACAATAAATCCAAGTTTTTCTAGTTGCATCATCAATAAAAGTAACATAATAACGAGATCCGTCAAGAGATGATACCTGAGCAGGTCCCCATACATCTGTATGCACAAGCTCTAATTTTTCTCTCTTCTTTTCTTTCCCAACTCTGAGAAATATGACTCTCTTCTGTTTTCCATAAATGAAATTCTCACAGAAATCCAAATCAAAATTCTTCAAACCTGGAAACAAATTTCTTGAGTGAAGAATATTCATCCCCTTCTCACTCATGTGTCCGAGCCTATGATGCCATAATGCTGCATCTGCTACTTTGGAAGTTAAAGCATTAATAGAGCTAGAAATACCTTTGCATAAATACAATGTACCAACCTTTTCTCCTTTTGCTATTACCAGGGCTCCTTTGGTGACCTTCCAAGTTTTATCTGTGAAAGTTGTCACACAACCTTCACCGCCTAACTGCCCTGTTGAAATCAGATTTTTCTTCAGATCTGGAACATGCCTTACCTCCTTTAATAGCCATTGGTTTCCATTATTTTTTTTTATAAGAACTTTACCCATTCCAACAATTTTACAGGGTTTATCATCACCCAAATGAACTTGTCCAAAATCTCCTTGAACATAGTCATGAAAATATTTCTTATCAGGTGTGGCATGGAATGAGGCCCCTGAATCTACAACCCAAGAATCAGTAACATTTTCGATAGAAAGAATCAAAGTATCTTGTAGCACATCACCTGTCACATTTGCTTCATGATTATTTTGTTGTTGTGCATCTCCTTCTTTTCCGTTCTGAGATCTATGGTCTATCTTCAGGTGTCCTTTCTTTCCACATTTCCAGCACACTATCCCCGATTTGGACTTAGATCTACCTTTCCTTGATTTACTGAGACATCCTGAGCTCTTTCCCCTTTCCATTTTTCTTCCCCTAGACTCTACACTCAAAGCATTACCCGATGTCACACCAGAGATTTTCCGTCGCATTTCCTCACTAAAGATAGCACCGAAAACATAATCAAACCTTAAAGTACTAGATCCAAAGACAAAGTTACTAATGGCCATAACTAAACCATTCCAGCTTTTTGGCAATGAGCACAGAAATAAAAGAGCCCTAACTTCATCATCAAATTTTACCCCTACAGAACTTGACTGACTAGTAACTGTAGTAAAATCATTTAAATGGTCAACAACAGATCCACCTTCCAACATTTTCATATTAAATAAACGTTTCATGAGAAATACCTTGTTTGGGGCCGAGGGTTTTTCATATGATTTCACCAACGCTTTAATCAAACCCTCTGTTGTTTTTTCCTTTGAAATATTGAAGGCTACCGACGCTGCAAGGCACAACCGTACTGTTCTGAGTGCCTTTCTATCGAGAATCTCACATTCTGCGTCTGTCATAGCCATCGGCTTCTTTGTTTTTTTGCTCAATGTTCGGTACAGGTATTTCTAATATAGATAATCTTCCATCTGCATCTTCCATGGCGGGAAGTTTTGGTCGTTAAATTTCTTGACCCTAAACTTACCATCTTCTGCCATTGCTCCCACTCGAACCAGGAACCCTTCTTTCATGTGATTTTATCAGCCAAATAGACCTTCAGCTCTGATACCAGTTGTTAGAAAATTATATATATTACAGAGCAATGTGACACATATAATATGCGAAAATACAAGCACACAAAACACATAAAACCAGAGAGACACAGATATACGTGGTTCACCCAGTTTGGGTTATTTCCACCCCGAACAGACATTCCTTCCTTTCTATTTTCAAGCAAAATGAATAGACACGACCTACAGTAGATCCGCTGTAATATTCTCTATTCTCTCTCACAGTCTCCCTATCTGTTTCTCGCTCCAATAATACACATACAATACACAACCGCAATACAATACCCTCATACAAAGCGAGGGGTTACCTTCTAGGGCAAAAAATGCTAAACTAAACATAACTTCTACTGTCAGATCATTCGCCTAATGGACAGCCCAGATTGACTAGAAATTACTATACTTTTACAAGGCAATTTTACATCTGTTTTTACCGTTGTTTTCCAAACCCCCCTCGCCGGGGGGGGTTGGGCTCAACCGCCCCCCTAGACCCCCCAGGAAGCGTTTAATTATGGGCGGTGTTGCCGCCCCATTAAGGTACAGGGGTCCAACGCTGTGATACAAAATAAACAAGATAGTCAAGCTCCACACCCAAAAGCATCATCAAAGAGTTTCCTTACGGATCAAGGTAATGGGCTAGGACCTATGGTAATGCCACGATTAAGATTAAATTACATGTGCATAAAAATATGACTTCCTTCCGTTTTCTTTTAACTAGAGAAATTAAGGTTGTTTTTTATCTTGCTATTCAGCCCCAAGAATCAAGTGTATTATATTTCAAAAGGTCCCAAATTTGTATTAAAACTTTAATTATTTTGTACATATTCGTGTGTTCTCAAATTGAAGAAATGGCAAAAAATGTGTCCATATAATTTTGATTGTTCGAGCTAGCTAAAATCCAAGTCGAGATACTATATTGGTTTCTATTATTTTGACAATTTGGTGCCAGGGTAAGGGAAAATAGGAAGAGACAAAAGGAACTGTTGTCATTGCTCAAGTTAAAAGCAAGGGTTTGAATTGTGTTCATCATCTAATTGCAAGAATTTTTTTTCCACTCCATGATCCCATGTTGTAATTCAAATTTATAACTAAATTTTCTTCTTTTGTTGAAATTATTTATTATTTGACACTACTGGTGCATTTATAATTTCTTGTTGTTTGTCGGGATATGATATACCTATCATTATAAAGTGAATAACGTTCAAGAAAGGATTTTCTCCACCCCATAAAATATTTATTATTTTGACACTACTGGTGCATTTATAACTTCTTGTTGTCTGTCGGGATATGATATAGCTGTCATTATAAAGTGAAGATCGTTCAGGGATATGATATACCTGTCATCATGTACATGGATTTTCTCCACCCCGGGCCATGGATCACCCCTTCTATCCATGCAGTTAGGCAGAATGCAAAGTTTGGTCTTTTGGTTAAGGATCGATATCCACAAGTAAAATTTATGCAGCTAGGGAAAAAAAATGTCAGAAAACAACCATTGGATCTGGGTGCAGATTCAACTAGTTTGGATGAAAATCTATGCAGCCACTACAAATACAATGGGAAGGTCAAGGTTGAAGGCATTGTGGGTTTTGGTGGAGAGAGGAAGACAAACTTGGGAAAACAATTCTTCAACTGCAGGAGATCAGGATACAATCAATCCTTCTTTTTGTTTTACTAAAGAGAAGTTGCAGCTAAGAATTGTTTAACATCATTACAAAAAAAAAAATTATGAGGATTTGACTGGATTGGGTCAGTATATATAACATCAATGAAGGCATGGTGATGTTCAGACACCATCTTTCATGTTTTCAACCCCATAATTTTTATATGACATGGATCATGGTGAGCAGCTGCATGAATTATTTTCACCGTTAAAGGGCATCTTTCCTTCACTGCCCCTCATTCTTGTAACCTAATTTTAGTTGACCAGCCTCGATGATAATTTTAAATTTTTACCATCTAAGGAATCTGAAGGTTGCTTCATTTAAAAGTTGACAAGCCACATTAACAATAATTTTACCATCTCAGCAATAAGAAGGTAGGCCATTTAAAAGTTGAAAAGCCTCAACAGAGAACAATCTCAAAATGTTATTGGCATGCATGCCTTACACAAGCCACATCCTGCAGTGGGATTTGAAGTAGTTAGACAATTTTTGGATGCCTGTGATAGGTTTCCCTTATCTATGATAACTATTGGTGCAAAATTTCATGGAAAAAATGTTTTGGATTATTTTAAAGCCCAATTCTGCAAAATATCTAAAGCACTTCCTTCAGACATACAAAGAAGGCTTAAAATTAGCTATGACACACTTGAAGAAGAGGAGAAAGATAAATTTTTATCTCTCTGGATTTCTTCTATCCCTTGCTACTCTAGAAATTTACCGATAACTATCTTGCTATATAGCCATGAGATAGGGTGTAACAACCCACTATGGAGAAGTCTCTTACATCCCAATCCCTGTGATCAGCATTTCAATATGAGTCATGTGACAGTATCTTTTCTTTTTCATTTTGGTAGTATGCAGTTAGGCACCTCGAATGTAGCTCAAAAAATCTACTATGAAGACATTATGTGTTAAAAATGTAGATACATATAGCAAAGGATATCCCCCTTTGTGTTAGGGAGTGTTTGTAATTAGGGATAGGATAAAGTCTCTTTAAATATCCCTTCTGGTCTCATGGGATGAATATGATAGATAGGGGGCACTTCATGGCAATTTGGGATCCTTGCCCACTGTTGAAACCTGTAACCTTGTATCTCAGATTCTTAGTTGTAGTTCTTTTCATGAGTATATATAATATATCTTAATTAACCTTTTATTTTAAAAAAATGCATCACCAAAAGAAAGAAGAGAATTCAATATTGGCAGTGACTTTTTCTTCATAGGAGAAGATGATAGGGCATAAGAATAAAGGATGGATCTGGTTGGGGAGGATTGTTGAGTCTCCATAACTTGGAAAACAAGTGTCTTGTAGAGTTCAACAGTAAAAATTGTATGATGCACGATCACCTCTGTGAAATGGGCATAGCCTTTCGAGGAAGAGGAGCCTTGGTAGCCTCTGTGGCGCATCACTGACAACCTCAGGAGTTCAGTAATTGTTTCGTTGATATGAGTGGGTTGCAGCTGTTAAGGTTTGAAGGTGATTATTTGAGAAGTGTATATATAATATATCATGATGAGATGGTTATATCTTCAATGGCTCTATTGGGATAGTTGTCCATACTCCTCCCTGCATTGTCAGATTCCTATAAAGAACTATTTTAGAAGTGGTAAGAGGCTGGAGAAGCCACTAGGAAACATTGAGAATGAAAGTGAATTTTTCTAGTTTTGAAGAAAGATTATGCTCATATTTTGACCTTGCTAGAAGGCAGGGGTCTTGAAATAATCATATTTAATATTTAAGAGTGCATCGCAGGAGCCTCCACAGTTAACAGAGTTGATCTATCTCGCCTCTTTATGGTTACCAAAGATAGGGCAACTGAAGCATCTAGAAAGTTAGAAACAATTTCTTTGAAAGGATGCACAATCAGATTGAAGGAACATATGGGGAAAGATTACATCCTAACATTTCCAGAAGAATTATTTCGTATCTACTCCTTGAAGCACTAGATTGCGAGAGTGCATGATGTCATTGCAAGATTCCTTTGTGAACTTAATAAACCTCCAACATATTGATGATTCAAGAAAGGTGCTAGTTTTACTTCTTTTTTCATTCCATATTTCATAAATCGCAGGGCAAAGCACTTTGATGTTACAAGAAGAATGAAACCCCGAGAGTCCCCATTGAACTTGAGCACAGATTTGGACTTGCTTACTGTATAGGTTCAAAGGAAAGAATCTTGTGTAAATCCTGATCAGATTCTTAAGCCTATATGTCAATTATTTCAGGAGTGTGACTTCTTTGGTAGTA